>UESW01001620.1:347105-401764 GCA_900491605.1 Calamus simplicifolius
AAGAGGCTTGGTCTTTAAATCAAGAACCAAAGGATTCAAGGATAGCAACAATCTGATTCTTGTTCAATGGGAATCCTACTGCTGTTCATCAGGACTAAACCCCAACAATCCATACAACACATGGACTGAAAGTAAATATATATGAAAATGAGGATATAAATGAATTAAATCATGTTGCATCCTATTTTATAAATTTACACTGAGTCAGATAATAAAATATCTCAAAAACTTTGAGTTAGGACAGTATAACCGGCGTATTCAGCTTTACTAGAGATGCCATATAAGTCAACCAATGTATATGTGTGATTCAGCCTTACTAGCACGCTGGTACAACTCATATACTCAACTCAACTCATCTATGCCTTTTCCAAACTACATGGGATTGGCCTTATCAGTCTTATCAGTATATTATTAAAAATATATACTAGCGATTTGATCTTATTAGTATATTAGTATATTAAAGACACATACTGATGATTCGGCCTTACCAGTATTTTGTGTGTATAAACTTAACCTTCCAATCTCCATATGCTTAGGTTGGTTCTCACACTAGTGCTATGTGTCACAAACCTATTAAATTCAGATTGGTTCTACATCAAGCCTCCATGGTTATATGTCCTACCCTTGATGCCTCATGTCCAAGAGAGACTTGGCCTAAGTCTGTCCAACTAGTGCCATGTATTATCACTTATCCATGCCTAGGTGTTATAGACTAAACTAGTCCATACCACTTTTACATCGAGCCTCCATAGCTACATGTTATACTTTGATGCCACCTCTGCAACACTACAGTGATTAATCTACATGTCCATATCAAGTCATCTCATCATACTTTTACATTGGGTAGCACATTTATAGAATAAACTTATGACGACATAGTATAGTATACCATATAATAAAACCATAACTGAATCATCTATGATATTGCAAGATCATACATTAATCCAACACATAATACTATAGTGAAACATAACAAATATGAGTAGAGTCAAAATACATTGATGAGCCAATGAGTGCAATGTATGTTATGAAATGTAAAAAAAAAATCATATCTCATAAAAGTAGGTATAAGATTCATATTTCAATACTAATCCAAAATCCATTACTTACATTCCACCACAAATCTCAAGCATGAATCTCAAGGCACCAATCTGTACTACCAAACCTGCTCATTGTCAATCAATCACTAATGTGATCATCTACAAAAAAATTCATTAATTCTTATTAACCAACTTGCTAAAATTACATTTATACCACTTTTACCTAGGGTTAAGTAGGTTACTTAAAGCTTAATTGAATTGAACTCCTACACTCGGTTGCCAGGACCTGAATCTGGACCATCCATCTTAGCTTACATGAATCACACGCTGACTCGACTTTGGTCAATTTAAATAATTAATCACATGGTCCAGGCTTATTTTGTTTAAGGAGGTTGTACTTGAACTTAGCTACAATAGCGTCCAATTAAATAAGTCCAATTACCTTGACTCAAGCCCATTGACATAAGCTCAACCACTAGGCTTTCATTGCTTAACTATCCCAACTTATTTTCATCTTAGGAACATGCTTTGTGCACCACACGCAGCGCATCATGCACGAGGATTCATCTGCATGCATGAGGGACCCAACGGATGGTTGTGCGTTGTGCACAAGGCATTTCCTTTTGGCCTAAGACTACATGGGCTTGCAACATTCTAGTCTAGGAAAAGTCTTTGTACATCGCCTTTGGTGTAGCAAGTTTTACGTGGGCTGCACCGTCCTTTCTTATTGGTCGATAACCATTAAAAAATGTTAAGACACCTTTACGATATCTGAAAGAAAAAACTTAGGATACCCCAGTTTTAAACTTACGACATCATAGTTATAAAGTTAAGACACCCGTTCAGAAAGCAAAAAAACTTACGACATCCTAGTTTTAAACTTATGACACCCTAGTTTTAAACTTATGACACCCGTTTAGAAAAAGTATCTGTACATAAATTCTAAAAAAAAGCTATCTGACATGCGTTACTATCCGTTCAGCGTTTTTTAGAATTTGTGTACAGACACCTTTTCTAAACAGATGTCTTAAGTTTAAAACTAGGGTGTCGTAAGTTTAAAACTAGGGTGTCGTAAGTTTTTTTTTTGCTTTCTTAATGGTGTCTTAATTTTGATGTGACGTGCATTAATACCAGCTTTTTTTAGAATTTATGTACAGACGAGTGAGTGTCATAATTTTATAACTATGGTGTCGTAAGTTTAAAACTAGGATATCGTAAGTTTAAAACTAAAGTGTCGTAAGTATTTTTTGCTTTGTCTTAGTTTTATAACTATGATGTCGTAAGTTTAAAACTAGGGTATCGTAAGGTTTTTTTTGTTTTCATAATGAGTGTCTTAATTTTGATGAATTAATACCCGTTCAATTTTTTTGGTATATGTACATACACGTTTTTTGAAGGGTTATCGTAATTTTATAACTGCAGTCTCATAAGTTTATAACTGGGTGTCATAGATTTTTTTGCTTTCTAAACGGGTATCTTAGTTTTATAACTATGGTGTCGTAAGCTTATAACTAGGGTGTCGTAAATTTTTTCCTCGGGAATGTCATAAAGATGTCTTAACATTGTTTTAATGGGTGTCGTGCGAATATGGATGAATAAAAAGAAACAATGCAGCCCATGTAGGACTTGCTGCAACGAAGGCGATGTACAAAGTCTTTTCCTTCTAGCCTAATTAAATGGGCCTATAACAATTAGGTCAAAAAAAAAAAAAAAAAGAGAGAGATGTGCTAATTGGTTGTACATGTATTTCACCGTGCATTGCATGCGCGACAAGACATGCATGATGGTATACGTACAATCAATTCGGTACAGCAAGTATTTTCCGGGGCATCAATGCTCCGCTCGGGCTAAGACCGCTTAGCGCCCACCACCATCCTCGACTCTAGCTGATCGATCCCAGCTCACTTGGCTTGGGCTCGGGTTAGCCAAGTTAGCCACTCCCAAAGGCAAGCCAGTTAGCCACTCCCAAAAGGCAAAGCCTCGTGCTCTGCACGATGGGAGCGGCCATGGCAGACCCCAAGAGCTCTTTCCCACTGGCTGCCACCGCCGGCAAGGACTGCCAGCGAGTAACGGAGGCGGCGGCACAGCTCCAGCTGTGCCCAGCTCGGCGGTGGCGCCAAAGCGACACAACGGTGAGGATTGACATCGCTCACCCAAGCAACGGTCAGCCACCGGCCATTGCCAAACCCAGGGAGTTTCCACCGACGGCCACGACATATGGCGGGGATGGCTGACGGCGCATGGCGATGGTACGACGACGCCACGAAAAGAACTAGTGGTGAGGAACCGAGCCACACCTGCTACGGCTTGCTGGCTAGCCGACCAACGAACACAGCACCACCGTTTGCCGGCAGCGAAACCCAAGGAGGCCATCCCCGCAACGGACCACCCAAGACCCAGCAACCCCAGTCGTCGGTAAGCAGACCCACAGCAGCCGATTTGAGACCCACTCAACCAGCTAACAAAATAAGAGAACAGGGCATAGGACTAGAGGCTTGCCGATGACCGTCTAATTGTTGACGGTGAAGACCGGTGACGGCAACAGAGAAAGGACCCATTGGCACCTCCTCCTCCGATCTGAATTAACCCGATTAAGGCCTCTGCTAGCGCTAATTAGAAGAATAAAATCAAAACATAGGACCTTTATGATGCAAACATGGTTGCAATGAGATATATGGATAAGTTAGATGTACAAAAAAATAGCCAAACCGAAGCAAGGATGAAAAGAAGTTGTTTGAGAGCAAGGCTAGTTAGTTTCCTAAATTATTTTATTTCCTATAGCTTTTTAGTTTCTAAATTATTTTATTTTCTATAGCTTTTTAGTTTCCTAAATTATTTATTTCCTATAAACTATAAATAGTTGTTTTAGGGTTTTTGAGACGGGGGATCAATTTTATTAAAAGTTAAAAAATTCATCTTGAGAGAGGTTTTCTCTGAATCGCTTGCGAGTGATTGTTTATCTTGGAGTTCAGTCGTTGTTATTGAATTCTTGTTTATTCCAACGCTTTCGCACTGCGTCAGATTGGTATCAGAGCAAGGTGAGTTCCTGCAAGATGTCTTCTGGCAATGACATCGACGGTGGTCGCACTCATGACGGTGTTCATGATGCGGAGTCCAAGGGGATGATCAACCGGTTCTAAGGACGGAGATAAATATTATGGATCGAAGATTGAGGCAGATAGAGCAGCTTGTCGAGACTTTGATCGGGCGATTTGATGCTATGGAGGTCGCTAATAATAGGGGTAGGATTGACGACGGAAGATGACTTAGGCTACGAGAAGATTATGATATTCCAATCAATGAACCCATCCATGCAAATCGGAGGGTACAGATCTCTGATGTTGATTCAGAGGAAGAGGCTTTGGGGTTTGAGAGGAGGCAACCACCTATGAGGGGTGACTATGGTGGAGGAAGAAACGAAGGGAGTACCGCGATTATGATGATTATGATCACTCCGATGGAGGGAATTACCACCTAAGGGTAGATCTTCCCTATTTCAACGGTACGTTTAATATCAAAGAATTTCTTGATTGGTTGGCGAAGGTGGAGAGGTTCTTTGATTACAAGATTGTGCCAGAAGAACATAGGGTGAAAACGGTGGCGTGTAGGTTGAAGGATGGTGCTTCCGCTTGGTGGGAGAGAGTGCAGAGTAGGCGGTTGAGAGAAGGGAGACAATCCGTGCGAACATGGATCCGCATGAAGCAACTAATGAAAGGTGAGTTTCTTCCCCCTGATTATGAACAGATACTTTTTCAATAGTACCAACGATGTTGCCAAGGGTTGCGAACCATCCACGAATATACTGCTGAATTTATGCGATTAGCTGAGCGCAATGATTTGAGGGAAGTGAGGCAACAAGTGGCTAGGTATGTTGATGGATTAAAGTTGCAGATCAGAGATAAAATTGGGATCACAGTATTGAGGAGCATGTGTGAGGCTAAAAATATGGCATTACGGGCTGAACTCATGCTGAACGATAAGAACACCAGATTTGATGGTGGTGGGCGTAGATATGGCTTTGATAGGACTGAACGTAGTGGAACCAGCAGGGTGGTTGATGATAAAGAGAAGAGTGCTGCAGAAAGCCGAATAGTAGTGGTGAGAAGAAGAATGAAAGGGCTATGGAGAAGCGGCCGATGGAATCTAAGGAAGGCCAGAAGCAATCCAACCCATATGCAAAACCCATCCTGGGAAAGTGTTACCGCTGCAATCAACCGGGGCATAGATCCAATGAGTGCCCAAGTCGAAGAGCTGTCAATATGTTAGAGCGAGAAGAGGAGGAGGATATTTGTTGTGATCCTAATAGGGATGAAGAGTACTTTGGGAGGATTATGAAGAGCATGAGCCCTTATATGTGATCAGGAGGCTCATGTTAACGCCAAAACAGGAAGATAGCACTCAACGCCACCAGTTGTTTCGTACTAGGTGCATGATTGGTGGAAGAATATTTGATCTAATCGTGGATAGTGGGAGTAGCGAAAACATCATCAACAGGCAGGTGGTTAGGAAATTGCAGTTACCAGTAGAGAAGCACCCTAATCCATATACCATTGGATGGATTAAGGCCGCTGAGAAGATTGATGTTCAGAAATGGTGTAGGGTGCCCTTTTCCATTGGAAAATATAGTGATGAAGTCTACTGTGACATAGTAGACATGGATGCTTGTCATCTTCTATTCGGGCGCCCATGGCAGTTTGATGTGGATGCCAAACATTCTGGCAAAGAGAACCTCTATAGGTTAGCGAAGGATGGTAAGAGATACACACTATTACCTCTTAAAGTAGTGCTATGTCCTAAAGGCTCTAAGCCTGAAAGACAGTCTTTCCTATCCATTGTGAGCTTAGAGAAGGAAGTAGAGAAAGATATGAAGGAGACCAAGGAGGTGCATGCCTTGGTGGTGAAGAATGTACTGAAGGTAGAGGAGGAGATTGTTGACGAAGTTCCTGAGGTAGTGAAGGGGGTGTTAGAAGAATTCAAGGAAGTGACTCCATATGACTTACCTGAGGGGCTTCCTCCTTTGAGAGACATACAGCACCAGATCGATTTGGTGCGGAGGCAAGCCTTCCTAACTTACCACATTACAGGATGAGCCCCAATGAAACGAAAATCCTCTAGGAGAAGGTTCAAGAATTGCTAGACAAAGGCTTCATCAGGGACAGCCTGAGTCCATGTGATGTACTAGCCCTGCTTGCTCCCAAGAAGGATGGGAGCTGGAGGATGTGTATTGATAGTAGGGCTATCAATAGGATCACCATTGGGTATAAGTTTCCAATACCCCGTATTGAAGACATGCTTGACAGGTTGAGTGGGGCAGTCATCTTTTCTAAGATAGACTTGAGGAGCGGATATCACCAGATTAGAGTGAGGCCAGGCGATGAATGGAAGACTGCCTTCAAGAAAAGGAAGGATTATATGAATGGCTAGTGATGTCGTTCGGTCTCAGCAATGTACCTGGCACCTTCATGCGTGTTATGAATTAGGTACTTAAACCCTTTATTGGCAAATTCGTGGTAGTGTACTTTGATGATATATTGATTTATAGCAAGTCTGAGAACGAGCACATTGACCACTTGAGGAGTGTATTGGCTGTATTGAAGGAGCATAAATTATATGCTAATTTGAAAAAGTGTATGTTTATGTCTAAAAGGCTATTGTTTCTGGGGTTTGTGGTAAGTGGTGATGGCATTACTGTGGATGAAGGGAAAGTAAAAGCCATTAGAGAGTGGCCTAATCCTAAAACTGTGACTAAGTTGAGAAGCTTCTTGTGATTGGCCAGTTTTTACAGGTGCTTTATCAGGCATTTTAGCACCATTGCTGCTCCTTTGACAGAGTGTCTGAAGAAAGGAAAGTAAATTGGAGTGAAAAAGCTGAAGCCGGGTTTGCCCTTTTGAAAGAGAAGTTGTGTAGTGCCCCTGTGTTGGCATTACCCGACTTTGATAAGTTGTTCATAGTTGATTGTGATGCTAGCGGAGTAGGAATTGGAGCTGTACTCTCCCAGAAAAAGAGACCAATCGCTTTCTATAGCGAAAAGCTCGGTGATGCTAGAAGAAACTGGTCCACCTATGACAAGGAGTTCTATTCGGTGGTAAGAGCATTAAGAGTGTGGGAACATTATTTAGTGGGTATGAAATTTATTTTATATTTAATTGTGGGGCTTTAAAGCACTTGAGTAATCAAAACAGGATTAGCAAGGATATGCATGCTAGATGGATTCAGTTTTTGCAAAGGTTTCCCTTCAAACTAATGCATAAGTCTGGAACCCAAATAGAGTTGCGGACGCTCTGAGCAGGAGGACAGATGTGTTAACTATGATTAGTGCTGAGGTTATCGGGTTTGAACAGATGAAGGAATTGTATGCTGGAGACAGTGATTTTGGTGAGATCTGGGGCAAGTGTGGTAGTAGGGAACCCTGTGGGGATTACCATGTACATGAGGGTTATTTGATGAAGGGCAATCAACTATGTATTCCTCAATTCTCTTTAAGGTATAAGTTAATCAGGGACTTGCATGGAGGAGGATTGGCAGGCCACCTGGAAAGGGATAAGACCCTTGCAGCTGTAGCTAAATGATATTTTTGGCCTCAGTTGAGGAAGGAGGTGTACAAGATTGTTCAGAGGTGCTATACTTGCCAAACATCCAAGGGACATTCTCAAAGTACTGGGTTATATACACCCTTGCCAATACCTGAGAATATTTGGGAGGACCTTTCTATGGACTTTGTCCTGGGTTTGCCTCATACCCAACGAGGTGCTGACTCTGTTTTTGTAGTGGTTGACAGGTTCTCCAAGATGGCTCACTTCATTCCTTGTAGGAAGACTTCAGATGCCCATGCCATTGCCAAACTATTTTTTCGGGAGGTCGTGAGATTGCATGGAGTACCAAGATCAATCACATCCAACAGAGACACCAAATTCCTCAGCTACTTTTGGAAGACATTATGGTACATGTTTGATTTCACCTTGAATTATAGCAGCACGCGCACCCACAGACAGATGGACAAACAGAAGCTACCAACAGGACTTTAGGGAATCTCATCAAAAGTATTTATGGAGAAAAACCACGACAATGGATTTGTGTTTGCCACAGGCAGAGTTGCCTACAACAATTTCGTCCATCGAACCACAGGAAGATCCCCATTCTCCATCGTCTATACCAAAGTACCACAACATGCACTATATTTGGTGAAGCTTCCAAAGCTGGCTGAGTACAGCATACCGCTAAACACATGGCAGAGCATTGGAAAGCACTTAGAAGAGGTCAAAGCAAAGATTGAGAAAGCCAACGCCAAGTTCAAGGAGGTGGCTGACAGAAGACGAAAGGAACAACCCTTTGAGGTAGGGGATCAGGTGATGGTCTTTCTCAGAAAAGAGCGGATTTCCATGGGTACTTATAACAAGTTACGACCACGAAAGTATGGACCTTACAAGATTGTCCAAAAGATCAACGATAATGCTTATGTTGTTGATCTTCCTGCGACTATGGCGATTTCGAGGACTTTCAATGTGGCAGATTTACATCCATTCTTTCTGACAATACACCTCTATATCCAGATGAGAACTTGGGATCGAGTTCTTCGCAGGAGGAAAGAATGATGCAAACAGGGTTGCAATGAGATATATGGATAAGTTGGACGTACGAAAAGCAGCCAAATCGAAGCAAGGACGAAGAGAAGTTGTTTGAGAGCAAGGCTAGTTAGTTTCCTAAATTATTTTATTTTTATAGCTTTTTAGTTTCCTAAATTATTTTATTTCCTATAGCTTTTTTTCCTAAATTATTTTATTTCCTATAGCTTTAGTTTCCTAAATTATTTTATTTCCTATAGCTTTTTAGTTTCCTAAATTATTTTATTTTCTATAGACTATAAATAGTTATTTTAGGGTTTTTGAGACGGGGATCAATTTTATTAAAAGTTAAAAAATTCATCTTGAGAGAGGTTTTCTCTGAATCGCTTGCGAATGATTGTTTATCTTGGAGTTCATTCGTTGTTATTGAATTCTTGTTTATTCCAACGCTTTCGCACTGCGTCACTTTAGCCGAAATAGAGGGGATGAAAGCTAGCTTACCAACAGCGAAACCACGACTATCGGCATCGGAAAAGGCTAGGAATGATCCAGTCTAGTTCAACCCTTGTTCAGCGTCCTAGATGAAAGAAAGCAGAAATGGAGAATAATAATGGAGGAAGAAGAGATCCCACTGGAGGGTTTTCGGTCCACGTAAATAGGCTAGGGAGGAGATTCCTCGAAAGCAATGGCCCTACACGCGAATGGCCGGCACTGGAGGGAGTCTGCTATGGTCAGAGAGCAGGTGCAGGGAGTGTCAGGATCGCAAGCAAGAAGTTTCGCGGGGGTTTCACTAACGGGCCAAGACCAAGAGATGGGCCGACTTACAAGGGATAAAAAAGAAAAACCATTTATGCATTGAAAATTCTTTATGTACCATGCAAGCTAATTGATCACACCATGTGTAACAATGCATATGGTGCAAATTTTTTTTTAATATATATATATATAATTAATTATTAGTACGATAAATGCATTCTGCATTATGCTCGATATAGAAAGATTTTTTCTTATGTATTATAGTGCCAAGAGCAGTTGTACTATGTATGGAAATGTAATAACTAATACGTATACTTAAGCAAGTGAAAGCAAAACCCTTTCGATGTAGTAAGAGAACGTGACCAGAAGATGAAATGTGGAGATAGATTAAAATACCACATGTAATGGCCAAGTAGAAAGCTACACTTATCATTCCAAAAGAAGAAAGTATCGAGATTTGGAACCATCCTTTTTGAAATTTAAGCAGATCTAGCTACCTACCATTAAGTGAACTAAATTAGAGGGATTATTCATATCTCTATAAAGCATCCTTATACCAAAGTATAAAGACACGTGCACAAATCTCAATTCAAGAGGATTAGATCTTCTTTTCTAAGCCGACTTAAGCATGAGACAATTTTCTTGAAAACAATCTTTAGGCCTTTCTTTCTCTCTACTTCTCTCTCCTTCCTCTTTGTTGTAGGAGCCTACTTTCAGACAGGTTATGAGTACTCCCCAAGTGAGCTTCTATTTTTATATCGAGTGGCATTCAGGAGTTCGTTTTGGATATTAATAGATTGGGATTGTCTATGGAAATGATAAAAATCTTTAGCCAATCATCCAAAAAAAGAGATTAAGGGTAACAAATGCTTAAGATAGGTTCCAAAATTCAACGAAAGATCCAACCAACCCATATCCTCTACCAATAGCAGCTATCACCTAGGATCAATTCAACATCTTCTTGCAACTTATTAAAGCTCTAATGAACCTAGTTCAGAACATGATCCCAAAAAGGTATAGTACATATGTATTCATATCCTACCACTTTATTTGCTTGTTCCTAATCACCTCCATGACAATCAATAAGAGTTTTGAGGAGTCCAATTAGGGTACAAATCGAGTCAATTTCAAAATATAATAATAAAGGGATCAATCCAAATTTGATCCATTTATTAATCGAGCCAGAAATCTAAACCTAAACTTGATCCTAATATTACATGGGTTACATGACACAACCTCTCTAACCCATTTAACCTATATAACCCATATAACTTGTTTGACCCATATAATCCGTATAACCCATTTGACCCGTATAGCCCATATAACTTATATAAATCCTATGTAACTCATATAACATATTTAATTAATACAAATTCATTTATAACTAATGCATAAACAAAAATATTTTTATTCAAAAGAAAAAAAAGAGAGATAAGTATAAAATCCTTACATAAACATATGATCAATAATATAAAATAATAATTAATTTAAAGGTAACATTAAGTTAAATAAATAGGTTTGATGGATCAAATCTAGAATGGCAGATCAGGCTACATGAATTAATTATTTAATAATTAAATCAATTGAGGGTCAATATCGAGTTAGCTAGTTAATTTATAATTCAACTTGTCTATTAATTATGTCTAACGGATCAACCCGATATTGATCTGAATTAGTTTATGCCCAATCTGAAACCACTAACTTCGTGTCAAATTCAAGTTGTATTCACACAACATGTCCAAAATGACCACTCCTAAGTTCAACCTACTCTCTTTATAAATAGATAAAAAAAGTGAAAGAATGTATCATGCAAACATGATGATGATTACACAATTTTGATATATACTTGAAATTTATATAAATTTGATAATAAATGATTCAAAATACCTAAAGAGCATGAAAGAAAAATTTAGATCAAATTTTGATATGCATACATATGTACGCATACAAAATTAAGATAAAAAACCAAAAATGAATTTCATTGTAATTGAATAGTTAAATAAAAGTTGATGATCTCACCAATAATTATATTATACAACACCAACTCTCTTAAAAGAACTATGTGTTAAGCATATTTGTTGCGTCTTCCAACTCTATGTTTCAGCACACTACATACTACTCCCACCAAGAGGAGTTAGAACATCATTTGGGAATTACAAGGTTAAAAGTTCATAAATTACCTCTATCATTTTATTTTATTTTTGCAAATATTATATTTTAAAATATAAGAAACACATAAATCTATTATTATGCATGTATGGTTCAAAATGAGCACCGAAATATATGATCATGAGAAGCAAGTGTTAATAACTATAGTTCTGTCAGGCAAATGTGGTCGATAAATTTTTTCCTAGGGTTTTTTTTTTTAATCTTTCCTCCTGGAGAAAGAGTTTGGTTGGTTAGAATTTTTGCAGAATAGTAAAATTATTAGAAGAGTTTTCAAGTTTTGGTCATATGTGATGCTAAGCTAAATGCAGGACTGCACACAGTCAATTTAATTCAAGTTAGAGGTTAACAAGGTATGGATTTAATTTCAATTCCATTCTTGGAATAAGAAGTAAACAAGTCAAAGATGAAAACAACTCAGATCAATCCAACCAAGTTTAGTATGGTTTAGATCGATTCTCAAATTGCTCAAAAAAATTAAACAAAAAAATTATAAATAAATTATTAATCTATTTGTAAAAATAAATTGATAATAAATGTTGAATTGATAAAAATAAAAATATCTTTATATTAACCATGAAACATTATAGATTGCAACCACAATGGATCAATACCTTCTCTAAAAATGCAGTAATTAATTAAAATCATGGCGGAAGAACCTACGATGATGCATCGTAACATAAATGTACATATTATATATTGCTAAAAGTTACTTCTTAAAAAATATATGACAAGTTAACATTACACGTATGTAATGTATATAAATAATCTGTGTTTTTAATAATCTTAGTTTTCATCGTGTAATGTCATCTAATTCTATTATGCTCAAATCATCTCACCAATATTTCACCCTTACGGCCAGGGTATCAATCAAAGTATGTTTTCCAAGGTCATGAGCATCATCAGTATTTCACCCCCATAGGCAGGGTATCAACCAAGGTATTTTTTCCTAAGATCATGGGTATCACTAATGTTTAATCCCTTTTGGCAAGGTATCTAAGTCATCTATCATATCCAAGTTTAGAATCTTAAATTTAGTTTCATCATCTCTTAATCAATCTTATGCATTAAATCATGAGTCCAACATCTTTCATCCATTCATCATAAATAATAAATAATCAATATCAAAGTATAAATCATGATAATTATAATCAATATGTATAGCATGCAATATTCATAAACTAAGCTTTACAAGGGTAATAAACATTTAATCATTTAAAAACTAATTACCTCTCTAGATAAAATTACAACAAACTAATCCTCAAATTCTAACACTCAAGGGCTCCATCAACCTTTTTGTAGACCTTCATTAAGCCCTATGTATAGATAAATTTCCTAGAAATAAAAGTTTTTCACTCTTCATATGGTTTTAATCTTCTGAAAATAATACACTTTCTATTTTCTATAGGATTTTGATTTTTTAAGAAAAAAAAGGAAAATTATCGATTAAATATTTAAAAATAGATTTTAAATAGATTTTGACTCAAAACTAACTTCTAATTTATCCAACATAATTTTTAAAATAAAAAAATGGTTAAATACATAAAAAATCATCCTTATCTTGTCGTTTTCATAATTTATCCAAAATTTATTCATGATGATATACGTTCATAAAATTACTTTTGACTTGCTCAATTAACCTTCGATTTGAGTGACTCAAGATGTGTTAAAAAGTTAATCCAATACTGAACATTATGAATATAAATTCAATCAAAAATTCTAATTATATTAATTTTTATATTTTTTAACTTAATTTAGTCAAATTAAATTTTATTCTAAAGTAAGTTAGTCTAAAAAAGCTGGGTCTCACATCATTGCACTAGTGTGTGAACTTTTAGTTCAAGATCATTGTTATTTGGAGATACCTGCATCGTTATTGCCATTAGTATGTTAATGTTGGAAAAATGATTATCCTTAAAAAAATAAAGTTTACAATGACAATGATGATGAAAGCGGCAATGATGGTGATGAAAAACAATATACTGCATATACTCTATCTAGGTGCCATAATTGTGTTATACTCCTCTCCGTAATGACTTGTGATCCATAAGCCTTATTCTTGGCAACGCCGCAAGGAACCTCGGGGCTTAAAAGGTCGAGCAACATTTATTTTTATCATATTTGGCTTCACGCTTTTTCTTTTTCTTTTGTACGTCCAACTTGTTAAATTTCTTGGTCAAAAAGGGAAAGGAAGAGATCATTTTTTTATTCTCATCTGAATGTTTTGAAGCATATATTCCATCACACTTAACGTCTGCTTGTCTTTTGATATAGTTAGTGATATTGAGACACCACATGTAATAATGTGTTTTGTTAATTTTTTTTTAAGAATATAATAATGTGACAACAAGCCTTCCTTTTATAGATTTTGAAAGAATAATTCATTCCAAAGCAGAAGGGAGACAAAAGCATGCGATGAGAAAGGAAACGTGTAGATTTTTTGGTGAAACAAATGCATCTGTTATGGAGAAAACAAATATTTGAATGAATGGAATAAAATGTTGTGTGCGATATAAACGAGACATCGTTCTTCATGAGACAAATACTACGTATCATCCTTGGCTTTTCTTTGTTAAAGTAGTTTGGCAAGTAAGCTCCCATGATGAAAATTGGTTCAGAGCACCAAGGCTACGATACAGATGCTCTTGAAGAGGGCGATTTACAATTTCAGATGGGCTTCTGTTACCGGGGAATATAATACAGGTGTTATTGGAACCTTGCTCGAAACCCTAGTTTAGAGGTTGCTTTGGTCCCTTGGGTGCTTTACTGAATCCGATGCTATACGGGAATAAGTTCATTCTAAAGAGGGTGACATTACCACGTACATTCGTTCTACAAAAAGCACCCGACCACTAGGTAGAGGAGGCATGATCGAAAGTCGAGACAGCGCAAAGTTAAACGTCAATCCATTGGCCATGGTAGCTTCAGCCACTAACAAGGAATCGTAAGGCGAGATCACCGACATGTAAACGGATCTTGCACCTCTAATAAAAAAAAACTGTCGAACTTAACTTTAAAAAAGAAAAAGAAAAAGATGAACAACAACCACTACTACTTCGTTTTGTAGATGCAAGATGGTGATTTACTCAACCTAGCTAAACCCTGATTGCTTTTTCCATTCCACTGAACCTTTTCTTTTAATATCTTTTGCTTACTGTTTTGCATCTCTCGGAGTATTTACTTGTTCTTTTTTCTTTTGCTTTCTGCTTTGCATCTCTCTCTGAGTATTGTTAATGAATCTCTTGACCGCCGGTTATATATATATATATATATAAGCTCGTTGTTGCCGATTGAGTCCCAACCGAAAGATTTAATTTGTTGCAGGGTCGCAGGTCCACGAGACGAGGCAGTGATTAATTAGCACGGCACGGCCCCTTGGTTCTCAAAGAATTAGGTACTAAGCCTCTCTGGTTTCTTAATAACGCGCGTGAAGTTCAGTGTTCATTTTACTCCAAAAGGGGAAAAAAATTGTTTTTATCTAACATATTATCCATATATTACACATTGTCGAGGATTTGTTTGCAAAAAGTTTTCTTTTCTTCTCTTTTTTTCCTGAACCGCCGAGAGTTGTTATTTTCACTTCACCTCACGTTGGCAGCGGAAACCGTTGATTAAAACAATTAAAACTCGGTTTACAACTTTTCCACTGAGGTTTAATTTACTCTGATCTGGCACTCGCATCTCTGTTTAGTTAATTGGGAGGAGATGACGTTTTGGAACCTGGAAAGGTCTGTTGCTAAGTATTCGATAAGTATTTTATTTTTAATAAGTTGATTGATATTATTATGATAATTTCACAAGAGGAATGCGCCCTTGTTTTATTTTCCGGATTCAATATTTTCCTATTTACATATATGCGCCATGTAATGTATTTTAGAGTTTGACAAAAGGATAAGATGCATATCCGCTATCAATGCATCCATGAAAATATAAATATGAATATTAGTGAGATATAAAAATATATATTTATACTTATTTTAAATAGATACAAATATAAATTACATATTAAAAATATGGATATAAATTCAAATGAAAATCATATGGGTAAATATTATAACCATCCAATCAAAGAAACCGATAAATTAAACCAATTCATGTTAATATGGTCAATATATAGATTAAATAGGATGACAAGCTAAACTTGATATTTCAAAATACATGAAGAGCATGAAAGGAAAAAATTACTGATTTTAAATTTAAATTCATGATTACTAAATAAGAATCATACAAATTTTAGAACGGATTTGTTATACTGAAAAGCTTGCACAGCTTCTTAATACTTCGTACGTAAACTTTAAACAGTAGCAGTGGCCATGCAAATATATAAGCCAAGGTCAAAAGTGTTTTTACTAAATCCAAATCTAGAAAATAAAAAAAATGGCATTGAATATATAGATTAAAAGTAGATAGATTTGTAAAATTCTCATTATTATTATTATTATTATTATATTAATGTGATGCTTGGTGTTAATTGATAAAGCCATAATTAACTTAAGTTCAAATCCTTATCTATATAAGTGATGGATTCAAATCAGAAAAATGAAAATTTTATTTTTGTCACTAGTTCAAATCATTCTGTCACCATAATTTTGTATATCAACTAGTCTCGCACCCCATGGGCATCTATTGGTCCATGAGTCCCATCATTTATATAACCTTAGTTTAGGGATGACAATTTTAACTCAATGCAGGAATCTACCCCATCTTGCCCTGCTCAACTCGAAGTAGGAGTTCTTTGCTTTTTATGGATATGAAAAAAGGGATGGAGATTATTTTTATCCTTATTAGCAGGGATAAGATGGGAACTGGGATATGTATATCCCCACCTCACACTGGCCAGCTTTATTTCCCACTCCATTGACTCCATGTAATACTCTTATATATTGTTATAACTATAAAAATGCCTTGTAATCTTTACTAAAAAATTAAATACGTTATTAGGAGAGGAATATGGCTGGGTAGGGTGAGATGAGGTGAGGTGAGGTGGGGATGCGGATTTATTTTTTCCATGATGTGAGGATGGAGTTAAAAAATTTTGTTTATGAGGATAGAGTGGGGATTAGTTTTTTTCTAACGAGAATAAAAACGGAGACTGAGATTCCTAGCTCCGCCTCACCCTACTGCCCTCTCTATCTTAGTTTCATCCTTAGATGGAAAGCAAGATGAAGTCCGCCAATCATTTATAATACCATTATACAAATTAATTGTTTTTTTTTTTTGTGCAACCTAAGCTGATGTCATGAAATAGATTTGTCCTTGTTTCCTTTCATTACTATTTTCTCTTATCCACTATAAATATTCAAAAAAATAAAGAACAATTTATTCTTTAACATAACAGAGTAAATGAAATTCAATCTCCTTTAATTAAATTATTAACACATGCCTACTCAACCAACAGTGCAAGGAGATCTCTCTCTGTCACTTAGATTGTTTAATTTTTAAACTATTTGATATGCAGGTTAAGAACTTCAAATCATATAATTTTTTATATAGGTAGTTTAGGAATAGTAAACCATACTCAATTGCTCAAATCATTAATATGAAATTCCATCATCCAATTTAAAAAAAGGTAAATTAGATCTTATATATATATACAGTGGGACTAATCATATGTTTTGTAATATTTTAAAATTTTATTAATAATAAAATGTTAATTTAATATTAAATTATTTAAATTTAATTCAAGATTGTTTAAAATTGTAGTTTATGATGCAACCTAGTTTAATCCTAATATCATATGATCTTAAATCAATTTTGACTTAATTTAAATAATTATGTAAACTAAATGATTTTTTCTTCGTCTTTAGATTGAATCAAATTCAAATTAGGCTCATATAGATAGTAAATAAATTAAAATTTATTTAAAAATTCAGGTTTGCTTCTTCGCATCATGCTCGCCTTGATATGAGAAAATTTGTGCATTGCCTTGATATGAGAAAAATTAAGCAGTAAAAACAGAAGGAAAAGGTTTTTATTTATAAATGTGAAAGGTGAGAAAAATCAAGATAGTAAAACCATTCTCTTATAAACACTAAAGTGCATGGGTTTGTATAGTGTCATGGTAACAAGAAGAAATACTTAGGTCTTATGCGGCAATCATTCTATGTACACATAGGTGTCATGTGGTAACCATTTTTCAATTGCATTATAAATTTTTGTAATCGGCAAATTAAGCATGGTTAATACGTAGAGTCACATTTGGAAGCCAACTAATATCATTCGGTATATTTCTTAAAAGTAACAAAATGACAAATAAGAATTGCATATATGGTGCAACATATAACTAATTGGTCCCTTAAACATTGTTTTTTTCTTACTTTTTTGTTTTATAGAATGAATTTTTGCTACTACCTAGGTTGCATCTAAGTTGCTAAAGCATTTTGGTTATAAAAGTGGTCCAAGCTCAATCTTGAAGCCTATGTTTGTGTGGCTCACACCGTTACTTGAGCCTATTTTTCTTCTTGATTCTGCTTCTTGTTCTTCGGCTTTCGGTGCAGAAGGCCACTATTTATTATTTTTTAAAAATATAATTCAAGACTATATACACATATAGATACATTTATAAATGCACAGACAAAATGCACACACGTGTATGCATATAAAATATTTTATATTTTTATTTATTTTAAAATATTATTATGAAAAAGATTTAGATGAATTGGATTGAGTTGAGTTATATATACTTTAAAATATTATCCTTTCGGTCTGGTTAATGTCATAATGAAATGTCTGGCCTTTTAATGAATTAGAGAATTTAATATTTTAAAATCTAATTAAGTGAAATGACTAAACATATCTTTTATCGTCAGAAAGTAATAAAAGTAGAAATAAAATGCTTCCTTTTCCTTTAACCAGAAAATGGCGACAATGTACTACGGTGAACTGAAGCTTGCCCATATCCCTATACAGGATGGGTACAAGTTGGAATGCTTATAAATGAAGAAAAAATTATAATTTTATTAGCCGCAAGCATCAATCTTCTTCTTTTTTTTTTTTCTGTTTTTTTTTGGTGGACGAGAATATATACTTCATATCCTATCATTTTTAAATCCGATAGGACGTAAAGCGCACCATGCAATCATCAAAGAAAGGGGCTTAATTAAACAAGTCTCTTCTATTTTAAATATTTTACCAACTTGTCGTGCTAGCTAGCATTCTATTTTTACAACAAAAAAAAAACTTAATTTTATTTTCCAATATATAATTAAATTATGATAGCCTCTGAACTGTACATTATCAGATTTTTTTTTGTCCATTATTAATTTGATCCAGTAGAAGAATAATTCTTTTGGAAGGGCAGGAGAAGGGCACTTAAAACGGACAAAAAAGACGAGGGAAAAAGCTAGAAAGCGCAATGGGGACCGAGTTTCCCATCCCACAGAAATACAGCGCATGGGAAATCCGGGTCTGCGTGCTGATCAGCCTCACCCTTCAGATCCTTCTCATCTTCCTCGCTCCCTTGCGAAAGAAGAAAGCTATCAGGCCGATCCAGTTCGTCACTTGGTCTTGCTACCTTCTCGCCGACTGGATTGCCGACTTCGCCCTCGGCCTCCTCCTCCAAAGCAACAGCCCGGGCAACGGAAGCCCGCAAGCAACCAGCACCAGCATCAGCCTTGGCATCATCGGCGCTTCCACTGCTCTGAAGCACGGCCCCACTAACAACACCAACATAGCCACCACCGCCATACAGGGCTCCTGGGCTCCTTTCCTTCTCCTGCACCTCGGCGGCCCCGACACCATCACTGCCTATGCCCTCCAGGACAACGAGCTCTGGCTGCGCCACTTTCTCGGCCTCGCCTTCGAGCTCTTCGCCACCATCTGGGTCCTCTCTGTCTCGCTCCGCCATCTTCGCCTTATTCCAATAGGTATCATCATGCTGCTTGTCGGGGTCGCCAAGTACACTGAGCGGACCTTCTGCCTCTACCGCGGGAGCATGGACGGCTTCCGCACCTCTATGCTCGGCACTCCTGATCCTGGACCCAACTACGCCAAGTTCATGGAGGAATACGATTCCAAGAAAAAAGCTGGCCTGCAAACCGAAATTTTTGTTGGCGGTCCTTCCCAGACGGCGGATGCTCACGAGAAAGCTATGGGGGAGCTCAAAGGCAAAAGCAAGACAGCGAGTGCTTACTACTTCTATAACATTTTCCGGTACCTCTTCGTCGACCTCATACTCAGCTTCAATGAGCGCGCGATCAGCTACAAATACTTTGTCGACCAGACCCCTAGCGCTAGCGACGCCTTCAAAGTGATCGAGATTGAGCTCAACTTCGTGTATGACGTGCTCTACACCAAGGCCGCGGTGATTCACACCAGGTTTGGCTATGCCCTTCGCCTCCTCTCCTCGGCCGGCATCCTCTCGGCGTTCCTCGTCTTCTTCTTTTTTGAGAAGAACGATTTCACGTGGCTCGACATTGCAATCACTTATGCACTGCTCATCGGTGCCATGGCCCTGGACGCCACGGCCCTCACGATGCTCCTGCTCTCCGACTGGACCCACGTCTTCCTCGAGGGTTATTTTCCCGACTGCCGAAAACAACTCGACGCCGTTCTCAAATGGCTTCCGATGAAACGGTGGTCGGAAAAGATATCCCAAATGAACTTGATAGATTGCTGCATCGGCAAACTTCCTGAAGAGAAGGGCGAACCTCCCGAAGGGAAGGACGAACCTTCTGAGAAAATTTTAAAGGGTTCTATGGGAGGACGTGTTAATGTGGAAGGCCAACCGCAAAATTCTAAAGAGCAACCAAGTAATATGGATTCAGGTACACTTTCATTTATCGATTATGGATTCTAGGTGATTAAATATGAATGATCTTAAGCTTCATGGCGATGATCTTTACCAAAAGGTTCATATCTAATTTTTGACACTTGATGGATTGCAAACTTCTTGAAGAGAAGGGCGAACCTCCTGAAGGGATGGGCGAACCTCTTGAAAAGAAGAATTTCTTCAACCCCCTTGTCCAGTTATTCAGTCCCAAACGCTTATTATCTTATCTCGCAAAGCCGGTCGATAAGCTGTTCTTCAGCGAGATTTTAACCGAGCTGCTGTACATGCGTCGCAAGCCAGTGGATGAGAAGCTGAAGGAGTTCATTTTCCAAGGGTGCAAGAATAAATCTCCGGAAGAACCAGATTACGAGAAAATCAAGAAGATTTGTGACCTCAGAGGTGCCAGGGCTCTTAACCTGATCAAGAAGGATGAACCTGGCTTGCATGAAGACATCATGAAGACTGTGGAGGTGGACTTTGATGAGAGTCTTCTTCTATGGCACATAGCCACGGAGCTCTGCCGCAGCGTCCCAAAAGAACAAATAAGACGCAATAGCAAAACTCCGAAAAGAGAGGAGGAGGAAAATCAGGCGGAAGGAAGGAAAGAAGAAGGGATCCAGAAGGTAACGCAAGGATTGGAGGAAAAGCAGGCGGGAGGGAAAGAAGAAGGGATCCAGAAGGAAGGAGTGGAGGAGGAAAGGCAGGCGAGAGGTAAAAAAGAAGGGATCCAGAAGGAAGAAGGAGTGGAGGAAACTGATGAGCTAGACGTCCCTGACCTGAAAGATATCAGCAAGAGCTTATCTGACTACATGCTGTACCTGCTCGTGCTGCAGCCAGAGGTGCTGTCCACGACAGGTGGGATCGGGCTGATCCGGTACCAGGACACGTGCGCCGAGGCCCGTAGGTTCTTTGAGATGAAAGGGATGGATCCGAACCATAAGGTTGCCTGCCAAATGCTGATCGAGGTGAACACAGAGGCGAAGCCAGACTCGGTGAAGGGGGACCGCAGCAAGTCGGTGCTGTTCGACGCATGCATCCTTGCCAAGAACCTCAGCAAGCTGCCAGACGAAACTGTGATGTGGAGGGTGGTAGCAGGGGTGTGGGGGGAGCTGCTGGCGTACGCCGCATGTCACTGCCGGGGCATGGCTCACGCCGGCAAGCTGAGCAGGGGCGGAGAGTTCATCACCATGGTGTGGTTTCTGATGGCGCACCTGGGGCTTGGGGACCTGTACCGGATTCAGGCGGATCATGCGAGGACCAAGATCGTCGTCAAGAAGTAGTTAGCTGGAAGGTTGGACCACGAATTAGATATATGTTTCTCTACTTGTTGCTGTTGTGACATCTACCATGTTCTGTTTTATTCTGAGTCGATTTCATTGTATCTCTGTTCCTACTTTCAGTGCGCTCTTATAGCTGCCAGCGTGTTGTTTCAAATTAGATGCAAGCATGCATCTTTAAAGTGAAATAGTAACCCCCAGCACTTATTTTGGACACTTGGCATTCAGGGAACCTTCTTATTGTTTAGACTTCTGTCATGACGTTTAGGCTCCGACTTGACGATTGGATGCCCAAGTCGTCGCGCGTCTTTTGAGTGCCCGATCTCTTTACCTGACCAAAGCGTCATTTGGAAGGGTTTAAAGGGTGACGGAGGGTGACTCCCTCCTTTATCCGGGCAGACGTCCTCCTCAGATAATCCTTCCCTGTCCATGCCAGATTGAGAGAGAGAGAGAGAGCGTGAGAAAGAAAGGAAGCGAAATGGAAGGGAAATCTGGCCGGCCAATAGGCCGACCGTGCCGCTGGTGCCGTAACAGGCCACGGCTGTGCGGGAGATAAATGAGAGAAAGAGAGAGAGAATGAAATCGGAGAGAGTGGATGGAGGGAGGCAGCTGGCCGCAGCGGCGGCCAGCTCTGGTCCGGTCAACAGTGGCCGGACTGCCCTCAATTCGCCGGTCAAGCCGACCGGCACAGTAACGGCTGTGCGAGAGAAATTGAGAGAAAGAGAGAGAGAGAATGAAATCGAGAGAGTGGATGGAGGGAGGCGGCTAGCCGCGGTGGCAGCCAGCTCCGGTCCGGCCAATAGTGGCCAGACTGCCCTTAATTTGCCGGGCAAGCCGCCGGCACTGTAACGGCCGCGCGGGAGAGAAATTGAAAAAAAAGAGAGGGAGGAAATTGAGAGAGAGAGAAGGGGGGGGTGGCCGGCCGCGGCGGCGGCTGGCCTCGGTCCGATCGACGACGGTCGGGCCGCCTCCAATTTGACCGGCGGTGGCCCTAGCCACCGGATTTCAGAGCCCCTGTTTCGGTTGAAACAGGGGATCTGGGACGAAGAGGCTCTATGGGCCGGCTGGGCTGCCACGTATGGGCCTTATTGGGCCGTTCTTGGAGCCCTCTTTGAGCGGGGTTTTGGGCCCTATATTGGGCCGAAAAACGAAAAATAAAATTATGACTAGATTCTGGATGAATTCTAGTTTCTTGGGGTAATCTTGATTCCCATTTGGACGTTTATCTTGGGAGATATTCTTCAAGCCCAAAGTTGGCCCGTGGATTAGTTTGGGTAGAGTTGTAGGAGTCTTTTATTATTCAGATTTTAGAGATCTAATTATGAAAAATAATGTTGTAGGTGCCCAGAGGTCCATGTAGCTGATTTATCACCTTGGATTTGCGTATTGAGGTAAGTAAGCCAAATATAATAATTTCATAAATTATAAATGGTTGTATTTATAGTTTTATGCATATTTATGAAATAGAGTTTTATTGATTATCTTAAAAATTTATAAGTTGTACCATGTGTATCTAATTGCATATTTGTTATAATAGTTGATATTATTTGCAAAGTGAATTGATTATATGCAATGGTCAAAATGTATAAACCACTGTTTATGTGTTATGAGAGAAATTATGCTTATGATGATGCATAATATGTGACATGCATGTGTAAAATGATTTGAATTATATTTATATGTGTCGCCGCGATTCTCCTTTGATATGGCATATGGAGGCCACGCACATCTAAAGGATGTGTGCTGATTGATATGGCATGTGGAGGACACGCACATCTAGAGGATGTGTGCAGATTAATGGAGACATTGCAGGGCCATGGGACACATGATATAATATAATAATGATTAAATATAAAGTAGATTTGAATTATATTTATATGTGTCGCTGCGGTTCTCCTTTGATATGGCATGTGGAGGCCACGCACATCTAGAGGATGTGTGCTGATTGATATGGCATGTGAAGGCCACGCACATCTAGAGGATGTGTGCAGATTGATGGAGGCATTGCAGGGCCGTAGGACACATATGATATAATATGACAATGATTAAATATAAACAGTGGATTTATTTTCAATGCATATTCTGGTATTTGTTTTCATAAGCTTCCATGATTATTTTGACTTAATGATATGCATGATTATGATAGCATGTTAATTTGGAAGTTTTTATGTAAATTATGACTTGATAATATCTTGAGAAATAAGATGATATATGACTATTTTATGTCATTATTATAGGCTTACTTATTGAGTATGAGCTCATGTAAATCTCACAATGTTTTTCAGAGCCTCGGGATTGAAGATAAAATTATGGGGTAGATGGAGCTTCAGCTAAATAAAATAGTTCCATAGTGTTGATGTAACCCCAGTAATATTTGTGTGTAGGGCTTGTAGCCCAAAACTTATATAAGTGGTTTGTAATAAAGTATGGATTTGGATTGACTTATTATACTTATTGTCGTATAATGATCGATGTGTAAATTTTGGGATGCCTTGCATGCCCGGCATGCGGCGGGTTGTCACTCTAGCTCAAACTTTTTGGTCTAGGGCGTGACAGCTTTAGTGGTATCAGAGCCTAGGTTGTTGACCTTAGGACCACATACATGATGACACCCTAGGCAAACAAATAGGTTGACATTGAGATAATTATCACTTTAGATGAATTTCAAACCTTATGTTTTGGAAGCTTAACATGAAAAGTTTACTATGTTATTAATAATAACTAATTTGTCAAGGGATAGGAATGGCTCGTCGCACTAGGAGCCAACAAAATGATGAGGGCTCCCAGATTGAAAATGTCGATCAACCAGGAGGTCAGGAAGCTACTGGAGCTACTGCCCCTGTTAATCCTGTCGGGGTTGATCATCAGCGACTCCAGACCGAGATGCTTCAGGTTCTTTCAGGCATGGCACAGTCGATGAGAGACATGCAGCAACAGATTCAGCAAGCTTTACCCTCTCAGTCAGCCACTCCTGCTCTACAGACTCAGCCTGCTCCCACAGTTCCGTTGAGTCAGCCTACCCCTATAGTCCCGCAGACGCAGCCTGCTTCCACTATGCCACAGACTCAATTTGTCCCTCCTGCTCCACAAATTCAGTCAACCGTACCTACTACTCATTTCACACCATTGACCCAGTCTACTCCATCTCAACCCTGGGTAGGAATTGGCCGCAGCTTTGTGGATTTCAAGAAGTTTGCCCCTGCCCCTTTTTCTGGATCCACCAACCCTGTCGATGCTGAGCGGTGGGTGCGAGACATGAAAAAGGCCTTTATGGCCCATGGTAGCCAGGAGGTGGAGCGGATCAGGTTTGCCACTTATCTTCTTCAGGGGGAAGCCTATGATTGGTGGCTAGTTGACGAGCAGCGTCGGGGTGGTCAGGTTATTTCTTGGGGGGAGTTTAAGGAGGTGTTCTTCGACAAGTATTTCCCCAGGAGTGTGCAGAGGCGGATGGAATCAGACTTTCTTAAATTGGAACAAAGGAATCTTACTGTGGCACAATATGAAGCTGAATTCACCAGGTTGGCTCGATTTGCTCCCAGTATTGTGACAAATGAAATGGCTAAGATCACCATATTCACTGAGGGACTGCGACCCAGACTGATGCAGGCAGTCAATGCTTTCGAGCTTCATTCTTACAGTGCTGTGGTGAATAAAGCCTTAGTGATTGAAAAAGATATGAATACAGTTCAGAAGGATTGGGAACAACAGAGGAAGAGGAAAGGGTCTAATTCTGGCCAACCCCCAGTTCAGACCAAGAAGAAAGGTGCACATCAGGCCCCAGCAAGACAAAAGAATAGGGAGGCTTGCTGCCATCACTGTGGGAATTTTCACCCAGGAAGACCTTGCCGAGGTGGGCCAGGTGCCTGCTTCCTTTGTAGAAAGACTGACCATAAGATTGCCACATGTCCTCTTCGAAAGAATCAGCAGTCCTCTTCAAGTCAAGGGATGAGTCAGCAGCATCAGCAACAGCCACCGAAGGCCCAGGGAAGGGTCTTCACTCTCACTCAGTAGGATGCTGCCGCCTCTAATTCTGTGGTGACAGGTAAACCATTTATTTGACATCTAGTATTACATTCTTATCTAGTGCAATGCATTGATAGTTAATTATAACACTAGGTTAAATATTTGATGTTAAAAATAAATTTCACTTATGTTCAGGAATGATTAAAGTAGGCACTACTTATGCTCAAACTTTAATTGACCCGGGTGCCACGCATTCTTTCATATCTGACACATATCTTGACAAGAATGCATCATTGACGCCCGTTCCTCTAGAGCAAGAGTTGCATATTGCTTTTCCAAATGGAGACATTATGAGGGTTGACACAGTTTGCAAATCCTGTCCGATTGTTATGGAGGATAGAAGGTTGAATACTGATCTAATTGTTCTTCCACTGAAATTCTTTGATGTTATTCTTGGAATGGATTGGTTGGCCTCTTACCATGCTTTAGTAGACTGCTTCGGGAAGACTGTCAACTTCAAAATTCCAAGTCAGCCTGAGTTTAGTTTTACTGGTGGTCAGAAACAACTAGCCTCAGTGTTCATATCAGCGCTGCAGGCTGGAAAGTGTCTGATGAATGGTGGTCGAGGATTTCTTGCTGTAGTCAAGGATCTTCAGAAGGAGAGACCAAGTTGGAGGATATTCCTGTTGCTCGAGAATTTCCTGATGTTTTCCCTGATGAATTGACTGATTTGCCCCCAGATCGGGAGGTTGAATTCTCCATTGATTTAGTTCCTAGAACTGGACCTATATCTAAGGCCCCTTACCGCATGGCCCAGCTGAGTTAAAGGAATTGAAAGATCAATTGCAGGAGCTTCTTGATCGAGGATTTATCAGACCCAGTGTTTCTCCTTGGGATGCTCCAGTTCTATTTGTTAAGAAAAAGGATGGCAGTCTTCGGCTCTGCATTGATTACCGAGAAATCAATAAGGTAACAGTGCGGAATAAGTACCCTCTGCCGAGGATTGATGACTTGTTTGATCAACTCCAAGGAGCCCGGATATTCTCAAGGATTGATCTTAGGTCAGGTTACCATCAACTCAAAGTCAAAGAGGGGGATGTGCCTAAGACCGCATTCAGAACCAGATATGGCCACTATGAGTTCTTGGTGATGCTGTTTGGTCTGACTAACGCCCCGGCAGCATTCATGGACTTGATGAACATAATTTTTAAGCCATTCTTGGATCAGTTTGTGGTGGTTTTCATTGATAATATCTTGATCTACTCCAAGAACCATAAGGAGCATGAAGATCACCTGAGGATTGTGCTTCAGATTCTTCGGGAGAAGAAGCTTTATGCCAAGCTGCAGAAGTGTAGTTTTGGATGGATCAAGTCTCTTTCTTGGGTCACATAATCTCTAAGGATGGCATATCTGTGGACCCGAAGAAGATTGAAGCTATCATTAGCTGGAGCCGACCTTCCAATGTAGTTGAAGTCAGAAGTTTCTTGGATTAGCTGGTTATTATCGTAAATTTGTGGAGGACTTCTCTCGCATTGCTCTACCCCTAACTCGCTTAACCCAAAAGCGAGCAAGTTTGACTGGTCAAAGGAGTGTGAGAATAGTTTCCAGGAGTTAAAGCAACGCCTGGTGTCAGCTCCCATTCTTGTTCTTCCGACAGGATCTGAGGGATTTACTCTATATATGGATGCTTCTCGGAAAGGATTGGGATGTGTTCTGATGCATAACGGGAAGGTGATAGCCTATGCCTCTCGACAGCTGAAGCCTTATGAGCAGAATTACCCTACTCATGATCTGGGGTTAGCTGCTGTGGTTTTTGCTTTGAAAATTTGCGTCATTATCTTTATGGAGTATCGTGTGATGTGTATACAGACCATAAAAGTCTAAAATACATCTTCACACAGAAGGAATTGAATTTGAGACAGAGAAGGTGGTTGGAACTACTGAAGGATTATGATCTGACTCTTCATTATCATCCTGGGAAGGCTAATGTTGTGGCTGATGCCTTGAGCAGAAAGTCCTCTTTAGAGCTAGCTGCTATGATAACATCCCAGCCTCACATTCTGAGAGACCTTGAGAGGTGGGAGGTTGGATTGAGAGTTCAGCAGTCTGATGGATTGTTGCAGCACTTGTACTTCAGCCGACCTTGGTTGACAAAATTAAGTCCTCCCAGATTGAAGTCCAGATCTACAAAGAATTAGGGAAGCAGTACAGTCAGGAGTTCAGAAGGAATTTTATGTCATGGAAGATGGATCTCTGAGATTTGAAGGAAGACTTTGTGTGCCAAATATTAAGGAGCTAAAGGCCAAAATCTTGAAGGAGGCTCACTATTCTCCATATACTGTGCATCCAGGTGGCACTAAGATGTACAGAGATTTAAAGAAAAATTTTTGGTGGAAGGGCATAAGAGAGAGATTGCTCAGTATGTGGCCAGGTGCTTAGTGTGTCAGCGAGTAAAGGCTGAGCATCAAAGGCCTGCAGGACCTCTTCAATCTTTGATGATTCCTCAGTGAAATGGGAGAAGATTACTATGGATTTTGTGACTGGTTTGCCCAAAACTCTCAGGAATAATGATGCAGTATGGGTTATTGTGGACAGACTAACAAAGTCAGCTCATTTCCTACCTTTCAGAGTTGGGGTCTCTAGTGAAAGATTGGCTAATTTATATATTGAGCAAATCGTGAGACTCCATGGTGTTCCTGTCTCTATTATATCGGATCGGGATACTAGGTTTGTGTCCCAATTTTGGAAGAGTCTTCATAAGGCCCTGGGAACCAAATTAGACTTCAGTACTGCTTATCACCCCCAGTCAGATGGACAATCAGAAAGAACCATACAGATTCTGGAGGATATGTTGCGAGCCTGTGTGATGACTTGGGTGGTACTTGGGATAATCATTTACCCTTGGTGGAATTTGCATATAATAATAGTTACCAAGCCAGTATCCAGATGGCTCCATTCGAGGCTTTGTATGGTAGGAGGTGCAGATCTCCTTTGTGTTGGGATGATGTGGGGGAAAGGAAATTGTTAGGCCCTGAGCTAATTCAGCAGACAGTGGATAAAGTGCATTTGATCAGGGAGCATCTTCGTACAGCTCAGAGCAGACAGAAGAGCTATGCTGATATCAGAAGAAGGGAATTGGAATTTCAGGTTGGGACCATGTATTCTTAAGGGTATCACCAACCAGGGATGTAATGAGATTCGGGATTAGAGGAAAGCTAAGTCCACGTATATTGGACCTTTTGAGATCTTGAGCAGAGTTGGAGAGGTGGCTTACAGCTTAGCATTACCTCCAATTCTATATGGTGTGCATAATGTGTTTATGTTTCTATGTTGAGGAAGTATGTTTCTGATCCCAGCCATGTAATAGAATATGAGCCTATTCAGTTGAAGAAAGATTTATCTTATGAAGAGCATCCTGTGCGTATCGTGGACCGCAAGGATCAGGTTTTGAGGCATCGCACCATTCCCTATGTCAAGATTCAGTGGAGTAATCACTCTGAGAGAGAGGCAACTTGGAACTTGAGGAAGAAATGAAGAAGAAATATCCACACTTATTTGCTGGTAATTCTCCATTCAAAATTGTTGACTATTGAATAGATCTATTTGAATTCTATAGTTCAATTAAGTGGGTCAATTTCGAGGATGAAATTTTTATAAGGGGGGAGAATGTAACCCCCCAGCACTTATTTTGGACACCTGGCATCCAGGGAACCTTCTTGTCGTTTAGACTTCTGTCATGACGTTTAGGCCCCGACTTGACGATTGGATGCCCAAGTCGTCGCGCGTCTTCTGAGGCCCGATCTCTTTACCTGACCGAAGCGTCATGTGGAGGGGTTTAAAGGGTGATGGAGGGTGACTCCCTCCTTCATCCTGGCAGACGTCCTCCTCAGGTAATCCTTCCCTGTCCATGTCAGATTGAGAGAGTGAGAGAGAGCGTGAGAGAGAGAGGAAGAGAAATGGAAGGGAAATCCGGCCGGCCAACAGGCCGACCGTGCCGCTGGTGCCATAACAGGCCACGGCTGTGCGGGAGATGAATGAGAGAAAGAGAGAGAAAGAATGAAATCGGAGAGAGTGGATGGAGGGAGGCGGCTAGCCGCGGCGGCGGCCAGCTCCGGTCCGGCCAACAGTGGCCGGACTGCCCTCAATTCGCCGGTCAAGGTGACCGGCACAGTAACGGCTGTGCGAGAGAAATTGAGAGAAAGAGAGAGAAAGAATGAAATCATAGAGAGTGGATGGAGGGAGGCGGCTGGCCACGGCGGCGGCCAGCTCCGGTCCGACCAACAGTGGCTGGACTGCCCTCAATTCGCCAGTCAAGCTGACCGGCACAGTAACGGCTGTGCGAGAGAAATTGAGAGAAAGAGAGAGAGAGAATGAAATCGGAGAGAGTGGATGGAGGGAGGCAGCTGGCCGCAGCGGCGACCAGCTCCGGTCCGGCCAACAGTGGCTGGACTGCCCTTAATTCGCCGGGCAAGCCACCGGCACTGTAACGGCCGCGCGGGAGAGAAATTGAAAAAGAAAGAGAGGGAGAGAAATTGAGAGAGAGAGAAGGGGGTGGCCGGCCGCGGCGGCGGCCGGCCTCGGTCCGACCGACGACGCCAGGCCGCCTCCGATTTGAGCGGCGGTGGCCCTGGCCGCCGGATCGCAGAGCCCCTATTTCGGTTGAAACAGGGGATCTGGGACGAAGAGGCTATGTGGGCCGGCTGGGCTGCCACGTATGGGCCTTATTGGGCCGTTCCTGGAGCCCTCTTTGGGTGGGGTTTTGGGCCCTATATTGGTCCAAAAAATGAAAAATAAAATTATGGCTAGATTCGGGAAGAATTTTAGTTTCTTGGGGTAATCTTGATTTCCCATTTGGACGTTTATCTTGGGAGATATTCTTCAAGCCCAAAGTTGGGCCCATGGATTAGTTTGGGTAGAGTTGTAGGAGTCTTTTATTATTCATATTTTAGAGATCTAATTATGAAAAATAATGTTGTAGGTGCCCAGAGGTCCATGTAGCTGATTTATCACCTTGGATTTGCGTATTGAGATAAGTAAGCCAAATATAATAATTTCATAAATTATAAATGGTTGTATTTATAGTTTTATGCATATTTATGAAATAGAGTTTTATTGATTATCTTGGAAATTGGTAAGCTGTACCATGTGTGTCTAATTGCATATTTGTTATAATAGTTGATATTATTTGCAAAGTGAATTGATTATATGCAATGGTCAAAATGTATAAACCACTGTTTATGTGTTATGAGAGAAATTATGCTTATGATGATGCATAATACGTGACATGCATGTGTAAAATGATTTGAATTATATTTATATGTGTCGCCGCGGTTCTCCTTTGATATGGCATGTGGAGGCCACGCACATTTAGAGGATGTGTGCTGATTGATATGGCATGTGGAGGCCACGCACATCTAGAGGATGTGTGTAGATTAATGGAGACATTGCAGGGCCGTGGGACACATATGATATAATATAATAATGATTAAATATAAACAGTGGATTTGAATTATATTTATATGTATCGCCGCGGTTCTCCTTTGATATGGCATGTGGAGGCCACGCACATCTAGAGGATGTGTGCTGATTGATATGGCATATGGAGGCCACGCACATCTAGGTATGTGTGCAGATTGATGGAGGCATTGCAGGGCCATGGGACACATATGATATAATATGACAATGATTAAATATAAACAGTAGATTTATTTTCAATGCATATTCTGGTATTTATTTTCATAAGCTTCCATGATTATTTTGACTTAATGATATGCATGATTATAATAGCATGTTAATTTGGAAGTTTTTATATAAATTATGACTTGATAATATCTTGAGAAATAAGATGATATATGACTATTTTATGTCATTATTATAGGCTTACTTATTGAGTGTGAGCTCATGTAAATCTCACAATGTTTTTCAGAGCCTCGGGATTGAAGATAAAATTATGGGATAGATGGAGCTTCAGCTAAATAAAATAGTTCTATAGTGTTGATGTAACCCCAGTAATATTTGTGTAGGGCTTGTAGCCCAAAACTTATATAAATGGTTTGTAATAAAGTATGGATTTGGATTGACTTATTATACTTATTGCCGTATAATGATCGATGTATAAATTTTGGGACGCCTTGCATGCCCGGCATGCGGCGGGTTGTCATCCTAGCTCAAACTTTTTGAGTCTGGGGCGTGACAGAAATCTTTCTTGGAAACCTTCAGTTTAATTCTACGAGTACACTCCAGCTCAACGGAACGAAAACCTGCAATATATCCTAGGCCTTCTGCTGCCAGGCGGTCGCCTAAATAATTCCAAGCAACTTACTATATATTCTTTCGACTAGCTAGCTTTTAACCAGCATATTGATAGCACGGAATCAAAAAAATATCAAAGTAGATCGATGATTATGAGAAGCTTAATAGAACATATCGGGTTAAAACTGAAAATACTACTGCAGATGCAACATATGGCAGATTAGTAAGGTAAACGAGCTGCGGTATACCGTATGCAGCTGGTGTCTCCTTAATTTTTATTTACGCTGTGTGGGGTAAATATTGAAACGGCTGATCATATTTTCTTTCAATGCACCGGATCAGCTCGGGTGTACGTGGGATCTTTAATTTTTTGTCAGTCTAATTTCTATATGATCCATTTTTTTGCCACAGACTTGGGATTTTCTGTTACTTCGGTCTTTGCACTGACGGCAGCAGGTGGATCAGGTGTTTGTCTGATATATTTTATGATGGATTTGGAAGGAAAAGAATGAGCATTAGTTCCAAGGCAAGCTGTTTAATCCAGTTTGGATAGCAGACGGACAAGCAGTAGGTCAAGCATCTAAACTGGTTTCGTTCAGCAATTACTGTCTTTCTGATTATCCGGTTCTCTGGAGCGCTCTTCCTCATATTCATGTGAACTCTATCAAATTAATTAATCTTGCGTGCACCTCCTTAATCTAGATATATTAAACTAAATTTTAATGGCTCGGTTCATCAGAATTTTGCAGGAGCAAGGGTGGTGATTCGTAATCATGAAAGGCAAATTCTTTTAGCTATGATTGTTCATGTAACCATCAAGTCGATACCATTTGCTCAATTAACAGGAGCTTGGAATAGTCTGATTAAAGCATTAAAGGCATTTCCAACTATGGCTATAATCATCGAAGAGGATTCAGCCACATTGATTACATGGAAGCAGGGCCAATCTTCTTGTCATCATCTTTTACTTTGATATTTTGGCTATTTGTCTTCTTTACAGCGATGTTCCTGCTAGCATGCATGTGTACCAGGAAGCTGATTAGATAGTCAATATTTTAGCTAATTGAGCTGCTACAAAAGAGTTTTGAGTTTGACGCTTTAATTTTTCTAGTTCATTATATCAGTTAGCTTTAACCGATATACAAGACGTGATGTTCTTGAGGCCATAGGCCTCTTTATTTCTATGTTATAAAAAATAAAAGCAATAAATAAAAGGAACTACGGTAGCATATCATTCAAACAGTTAGGTAAAATTATTCTACGGAGATTCCATGCTTAACGCAAGTTATGCTTTTGGTTAGATTATAGACAAATTTTCTGTTCTAAGAGGTACTCACAGAACGCTTACAAAACTTTTAGTAATCTTCCCTCTTCCAAAAGGTGCTTCCAACCTTTTCGCAAGTTATTCTCATTTAAATAAAATTCCATGAGGAAAGTTTCTTCCCTCACCCTTTCTTAAAAAAAATAAAAAATAAAAAAGTTTATTAATGTATCAAGAAGAGTTGTATCGTACATGAAAATGAAGCTATATTTTCTGTATTGATTACTAAAATAAGAAAGAAAAAGTGTTATATATATATATATATAACTCATGAAACTCAAAACAGGCAAAGGAATAATTTGAGCATTCAAATGCCCAGTAACTAAACACGTAACTAAGCACTGAACAAAGTGAAAGAAACCGCTTCATTATCACTAACCTGAACAGTTAGCCTCACATATTGGTGATCAGCACAAAATAAAAACATCCATGGATGTTATTGTGAAAAACACAAAGGAGCTGGGTAGAGGACTTTCCCGAGGAACTTATATATGTTAGGCAGATTTACAGAGAGTTATATTTTTGAAGCATTAGATTTGCTATGATGTTATTAAAAAAATGATATTTGGTTTTATAAAGCAAAAACACATTGGAAATTACAGCATGAAGAACAGTGAAGGAATAACGATCTTTGTCGATAAGGAAGATATTAGCGGACATGAGAAGGCGGCATACATATGTAAGTTAAAAAGTAATTTGTACTCCTCAAAAATATTTCTAAAAAGATAAAAGGACTGCTATAATGATTCATATTTTTTCTGAAAATGTCTCATACTATTTTCTAGATGAGTTTAATGTCTCTACTATTTCCGAAGAGAGTTAAATATGACTCTTGATATTTTCTAAGAAGAGTTAATGTAGCATTTCAAGAGTCATGTGTTGACTCTATAAAAAGCTATGTAATCTGAAGCTTTATGTAACAATTTTCAGCAATCCAAATGAGAAATATAATAGATATTTCTGCTTCTTTATATTGCCTAAGTAATAATATTTTGTCCACCTCTCCATTGTGCATTCCCAACAAATTTGGTATCAGAGCAAAATATTCTTATATCTATTTCCTTTCATAAGCCATCTATCTTTCTCCAAAAATGTCTACCAACCTAGTTCCAACAAAGTTTGCATATACATCAAATCAAATTCCCATCTTCGAAGGAGAATATTATGACTATTGGAGTAGTCAAATGCAAACCACATTTGTCTCACAAGATTTGTGGGAGGTCATTGAAGACATTTATCTGGAGCCACCAAATGATGGAAGCAATTGGACATAACAACAACAAAAACAATACAAGAAGAATGTGCACAATGATGCAAGTGCACTACAGTACTTTCAACAAGGGGTAAGTGTAATCCCCGGGATGTGATTACCTGATCGCAAAACTTAATCGCGATATTCCTGGAATGGATAAGGTGTTTAAATTTCAAATACCCCGTAACTAACGGAATCTGAAATCCCTTGATTTAAAGAGTCTCCATCGCCTTTAAAGGATCACGCGAACCCTCCTTCCCATCATCCTCGAACGCCTCCTTTCCATCATCATCGTGCACACATATGCTCCTGGTAAGTCCCCTATCCATGCCTGAGAGAGAGAGAAAGGATTAGAGAGAGAGAGAGAGAATTAGAGGAAGAAGCGGGAGGGAGATGGTGAAGAGGAACAGGATTAGAGCCGAGAAATCGAGGTTTCAGCGGGAAGGGAAACCGCCCTAATCCGCCTTCCTCTTCAAATTTGTAGATATCTTGTCCATCTGATCGTAAAGAAGCCCCTGCCGTTATCGAAGAGAGCTGCGATCCGAGCTCTTCGATCCGCAAACGGAGTCGCTGTTGGGAATTGTATCCTAAAGCCAATCATTTGATGATTGTGCTGATGTAAATTGTATATAAATTGATATATTAATAAAAGTTATTTGGCAGTTTATTCATTACAAGAACATCTTCTTAATACTCCTGAAAGTAATGAAGTCCTTAGGATCTTCCTCACGATAAAGGAGGATTTATCTTAGAAGGTCCTTAAAAGAGTTCGCGACCAAAAGATATACTATGACAGGGCCATAGTACTATCAATTATAGGATGTTGTATATCATATTTATTGGTTATCCTCTTAACCAAGGAGTGTAGAGACACTGGTATGACATACAGGTGAAAGTGTAGGAGTACATTTCACCGAACGTGACTCATTTTCGGATACTCTACTGTCAAGAGTTAATCCGAGAAGATATGTATAAGTATCCTTCAGACCTGAAGATTACAACCAGTGGCTTACAAGCAACTCATTGTACTTAGGTGCCGGACCACCTGGATTTCTAATCCAGCTACGAAATGTTACTGGGTGCAGTCAAGTACTTGTGGTAGTCAGTTGTGGATCAAGATGGAATTTGACCTATCCCATTAAAAGAAGAAATGCTTGTATTTCAATTTAGCAAGACCTTGGCCAAGGTACTTCATGTGAAAGTCACATGATCACTAAAGTTGAAATCACTTTATAAATTTGCTATTTAGAGTTGACAGGTTCTTAAGCCATCCTTAGCATTTGTGGTCAAGAGGATAAATTATACGGTAACTATTTCTTAGGGTTCTTGGAGTTTGCTCGGCAACTCTTCGACCTATCCGGACGTCGGGTTCCATTGCTAGATGGGCACATCGATTAGTATAGAAAGTTGTTCTATGCTACCGGCTTAGGTTCGAACCTAGAGAGTCACACGCATAGAAGTTTCCTACGATGATCTCACTACAAAAAAATACCGAAATAGCGACGCAAATTTAGCGACGCAAAATTGCATCGCTAAATTGCGACCTCTTTGCGACGCCTTTGTGACAACAAAATATTGCGACGCATTAGCGACTCATTAGCGACTCAATTAACCAAAAATTAAAAAAAATTAAATTTTTAATATTGCGATGCAAATATTGCGTCGCAATATTTTTAAATTAATTTTTTATGAAATATAAATATCAATAAAAATATTGCGACGCAAATATTGCGTCGCAATGTTTTTTATAGAATTAAATATTTTAAATAGTGACGCATTAGCGACGCAATAAAATAGATAATTAGAAAAATTATTTTTAATTTAGCGACGCACCAATTGCGTCGCAAATAATTGAAATTAAATTAAATTTTATAAAATTTAATTATCAGAAAAAAATATTGTGACGCATCACAGTGCGTCGCAATGTTTTTAAAAGAATTAAATATATTAAATAGTGACGCATTAGCGATGCAATAAATTAGAAAATAAGAAAATAATTTTTAATTTAGCGACGCAACAAATGCGTCACAAATAATTTAAATGAAATTATATTGTTTAAAGTATAAATAGTTTATAAAATATTGCGACGCATAATAGTGCGTCGCAATGTTTTGAAAAGAATTAAATTTTTAAATAGCGACGCCTTAGCGACGCAATAAAATTGGAAAATAGAAAAATTATTTTTAATATAGCGATGCAATAATTACGTCGCAAATAATTTAAATGGAATTATATTTTTTTTACAGTAGTAATATTTTAAAAAATATTGCGACGCCAACCAGTGCGTCGCAATATTTTGAAAAGAATTAAATATTTTAAATAGCGACGCCTTAGCGACACAATAAACTAGAAAAATAGGAAATTATTTTTAATTTAGCGATGACACAATTGCGTCGCAAATAATTTAAATGAAATTATATTTTTTACAGTACTAATATTTTAAAAAAATATTGCGACGCCAACCAGTGCGTCGCAATATTTTGGAAAAAAATTAAATATTTTAAATAGCGACGCATTAGCGACGCAATAAACCAGAAAATAAATTAAAATTATTTTTATAGCGACACAATAAATGCGTTGCAATAATTTAAATAAAATTAAATTTTATAAATTATAAATATGAGAAAAATAATTACGACGTAACACATTGAGTTGCAATGTTTTTAAAAAATTAATTATGTTAAATAGCAACGCATTAGCGATGTAATAAGCGAAAATATTAATTTGGAAAATTATGTTTTAATATAGCGACGTACTTGTTGCATCGTAATTATTAGAATTAAAGTTAATTTTTTATATATTATAATTATCATATTAAAAAAATACGATGCAACCCTTTGCGTCGTTATATATTTAAAAAAATTAATTATGTTAAATAGCGATCGGTCCAAAATCGATCGTGACCGATCAGAATAAGGGCTTGGATCGATCGCAATCCTCGGATCGTCGCCGATCGGACCGATTGCCGCGGTCCGCGATCGGTCGTCACCGATCGGGATCAGGGCTTGGATCGATCGCAAGCGTTGGATCGTCGCCGATCTCGGACAGATCGCCACGGTTCGAGATCGGTCATGGCCGATCGGGATCAGGGCTTGGATCGATCGCAACCGTCGGATCATCGCCGATCTCGAACGGATTGCAACTGTCCGAAATAGGTCGTGGCCGATCGGGATCAGGGCTTGGATCGATCGCAACCGTCGGATCGTCACCGATCTCGGACGGATTGCAACTGTCCGAGATCGGTCGTGGCCGATCGGGATCACGGCTTGGATCGATCGCAACAGTCGGATCGTCGTCGATCTCGGACGGGTTGCAACTGTCCGAGATAGGTCGTGGCCGATCGGGATCACGGCTTGGATCGATCGCAATCGTCGGACCTTTGCCGATCGGACCGATTGCCACGGTCCGCGATCGGTCATCGCCGATCGGGATCAGGGCTTGGATCGATCGCAACCGTCGGATCATCGCCGATCTCGGACGGATTGCAACTGTCCGAGATAGGTCGTGGCCGATCGGGATCACGGCTTGGATCGATCGCAACCGTCGGACCTTTGCCGATCGGACCGATTGCTGCGGTCCGCGATCGGTCGTCGCCGATCGAGATCAGGGCTTGGATTGATCGCAACCGTTGGATCGTCACCGATTTCGGATAGATCGCCACGGTCCGAGATCGGTCGTGGCCGATCGGGATCAGGGCTTGGATCGATCGCAACCATCGGATCGTCGTCGATCTCGGACGGATTGCAACTGTCCGAGATAGGTCATGGCCGATCGGGATCAGGCTTGGATCGATCGCAACCGTCGGACCTTTGCCGATCGGACCGATTGCCGCGGTCCGCGATCGGTCGTCGCCGATCGGGATCAGGGCTTGGATCGATCGCAACCGTCGGATCGTCGCCGATCTCGGACGGATTGCAACTGTCCGAGATAGGTCATGGCCGATCGGGATCACGACTTGGATCGATCGCAACCGTCGGACCTTTGCCGATCGGACCAATTGCTGCGGTCCGCGATCGGTCATCGCCGATCGGGATCAGGGCTTGGATCGATCGCAACCGTTGGATCGTCGCCGATCTCGGACGGATCGCCACGGTCCGAGATCGGTCGTGGCCGATCGGGATCAGGGCTTGGATCGATCGCAACCGTCGGATCGTCGTCGATCTGGGACGGATTGCAACTGTCCGAGATAGGTCGTGGCCGATCGGATCAGGGCTTGGATCGATCGCAACCGTCGGATCTTTGCCGATCGGACCGATAGCCGCGGTCCGCGATCGGTCGTCGCCGATCGGAATCAGGGCTTGGATCGATCGCAACAGTCGGATCGTCGCCGATCTCTGACGGATTGCAACTGTCCGAGATCGGTCGTGGCCGATCGGGATCACGGCTTGGATCGATCGCAACAGTCGGATCGTCGTCGATCTCGGACGGATTGCAACTGTCCGAGATAGGTCGTGGCCGATCGGGATCACGGCTTGGATCGATCGCAACCGTCGGACCTTTGCCGATCGGACCGATTGCCGCGGTCCGCGATCGGTCGTCGCCGATCGGGATCAGGGCTTGGATCGATCGCAACCGTCGGATCGTCGCCGATCTCGGACGGATTGCAACTGTCCGAGATCGGTCGTGGCCGATCGGGATCACGGCTTGGATCGATCGCAATAGTCGGATCGTCGTCGATCTCGGACGGATTGCAACTGTCCGAGATAGGTCGTGGCCGATCGGGATCACGGCTTGGATCGATCGCAACCGTCGGACCTTTGCCGATCGGACCGATTGCCGTGGTCCGCGATCGGTCGTCGCCGATCGGGATCAGGGCTTGGATCGATCGCAACCGTTGGATCGTCGCGATCGTCGCAATCTTTTTTAAATAAGTTTATGTAATTAAAAATTTTATAAAATAAATTGCGATGCCATTTCTCGTCGCAATTATTAACATTAATTATAAATATAATCATTTATAAATATTATAAATAAATTACGACGCCATTTATCGTCGCAATTATTATAATAAATTTAAATATTTTCATTTAAAAATATTTAAAAAATAATTGCGACGCAATTGTTGCGTCGCAATATTGTAATAAGTTTTTATTTTAATCTATTTAAATTATTAAAAAATATTGCGACGCCTTAGCGACGCAATTATTAGAAAATAAAAATATTTTTCCCGCCAGGTGATGGCGCCAATTTAGCGACGCTTCAGCGACGCATTTAGTGGCGTCGCTATGTTTTCAGAAAATTATTAAAAACATGTTATTAACGATGAATTAGCGACGCCCTAGTGCGTCGCTAAGAAAAAAAAAAAAAAAATTGTGACGAAAATGGCGACGCAATTTTGGCGTCGCTAATTCCCTATATTTAAGCCGGGTCCCTTCTCCTTTCCTCCTTCCGTCTTGACCTAGCGCCGCCGTGAAGCTAAAGCTCCAATCTCCGGCGCATCCCCGTCCTCCGGCTACCCGACGATCGCATCCGACTCCGGCAACCCGGCGATCTCATCTCAACCAAGGTTAGCTCCGATAATCTAAAAAAAATGATTTTTTTTTATTTATTTCCCTACGGCCACGGCCGCTGCCGTGGCCGTCTTCTCCGGCCACGGCCGCTGCCGTGGCCGGCAGTGGCCTGGCCACGGTGGCCAGGCCACTGTAATCAAAAAAAAATTTTTTTTTTTTAACAGGGGGGAGGGGAGGAAACCCCCCCCCCCCTTTTTTCTTGTCCGGCCACGGCCGTGGCCGCGGCCGGACAAGGCGGCCACGGCCGCTGCCGTGGCCGTCTTCTCCGGCCACGGCCGCTGCCGTGGCCGGCAGTGGCCTGGCCACGGTGGCCAGGCCACTGTAATAAAAAAAAAAAAAAAATTTTTTTTAACAGGGGGGAGGGGAGGAAACCCCCCCGCCCCCCCTTTTTTTCTCCGGCCACGGCCGTGGCCGCGGCCGGACAAGGCGGCCACGGCCGCTGCCGTGGCCGTCTTCTCCGGCCACGGCCGCTGCCGTGGCCGGCAGTGGCCTGGCCACGGTGGCCAGGCCACTGTAATCAAAAAAAAATTTTTTTTTTTAACAGGGGGGAGGGGAGGAAACCCCCCCCCCCCCTTTTTTTCTTGTCCGGCCACGGCCGTGGCCGCGGCCGGACAAGGCGGCCACGGCCGCTGCCGTGGCCGTCTTCTCCGGCCACGGCCGCTGCCGTGGCCGGCAGTGGCCTGGCCACGGTGGCCAGGCCACTGTAATCAAAAAAAAAAAATTTTTTTTTTAACAGGGGGGAGGGGAGGAAACCCCCCCGCCCCCCCTTTCTTTCTTGTCCGGCCACGGCCGTGGCCGCGGCCGGACAAGGCGGCCACGGCCGCTGCCGTGGCCGTCTTCTCCGGCCACGGCCGCTGCCGTGGCCGGCAGTGGCCTGGCCACGGTGGCCAGGCCACTGTCAAAAAAAAAAATTTTTTTTTTAACAGGGGGGAGGGGAGGAAACCCCCCCCCCCCCCTTTTTTTCTTGTCCGGCCACGGCCGCTGCCGTGGCCGGCAGTGGCCTGGCCACGGTGGCCAGGCCACTGTGACAAAAAAAAAAAAAAAATTTTTTTAACAGGGGGGGGGGAAACCCCCCCCCCCCCCGCCCCCCTTTTCTTCTTGTCGGCCACGGCCGCTGCCGTGGCCGGCAGTGGCCTGGCCACGGTGGCCAGGCCACTGTGAAAAAGGGGGGGGAGGGGGGAAACCCCCCCCCCCCCCTTTTTTTCTTGTCCGGCCGGCCCCAGAAGACGGCCACGGTGGCCAGGCCACTGTTCACAAAAAAAAAAAATTTTGTTTTAACACGGGGGAGGGAGGAAACCCCCCCCCCCAATAAAGCTTTTGGATGACTGTTTTTCTTGATTATTCAATAATATTTGTAATGCTAGATTATTTAATTTACATAAATTTATGCAATAATTAATTTAAGCAGAATGTTTATGACAATAGTATTTGTGCATTTATACTCATTTACATTTGTTATGTCTTGATTATTTATATTCTGCTGCAAACTTAATGATGCATTACATTTTGAAATGCTAAATAAAATGTTTTGTTGTAATATTATTTAATTTCCAGCAACAAATTACTAGTTTCAATGATTTACATTTTAGTATTCGCAAACATTTGTATTTGACACAATAATCTTAAAAGTTAGTGATTACATGTATAATTCACAAGAAGTTAAGAATAACAAGCATAAGTTCGATTGTCTTCGGACTTCCATAATCACAGCACTTTAATTAACCTTTAGACCCGTTTGAGAATTTGTAAGCCTTAGTCTTGCAAATTCTCAAATTGTCCTGGTGGACAGTTTGGGAATATTTCTTGTGACATGTTAGTCTGCTAGTAATCATCGTGGGGTGAGATTTCGGTTTGCATTTGCTCATACGTNTATCAGAAAGGAGCACATTCCTTCCTTCCTTTCCTTGCTTTGAAAAATTAAATAATGTCATCCATGTGCTTTCCAAGTACCATCCCATCTCCCTCTCTTTCTTGATAATTTTCTTCATTTAAACGTATCGAGTCATAGTGACCGTTAAATGAATACAAAACGAGCAAAACTATCTATATTCGGTCATATACTTGTTTCTGTTGAAGGAATCTAGCAGCACGGTTAACTTCACTAAAGCAGACCCTGAGTTTAAACTGTGTCAGCTTCTTGAGATGGTAGCTACACTACACCATTCACACAAATTATTATGAATGATTCATTATTCTCACACATTTTTTTCAGGGTCTGGAGGTGATGTGGGAGCTGGATGCATAAACATCAGAATCTTCTATTCATTTTCTCCTTTTATTTTTTTCCCCTCAGCTATGTCAGATGAACAGCAAATTTAGCTTCGGGATCATGTTATCAGCAGCCTTCTTGTCAATCATACACATAGATGTTCTTGCTGTTATCAATCATGTTCCTCCTTAATCATATCCGCATAGAAGTTCTTGCTATTCTCAATCCTATGTCAGGAGGAACAACATGTAATGCCTTGGATAAGCTTTTCAAAGATTTTCAGATTTACAGTAATCAGGCTGCTTCACCTGAATCTTCTTGATGGATTTGCCTTTGCTATGTTGAAGCATTTGAGGGAAGGTAAGAGGAGATGATCTTAATTCTCTTTTAGAAAATGTCATTTGGCACTCTATGTGTGTTGATTTTTCTCTAAACCTTGTGTATTTGATGTTTTTTTAACATATAAATATTGTATTCAAAGTCTTGTGACAATACTTCTGCTTGATGTACCAAAAACAACCGAAAGATTGAATGTTTATTCATTTTTTGGACATCCTCTTTGTTGCTTTAAATATTTTTAAGGAGAATCATACAGAAGTTGTTTTTTTTTAAGAATACCACTACCAACAATTTTGTTTTCCCACAAGCTTGGCACTTTTCCTGGCCAATCCAGGAAATAGTGAAATTGTTACTTGATCATGAAAATAGTCAGAATGTTGCAGTCCTTCCCATGGTTAGGCATAGGTGATCTGCTGTCATGAGGGTTTAGAACATTGATGAACAACAATGGGATCAACATTACTGAAGAAGTACCATGAGCTTTTACACTTTGTTGCCAATGATCAGATTGGTGTAGTGATAAATTGCCTCAAGATGAAGAAGATGATGAGAGAAATTTTTTTAAAAAAAAAAGATCTGTGTTATTCCATCCAAACCTAGAAACTAGGGTTTAAATACCTACCAAGTGGGCCAGTCCAAACTCAACAAAAACTCCCATGGACTAACCCAATGAGATTAAACTAATCCCCAAGCCCGTGTACAACCGTAACTTGATTTAATCTCAACCTTTGGACCCACACTCAGTCCAATACAAGTTAGCCAAACCTGAGCCTTGATAGCACCATACCAGGCCCAACAATCTCACCTTGGTGCTTTCAAAGCCTCAGCACGTCCACCATGTCCATCAGCTGCAATACCAACGAAAGCTATCCTATGAAAGAACTTTGGTCAGTACATCTGCTAGATTCTTCTTGATATGTACCTTCACTAGCTTAACTCCACCTTCTTTGATCAGCTCTATGTAATCGATGCCTTCCTTCTGAGAGTATCCCTTGGCCACTAGTCCTACCTTGTTTCTGATACCCCTTGCTCCAAAGGCCCTTTCTTGCACTGATAAATCCATTTGCAACTAATGAGTTTCTTTCCTTGTGGCAACTAGACCAGCTGCCATGTGCTAGTCCTATGGAGAGACTGCATCTTCTCTGCCATAGCCTGCATCTTCTGTCATAGCTTGGACCCACCTATCTCTGTCCTGGTTGTCCTTGCTCTCCATAGCCTTTTCATATGTATAAAGGTCTCCATTCAATATCACCAGGGCATATGACATTGAATTCTCAAAGCCATATTGAACTGATGGTTGTACGTTCCTCCTAGGCCTGTGCGGTGCGACCCAGTATTAGTCTCGTACCCAGTTGCTTCTTATTGAGTCCTCTGTCCAACTGCATCCTACTAAACTTTCTGACTTTTGACCCCCTCTATCAGTTCTCTCCATTTGAATCTCAAATCCTCCTGGTCCACTAGCAAATGGCACAATTGTGTAGAAGGTCATCTGACTAGTGTTCTTTGTTCCACCTCCTGCCATCCTGCTGTGCATCTGTACCATCCCTGCTCTGAAGGATCGAGTTTTCATCAAAGATCACATCCCTGCTAATGACAACCTTCTTCTCCAAGGGGTCCCACAGCCAATATACCTTGATTCCACGTGGGTAGCTCAGGAACACCATCTTTAACCTAGCGTCCAACTTACTCCACTTTTCAACACCAACATGCATATACCGTGCATCCAAATATTCTTAGATGGTTGAGGCTTATTTCTCCAGACCATATCTCCTTTGGAATGCCTCCATCGAACCTGGTGTGCGGTGATCGATTGACCAAGTAGTTGGCTACATCTATTGCATCAACCCAGAACATCTTTGGAAGCCATGTCTGTAGCCTCAAGCACCTTTCTTTTTCCTACAATGTTATATTCATCCTCTTAGCCATCCCTTTCTGTTGAGAAGTTTTCATTACTGAGAAATGCCTTTTGATGCTCCACTCCTCATAAAATCTCTAAAACTCTCTGTTGGTATATTCCCTGCCATTGTCTGACCTTAGACATTTCACACTCCTACTCCGCTCCTTCTCCACTTTAGCCTTTCAGATTCTGAACTTGATAAGACCTTCGATTTCTCCTTCATATAGTATACCTATAGCTTCCTTGAAAATCATCTACTAGGGTCAAGAAGTATCTGGTCCCATTCCTTGCAAAAATCAGGACTGATCCCCAGACATCATGTGTACTAGCTTTATGGGTTCTGCACTCCTAACTATGCTGATCAAGAACTGTACTCTGCTTTCTGATATGGTTATATCTTCATATCTTCACCACTCAGGTCTGAAAATAGTCCTTTTTTTCTTAGTTCTTTCATCCTCCTATCTCCCATGTGGCCCAGATAGTAATGCTATCCTGTACACATCCTGAGTATCCTATTCCACAACTGCTATCTTAGATTTTTCGTCACCACAAAGCCCTCCAACCTATATAGGTTGTTCTTCAGTCTTCTCTCCCTTATCACCACCATAGCTCCATTGGAGATGTTCAAAACTTCACTCCTGGCATGACTGTTGAAGCTATATCCAGTCTGCTACAGGTATCCCAGTGACACCAGATATTTCTTGAGTTCTTGGATATGCTTCATGCTTGTAAGAGTGCGCACCATGCCATCAAACATCCTCACCCTCACTGTGCCAATCCTGCCATCTTGCAAAGGTGATCATCTTCAAGAGGCACATATCCCTCATCAACCTCTATGTAAGTGTTAAACCATGATCGGTTGGGAGTGTAATGATGAGAACAAACTGAATCCAAGGTTTACATCTCTATGCTATGCTTGTGACCATCTGATACCACCAAGAGATCATCCTCCACCTCCTAGCCTACAACTGTACTCATAGATTCAGATCCTCCATTTTTTTTCTTTTGATTTTTTCTCTTAGGATAACCTCTCTTAAAATATCCTACCTCACCACTTGTAGCACTTAGCCTTCCTGGACTTTAACCATCCCTTAGGCTTGCTCTTATCCCTGCCTCTGCCTGACCCTTCCCCAACTGATAGACCCTTCTGAAAATAACTTTCTTGATCATCTTCTTTCTCTGCTCATTCGTCGAAGCATCGAGACAATATCTTCATAGAACAATGTCTCCTTCCCATAGACAGCAACGTGATCAATGAGTTATGTGATGTGGGCAGTGAACACAATAGCAAAAGTGCTTTATCTTTCTCCTCCATCTTGATCCCAACATTCAGCAATTCATTGCTCATCTGGTCAAACACCTGGATGTGGCCCAACACATCTCTATCTTCTAACATTCAAAGGCTATAGAAGCACTTTTTCAATATCAACTTATTGCACATATTCTTTCCCATATAGAGGGCTTGCAACTTTGACCAAAGTCCCTTCGAGTCTTCTCCTTCAGCACTGAATAAATGGCTAAATCTTTCAAACATCTCTAATCAAACATGCTTTCTTCTCCAAAAGTTAGATCTAAATCCTGCTGCACAAGAAGGTTCTCTACCCAGACTTTCCATATAGAGAAACTTTTTTTCCCATCAAACTTTTTAAAATCTAATTTTATGCTACTATCCATGGTCAGATCTCAATCAAAAATAGCACAAAATATTCTAAAAAATAGAGAGTACCATGATGAGACCTTGCTAAAATTTTTTAGCCCTTGAATATCTTTAAATAACTTTTTTCTGAGCCTAGCTCTGATACCAACTGTTGGGGTTTAGAGCTTAATGAACAACAATGAGATCAACCTCGCTGGAGAAGTATCCTAGGCTTTTACCTTTTGTTGCCAATGATCAGATTGGTGTAGCAATAAATTGCCTCAAGATGGAGAAGATGATGAATGAAATTTTTTGAAAGAAAAGAATCTATGTTATTCCATCCAAATCATAGAAACCAGGATTTAAATACATCCACCAAGTGGGCTAGGCCCAGACTCAACAAAAATTTTCATGGACTAACCCAATGAGATTAAACTAATTCCTAAGTCCATGTACACCCGTAACTTGATTTAATCTAAACACTTGGACCCACACTCAACCCAATACAAGTTAGCCCAACCTGAGCCTTGATAGCACCACACCAGGCCCAATAGTCTAGGCAAGACCACACTAGCCCATTTGATTTATAAAGACAAGAGGGTGGAGAAGCATTTCTAGTCGCTCATATGGGTTTGTGTATCAGATGAGTTTGAAGCGGTAAAACTTGCTAAAGCAATAATAACTTCAGCTACAAAGAACGACGGTGCCGAAACAACCATGGAGTTGTTACAACACCGCCTTCGAGAACTTTAAGTGGAAAAAGGTATTTTCTTGTATTAGATGATGTTTGCAAGAATGATTGGCAAAAGTGGAATGGATTGAAAACCTTGCTTGAATAGGTAAAGAAGGGAGTAAGATTATTGTGACTTCAAGAAGTGAGGAAATAGCATCCATAATGTGCACACTCACCCCTCATTACCCAAAGCATTTGAACCATTACCCAAAGTTTTTGAATGAGAATGATTCTTGGACACTATTAAGAAGAGAGCAATTGAAGAGGGAACAGAAGAACCACAAAATCTGATAAGCATTGGCAAGGTTATTGTCAAGAAATGTGGTGGGCTGCCTGTAATGCCTCAAGTCCATCTGTCGGTTCAATTAATCCATTAGTAAGCCAAAACTGCATGGCTCAAAAATTTGAATGGAAGTTAATTGAGAAGCCTGCGAACATTAACAAAATATATTGTGGGCAATGAGAATGGAAGGCATATAGACGAGTCGAATGGCTTAAATCTTAGTGGTCGACTAGAGTTCTATAATCTAAAGAACATGAGGGATGCAACAGATGCTAAAGAAGCACATCTTAATTCCAAACACAACATTGCTCATTAATGTTATGCTGGGATATGGTTCACTAGAATCAGGATTATTGTCATGAGAAAGATGTTACACTAGTAGGAAATACTGAACAGGTGTTGGAGGGCCTTAGGCCCCATGTTGGCTTAAAGTTACTTACAATTCTTGCTATGTTATTAAATAATAAAGCATGTTACTCTATCTTTATCAACTCTTTTATTTCTCATAGTGGATATTCCTTGATCAACTTTTCTCTTTGTACAAAGTTGATGTCATTTCAAATCATACATGCATCGTAAAATAGCGCAAGTAAATTCCTATTCATTTCATAAATATAAGTACCTTCAGAGAAACTAAGATAGAGAATAAATTTAAATTCATTTAATAAATATGACATCTAAAAAAACAAAACTTTATAGAGGCTAAATTACCTCGAGGAATTCAAAATCACCATGCATTATAGCTTCTTTATTTTTCATTTTTTGGTTATCATTCATTTTTGAAACATCTTCCATGATATCATCCCTCGAAATTGAAACCTATCTTGGATGGATATGGTCAAGAAAATCAGCAAACTATACCTTCTATTTCTTAATTAAATTTGGATGGGTAACATATCGAGCCATTCAATTTCTTTTATAATACTTTACGGTCTTCATCATTGTCTTTAGCACGTTCCAATCCTTGCCAAACAAAAAGAGGTTCCGCTTTTTTGGGCAAATACAATTTCATAATAACCTATTGTGAAAATAAAAATGATGTAGATTTTACAAAGTTCTAAAGATTTTTTTTATTTCCACATAAATGTTTATGTGCTATACCTCACAAATGCCACATTTATGTGCTATACCTCACCAATGCCCTATCCATGTTGCATCTCATACTCCTCCCTAATGTTAAATGCTTCTTCATCCAATAGGCCATGAGTGAAAATGTACGAGATACCAAAATTATTTCAGAAATGCAAAATCAAACATGCTCGCAGTACCAAAGCTGCACCAAAGAAAGAATTATTCCTTCTATGGGATAGAAAATTAATGATAGCCAAAATATAGATAGTTGGATTCAGATCAAAACCTAAACAAATATAAGACACTCTTGAATATGTTTTGCTTTTCTGGCTTTCACTTTCTCCACACATGAAAATAAAAAATCCAATGCAAATTTTTCTGTCATTATACTGCAACATTTTGTTGTGAGCTATTAGATTACAAGTTTACATTGGGGACCAAGTTGATATCTAGTCAAGTAAATAAATCCTTCATTCATGATGAGGCTTCTTTTTCTTCTTTGTTATTAAGCTTCTGCTCATGCCTAACAATCTAGTAATAAAAGAGTTTGCAATACTATTATTAATCTTTCTATCCTTACTATAGTAACATTGATGCAAAAATATAACAATCTATCCATGTTGTTATAAGAGAATGGGAATTTTTGTTTTATGCTTTGTTGATGCATTTTTTTGCCTCGTGCAAACAGATTGATAGATTTCAAGGTTTTTTTGCAAAATAAAACCTATGTGATATGAATGACCTAGTCCAAAAATTAGAAGTTCTTCTTGCATTGGGTTGGTGGTGAGTTTGTTGGCTCAAATAAATTATTTGGCAAAACTTTTATCACATTAATCTCTTTCCTCTCAAAGGGGTACTTGAAATTCTCCATAGTCTAATTGGTTTTACTTAAAAGATTTTATTAAATTTTATAAAAATAGAGTATTTAAAATATTTGAGAAATGACTACTTTCTTGCAGCGAATCTTGACATGCGCATGGTAACATGTGGTTCTGCAAAAAATATTTCTACATTATGATGTTTTCCTATGCTTAAAAAATAATAAAAAAACTAACTTCACTCGTATTAAAATGGTTTTTGGGATGGTCATCATTCAAATATAGTTGAATGGAGTTGATATATAGCTAAGTGTTAGACATGATTCACAAGTTCCAGGTTCTCGATGATTTAGAAACGAGGACGTAAGTAGCATGATGTTTGTTCAAATTGACCTTTATAAGCCAAATGTACAACAGCTGAGTTGATGTTACATTAAAAATAGATGTTGCATTCTTTCATGCATTTTATATCATCAAGCCCTGAAGATTGTATGCCAAGGCCTCTTATCCTACCCTTAGGCATGCATCATCCTCTGATGACCCAATCCACATGGCTTTATTGCATCATAAATCCTTCAATAGCACTCAAACTTGAAATAATTCTGAAACTCTTTAAACACCTCAATAGGAATTTGTTTGTCATATGGGCAATGTATAGCAGCCCTTTTAGCATGGCAAGCCCTGAGTTTGCCCATAAATATAGGGGCCAAGTCTACTATCCTTGTTGTTTACCTTTCTACTACAAACAACATTTTAGGGATTGAGAAGCTCTTTTGTTTACCATCACAAACCTTTGTAGCAAACTGTAGATTAAACGTATAAAAGTAGAAGTGCTGCCAAACATATAGCCATATGCATTCTTCTTCTTTTCACGAACTTTTTTTTTATTTACAAAATGAGTTTCATCAACTTTCTCACATTTCAGGAGTTAAAAAATTTTAATATTTTAGCCCTATGAAAAGTGATTGACATTTGAAGTGATAGGGATGTCCGTGTATTTGAAAGATTGGCTAAATACTGAAGAAAGATTGCATGATTAATAAAAAAATTTGAAAAGTCCTAAAATAAAGAATAATTTGGTTCAAATAATATATCTTGACACCAAGAATGAAGAGTAATTTATTAAATTAAAAGTCATGATGAATATAGAATAATTTTATTCAGATTAGTTGTAATTATCTCTCTTTTTTAAAAAAATTTTTAAATTGATTGGAATTTGTAAATTGTAATTTTCAAGAATAATTTTGCAATCATTTGAATTTTTTAAATAAAATGTCAATTGATTCTACTTCATTATTAGTAAATTTGTATAATTATAATTCATTAATAAAAAAGTTTTTTTTTTATTTTCTTTTGGAGCTAAATTTATTCTTATTTTGAATAATAATAATAATTATTATTATTATTAATTTTAATGGGCTATAACCCGTGGGCCAATACGGCTTGGCATAAGCCGACATGCTATGGGCCGAGGGCCATTCTGAAATGATGCGTGAATAATGTTGTATTGGGCTGGCTCGATCCGTGAGATTGTGGGCCAGGCACGCCATGGGTTCGTCCATCTGGCAACCAAGGCTTTTTACTGCTCTGTGTACAAGACTTTTTAAAATAATGAATACACAAGAGAAAAGCAAGAGGATGAGACTTTTTCATGAGGCGCTTTCTTTATGATCAATAAATATTCATAAAAATAATTAAAAAATTAACGAAAAGAAGTAAAAAAAAAATTAGATCACCGTTAAAAAAATAAGAAAAGAATAGAAAGAATAAGCATCAAATCAAACGAAATGAGTTGAGATTTTTTTTTTTTTTTTTGCATGAGTCGCTTTCTTTGTGATTAACCAAAAAGGATGAAAGAAAAAAAGAAAAAGAAAATAACAGGCACTTTCTTGATGATGAGAGAGAGAGGGAGAGAGAGAGAGATGAGAGGAGAGGAGAGAGGAGGAGGAGGAGGAGGAGGAGGATGAAAAATCAAAGGATGTAAACTTTTCCTTGAGGCACTTTTTTTTTTTTGGTACAAACTGGTGATTAAACCACCCTGGGATGGGTTACACCCGACATATCACTATACAGTAATTGAGTAAGGAAACTAGGGCAAGGATCACCCTCCTTCCAGCTTCAAACATCAGACTGAGAAGCCGCACGGCCAGCATCCGGTCAGCATCAGCATTGGCCTCGCGGAAGATGTGCCGAATATGGACATGACGAGCTTCCGAGATGGTAGAGCGGATATCATACATCAAAGGGATGGAAGGCAAGAGAGAGCAGGGCTCCTGCCTGATCCACCGAACCACCATAATGGAGTCACCTTCAATAATAATACTACGGGCTCCCAGGGCCCAAATAGCATACGAAATACCAATCCAAGCCGCATGCAACTCGACAAAAGGCACAGATAAATCAAGTAATCCAAGGCCACCTGCCGCCAGCATCCGACCATCCGCACCATGAATAACAAAAGCTGCACCAGCACATCTACCGCGGACACTCCCATCAAAGTTGATTTTAGCAAACCCTGGAGGAGGGGGCTCCCAAGAGATAAAAACCGTACATCAGTTCGCTGCCAGAGCAGCAGAGTAGTCCCAGAGGCCAGGATTTGCAGAATCAAGAGAGCCATGATGAAGAGCGTACTCCGCTGAAAGGGAAGCAGCCGATCTGACAACTCTGCCGGAAGGAACCATTATGTCAGAAAAAAGGATTCGGTTCCGGGGTAATCAGTTCTGATACGCAATATAAGCCCACATAGGACCCTGCTGGTTGCTACCCCTCCCAGTGACCTGCTTCAGCAGTATCAAAAAAGAAATACGGTGGATATCAGAATCAGAGTCCCAAGGAGAATTCCCAGAAATCTGCCAAATCTGTCTAGCCATGGGACAATGGAAGATAGCATGGTCTGACGTCTCCATCTCAAGGCCGCATAATGGACACATAGGCTGAATGCACAAACCATGCCGAGAGAGAAGGGAGCAAGTAGGAAGAACATCCCATGCTAACTTCGATATAAACAACCTCACTCTGGGGTGCACAGGAAAATTGCCAAACCCAGTCCAGTTCCATGGATTGCTGAGGAAGAGGACAGCAGATAGATAGGAGGTCCCTAAGAGGAGCCTGAGAAAAGCAGAATGCTTCCACACCCTAGTATCAGAAGTGGCTCCCGGACAAAGAGGGATAGAGAGAATACGACAGCCCAACTCATCCGAAACAAACTAGACACCCTCGATACAGACCAAGTAGGACGATCTATGGAAACTAAGTCATTGACCCGCATACCCTGAGGAATATCCGAACTGACAAAGGTTGGCCAGCGAGACAGGGGGAGATCCGCTATCCAAGCATCCTGAGTGATATCCACCGAAGTCCCATTTCCAATCATCCAAGAGGTGCAGTTCAAAATGGCTGGAGCATACCGACAAACCTCTTTCCAATAAAAAGAGTGCCCACGAGTAGACTGAGGAAAAGAGGAAGGGTTCCAGTTGCCATAGTTGGCCCTCATGAAGGAACTCCATAAGCAATGCAGATCAAGCAGAAATCTGGAGGCATGCCTAGCCGTCAACGCCTCTCTCCTGGCAGAGAGCGACTGGATACCAAGCCCACCCTCAGAAATTGGCATGCAGACCATGTCCCAGGACAAAAGATGAAAACCATGACCATCCTGCATAGATCCTCAGAGAAAGTCCCGAAAATGTCGCTCAATCTTCCTCAAATAGGCCCGGGGAATGACAGTGTTAGCTAAAAGATAACTCGGCATAGAAGATAATACCGAGCGAATGACAATAATCCTAGCCATCATAGAAAGCCCAGAAACCTACCAACCATCGAGACGATGGCAATATACCTCACAATGTCACTAAAATCCGAGCATCGAGGCCGCCTCCTAGAAATCGGAATCCCCAAGTAGGACAACCGATCAGACTGAACATGAATACCCATAATGTCGGAAATAGACCTCTTCAAAGATGGAGTCCTCGGACTGAAACAGATCATAGATTTGCTAAGATTAACTCTATGACCAGAGGCACGACATAGGACAGAAGAGCCGTAGCAAAAGTGGTGGCATTTTTGGTAGAAGCCTTTCCTAGGAATAGACATCATCAGCAAAAATAAGTGGGACAGCGAGGGACCACAGGCCTCGCAGAGTAAGGAATAAGAGCCGTCCTCCGCTGGCCAAAGATAGCGCCCGGGATAAAGCATCCGCTGAGAGGATGAATAAGAAGGGAGAAAGAGGACAACCCTGCCTTAGGCCACCTCAGAATGAAAATAATCCGTTTGACTCCCATTAATAAGAAGAGAAAAAGACGGCCTATGGACACACTCCATCACCCAGTCAACAAAGTGCACATGGAACCCAAACTCATGAAGGGACCGGCATAGAAACTCTCAACTCAGTCTATCATAAGCTCTTTCCATATCAATCTTGATAGCCATAAGACATTGATGGCTAGTAGCTCTCTGCAAGTCATGCATAAACTCCTGCGCCAACAAGGCATTATCAGTGATACTACGGCCACTGAGAAAAGCCCCTGCTCCATTGAAATAAGGCGAGGAACGATCGGAGACATCCGGGAGACCAAAAGACGAGCATAGACCTTATATAAAGTCGTACATAGACTGATAGGCCAGAAATGCTAGGGAGAGGAGGCGTCAGGCCATTTGGGCACCAGCGTAATAAAAGTCCGCTTCCAGTCAGAAGGCACATGAGTATTCAGAAAAATTGATTGGATCGCCAAGACAACATCCGAGCCAACAATATCCCAGTAATGGCAAAAAAAGAAGGGCTGAAACCCATCCGGCCCCGGGACCTTATCCGGACCAAGATCCCATAAAGCAAGATGAATATCCTTCATAGAAAAAGGCATGGTAAGAGAGTCATTCTCGACAGCAGAAACCTTACAGGATGACTAAACAGGACAAACAGGGATCCCCTCCCCAGAAATCTCAGTCCACCTCGACTGAAGAAATGAAACAACTGGTCCCTAATTGCTTGAGGATCATCCTGAAATGAATCGTCATCAACAATTAAGCGTCTGATGGGGTTCGCGGCACGGCGACGTAAGGTAGTCTGGTGAAAAAATCTCGTATTACGATCACCTTCCTTGATCCACTGAACACAAGACTTCTGCCTCCAAAAAGTTTTCTGCTGCAACATAAGAGAATGATGGATAGCCAAAGTGGATTTCAGGGTTGACAGATCAGACTCGACAAGGAACCCGTCCTGTCCTCCTTGGCTTGCAAAAAAGAGATAGTGGACTCGGCGTGCTCCACTTGCCTGACAATGTCCCCTACCGCCCTTCTATTCCAACTAGAAAGCCTGCAACTAGCAATGAGAAGGCATCTAGACAGTCTATAGGTGGCACACCCTCTAACAGGCAATCGCCAAACCTGAGATATAATGCGCCTAGCCGAAGAATAAAAAGTCCAGAGATTCTCAAATCTAAACCATTTGGTCCGCTGAGTAGACTCCTGAGTGGAAATAAGAATAGGACAATGATCTGAACCAATTCTAGCCAAGTGAGTAACAGTAGCAGAAGGAAACCGCTGAAGCCAATTGGAGGAAGCCAAAGCCCTATCCAGTCTCTCCTAAACTCTAGCAGAACCCTGGCGATTTGCACCAGGTAAACTGGGATCCCACAAACCCCAAATTCAAAAGACCAGCCGATGAGATGAAGTTTCTAAACTCTGCAATATCCGTAGATCCCCTAACCTGCCTTCCCCCTCTTTTCTCAGTAGCTCCCACAATGCAGTTAAAGTCCCCAACAATAAGAGAAGGAAATCCCTGGCCAATAAGTAGGAGAAGCTCCTCCCAC
>UESW01001621.1:0-55252 GCA_900491605.1 Calamus simplicifolius
TAAAAGGCCATTGAAGAAGAGGTAGACAAGCTCATCAAGGCCAACTTCATCCGAGAGGTAAATTATCCGAGCTGGCTATCAAATGTCGTCATGGTGAAGAAGTCAAACGGCAAATGGAGGATCTGCATCGACTTCACCAACGTCAACAAAGCCTGCCCGAAGGACAGCTTCCCCCTCCCTCGGATCGACCAGCTCATGGACACCACCTCAGGCCACCAGATGCTGTCATTCATGGACACCTATTCAGGCTACAATCAGATCCGAATGGCCCCTGAAGATGAGGAAAAGACCGCCTTCATAACCGATCGAGGTACTTACTGTTACCGCGTTATGCCTTTTGGTCTTAAAAATGCAGGTGCCACCTACCAGAGGTTGGTCAACAAGGTATTCAAGGAGCAAATCGGCCGGAATATGGAGGTGTATGTGGACGACATGCTGGTCAAAAGAAGGGAGGCTTCACGGCATGTTGAGGACCTCACGGAGAGCTTTGCCACACTGCACAAGTACGGGATGAGACTCAACCCGACCAAATGTGCTTTCGGTGTTAACTCCGGGAAGTTTCTCGGCTTCATGGTCTCCCAGTGAGGTATCGAAGCCAACCCCCAGAAGATTCAAGCTCTCCAACAAATGGCGCCCCCGGCATCTGTCAAAGAGGTCCAACGCCTAACCGGGAGAATAGCGGTCCTAAACCGCTTCGTGGCGCGGTCGGCCGAGAGATGCCTCCCCTTCTTCAAAACTCTTCGATCGGCCAAAAACTTTCAGTAGACTCCCGAATGCCAAAGGTCATTTCAAGATCTCAAGAAGTACCTCGCTCGCCCCCACTCCTCAGCAGTCCATCCCCAGGAGAGACCCTATTCTTGTACCTGGCTGTTTCGGAAGGTGCAGTTTGCTCGGTGCTGATCAAAGAAGAAGGCAAGGTCCAAAAGCCGATCTACTATGTCAGCAGGCTACTCCGCGATGCGGAGATAAGGTACAGCAGAATTGAAAAGATGGTGTTGGCCTTAATCACCTCAGTTCGGAAGCTGCGGCCATATTTCCAAGCACATTCTGTAACGGTCCTGACCGACCAACCCATCAGGGCGGTAGTCCACCGTCCCGAGACGTCGGGGAGAATGACCAAGTGGGCCATCGAGCTAAGTGAGCATGACATACATTTTCAGCCTCGTCCAGCCATCAAGGCCCAGGTGCTAGCCGACTTCCTCCTCGAATGTACCATTCCGGAGGACGGTTCTACCCCAGACTCCCCCGAAGAACCAAAAGCTGGAGCCCGGTGGCTCCTCCATGTCGATGGGTCATCTAATGCCCATCGCTCCGGTGCAGGTCTGGTTCTTACCAGTCCGGAGGGAATTACCATTGAATATGGCATCTGATTCTCCTTCCCGGCCTCCAACAACGAAGCCGAGTATGAAGCCCTGTTAGCCGGTCTCCGAATCGCCCGCAATCTGAAGGTGGAAAAGCTTAATGCCTTCACCGACTCTTAGCTGGTAGCCAGCCATGTGCGGGGAGAGTTTGAAGCCCTGGAGCCGAACATGATTCGGTATCTCCAGGAGGTGCGGAGCCTGCTCCCCCATTTTGCCGAATTTAAAATCATTCAGATTCCCAGATCCGAGAATGCCCGCGCCGACCTACTCTCCCGTTTGGCAACCGCGGAGTCAATGGATGCCGAGCAAAGGTTCCATCTGGAGACTTTGGAAAAGCCCAACATCACGGAAGCCGACCAAATAATGCAAGTTGAGGCCGAACCATCATGGTTCGACCCTATCCTCAAATATCTCAGAGAAGGGTCGCTTCCGTCCGACCGAAGGGAGGCTAGAAAGCTGAAGCTGCAGGCCACTCACTACGTGCTGATTGAAAACAGCTTTACAAACGGTCTTTTTCATGCCGCTGCTCAGATGCCTGCGCCCATCCGAAGCGGATTATGCTCTGCGCAAGGTACATGAAGGGATTTGCGGCAACCATCTGGGAAGCCGATCCCTATGCCACAAGGTGCTGCGGCAAGGTTACTACTAGCCGACCATGCAAAAAGACGTCGATGATCTAGTCCGAGCCTGCGACCCTTGCCAAAGGCATTCAAGCATCCAAAGACTTCCGTCCGCCGAACTAGTTTCCATATCCTCCACTTGGCCCTTTGCCAAATGGGGGATGGATATCCTCGGCCCATTCCCGCTTGCCACAGGACAGCGGAAATTTCTATTTGTCGCCATCGACTATTTCACCAAATGGGTCGAAGCGGAAGCGGTTGCACAAATTACCGAGGCACGGGCCTGAGATTTTGTTTGGAGGTCTATCATCTGCCGCTTCGGCCTCCCGCATACCATAATCACTGATAACGATAAGCAGTTTGACAACTCTAAATTCCGTCAGTTCTGTGAGGAGCATGGAATCCGTCACAACCTCACTTCAGTCGGGCACCCACAAGCCAACGGAGCGGCCGAAGTGACCAACAGGACCCTCCTTCAGGGAATCAAAGCTCGCCTCTCCAGAGCCCAAGGCAGGTGGGCGGAGGAGCTGCACCATGTCTTATGGGCCTACCGCACAACCCCGAGAATCCCGACAGGTGAAACCCCATTCCGAATGGCTTTCGGTACAGAGGATGTTATTCCTGTGGAAGTCGGCCTCCCATCATTGCGGGTGAAAAGCTACTCAGAGGAAGCCAGCAACGAACAACTCCGCACCAGCCTCGACCTGGTAGAGGAGATTAGGGAGAAGGCCCGGATCAGAATGGCCGCTTATCAACAAAGGGTGGCCCATTACCACGCTTCCGGAGTCAAAGGGAAAGCCTTCCTGCCCGGCGACCTTGTCCTCCGAAAGGCCTCTGTTTCCAAACCGCTGAATAAGGAAAGCTGGCGCCAAACTGGGAGGGCCCGTACCAAGTAGCGGAGATCATTGGACCGGGAACCTACAAGCTACAGGATTTGGATGGGAAATCCATTCCCCGGACGTGGAATTCGGACAATCTCCAAAAATATTATCAATAGGGTACGTCCTCTCCGAATTTATTTTTATATGCCTCATTATATCTTCCTGTCGGCACATTTTTTCAATACAAATCATTATGCACTACATCGCCAAAGATTGCAAAAAGAAATAGATGCTGCTCACCAATTCTCGGCACGACCGAGCTCCTTGTCTGGACAGAATTCTCGAACCTTGGCAGGGCCAAGTAAAAATTCTCCGAACCTCGGCTGGGCCGAGCAACAAATTCTCCGAACCTTGGCAGGGCCAAGTAAAAATTCTCCGAACCTCGGCTGGGCCGAGCAACAAATTCTCCGAACCTTGGCAGGGCCAAGTAAAAATTCTCCGAACCTCGGCTGGGCCGAGCAACAAATTCTCCGAACCTCGGCTGGGCCGAGCAACAAATTCTCCGAACCTTGGCAGGGCCAAGTAAAAATTCTCCGAACCTCGGCTGGGCCGAGCAACAAATTCTCCGAACCTTGGCAGGGCCAAGTAAAAATTCTCCGAACCTCGGCTGGGCCGAGCAACAAATTCTCCGAACCTTGGCAAGGCCAAGTAAAAATTCTCCGAACCTCGGCTGGGCCGAGCAACAAATTCTCCGAACCTTGGCAGGGCCAAGTAAAAATTCTCCGAACCTCGGCTGGGCCGAGCAACAAATTCTCCAACCTTGGCAGGGCCAAGTAAAAATTCTCCGAACCTTGGCTGGGCCGAGCAACAAATTCTCCGAACCTTGGCAGGGCCAAGTAAAACACTCTCGAACCTCGGCTGGGCCGAGCAACAAATTTAGGCTAAAATACCTACAGAAAACCGAAGTGCGTAGGCCCCGACTAAAGCCAAAGGACTTCCAAATAGTCCCCGAAACATCATCCGGTTTAAAAAGAAGCATGCTGAGCAAAAACCGCCGACACACAAAAAGAAGGCGCCCATTAAGCCCCGCGTAATCGGCCAAAAGCCCCGAGCAGAGCCATGGAATTCCCCTCTGCTACTAAAATCTTTGGGTAACGCCCCTATAACCCATCGATCAAAGCGTCTATTTCGACGCGTGAACCAGTGGGGCCACGCCGACTCCCTAACTATTACGCGAATGGCATGTTTAAAGCAAAAAATTCTTGAAAAAAAAAAAGAAGGTTATCTGAACAAAGCCTCTTTTCATTAATCGAAAAAAAGGGGGGAGTACACAAAAAGAGACAAGAACAACAGAAAACAAAAGTAACGGAGGCCCTCAATCAGGGGTCGGAGTCGCTTCCAGACGCCAGCAGATCCTCCAGGCGCTTGGTGAGATCAGCAACCTGCTGGCGAAGCGATTCGACCTCCTCCCTCTGCCGGTCTACCACCCGGCGCAGGGCCTCCGCCTCCTTGGTCGACACGTCCATGTACTCCTCGACGACCCTTACGAGCTGCTGATTGCTCGCAAGGGTCGACGCCAGACCCAGCCCGTCGACAGTGATGGTGGGGCGCCCCCTCTCCGAATGCAGCAAACCGTTGAGTGATACACGCAACTCTTCCGAGGATCGCCCTTGAAAGGCCATGGTCTGACACTATTTCACGACCTGAACCGAGGGATGACTGAGACCACACCCCTCGGTCATATTTATACTCGTCAGGCAGGTATCTCAATCGGTCGCGCCATAGCTACCGACCTATGAGAACTTGCCACGTGTCGTCACTTTAATGACTGCAGAATCCGAGGTATCGCACCCCATCCTAAGTGAGATCAGTAAGTGCAGACTGACTGATCGGGAATCCCCCCGAACAGAATACTTTCCGATCTGCCGCCCCCCGTAATAAATACTCCCAGCACTTCCCCAAGCTCCTTTTTCGGGAAGCGTAGAGGGAAGAAATCCGGCATCTGGCCAATGACTTGTCCCCTCGGGAAGGGTAACGTCATAAATAAAGGAGCGTGACAACATACCGCTCGTTCCGCCCAGGTGCCCCCTCACAAAGCGTCATAGAGACCTTACACTATGGCTCATAGTGGCAGCTAAGTCATTTCTCCGAGCCCTGAATCTCAAACCTTGGCAGGGCCAAGTAAAACTTCTCCGAACCTCGCTGGGCCAAGCTGAACCTTGGGCCAAGTAAAACTTCTCCGAACCTCGGCTGGGCCGAGCTACAAGTTCTCCGAACCTTGGCAGGGCCAAGTAAAACTTCTCCGAACCTCGGCTGGGCCGAGCTACAAGTTCTCCGAACCTTGGCAGGGCCAAGTAAAACTTCTCCGAACCTCGGCTGGGCCGAGCTACAAGTTCTCCGAACCTTGGCAGGGCCAAGTAAAACTTCTCCGAACCTCGGCTGGGCCGAGCTACAAGTTCTCCGAACCATGGGGGCCAAGTAAAACTTCTCCGAACCTCGGCTGGGCCGAGCTACAAGTTCTCCGAACCTTGGTGAAGCCAAGCGCTAATTCTCTGAACTTCGGCAAAGCCGACCTGCAAGGACGCGAGCTCCGATAAGGACGAAGCACAAAATACCAAACTTCGGACCGAAGTAAGAAGCGTATTTCGCCGAGTGATCCCTAAGCTGTCGCTTGTGAACCTTGATTAGTTCGGATAGCGCGGGATCTTCGCCTAAGAACGAGCGAGGCACCCATGCCCAACAGCAACAACAAACTTGGCACAGAAGAGGTAAAGATTGAGAAACAAAACGGAACTCTCTTTATTTCATTGCCAAACAAGATCGGTTACAAATGCCTTAGAGGCGTTACAAGAGCATTGAAATGCATAAAATAAAGACAAGTACAAAAACTCGGGCAACTGCTCCAAAGCAGACCTGGGGCGACCGTGGTGCTCCGGCATCCGACCGCCGAACCAGTTAAGCGCATCCAGTCAGCTCGAGCTGATAATAGCCGGGCGACATGGACCAATCGTTGTGGCAGCTTCAGTCAATAATGATATCTCGTGACCCAACCGAGATATCTGGGTGGCCATCCCAGACCACCCAACCGAGGGACCCCTCGGCGAGCAGGTAGGAAGCCAGCGGACCCTGGCGTCGGAACGCTCTCCCAAACCGAGTATGCACAGCCCCCACCTTGCCATGGCTCAAGGACAAGGAGTCGGCGGGCGGCACACCATCTCCCCCTCCCCATGTGGCAAAAGATTCCCCAGGCGGGCGAGCCCAGGAATCCAAGTCGGGGAGGAGGAGAGGTTCAAGCGAGCCATGGGAAGTCCGCGTGCACTTCCTACCATGCGTCCCCGAAGGAGAACCACAAAGGTCACACTGGAAGAGTATATGTGCGCTCTCGTGTGATCTTGCGCCCTCATGTGCGCTCTCCATATGATCTCTGGGACTCATCCCCTAAGGGCGAGCCGTTCTTCGGCAGCTCCTTCATCGCCCCAACCGTCCGGTGGCAAGGAGCTTATAAGAGTAAAGCTTGGTCCTCCCACTCGCAGCAGCAGAGGAATAAACATGGTGGAAACTCTAATGGGAAAGAAACTTTGGGAGGCAACCAAACACGACCCCCTCTTCCCTTTTTTATAGGCCAAAAATGGACCGGAAACAATTACCAAGGCTATAAGCTCCCAGATTCAAACACCTGGGCCATACCTCCACGTAGCCTCCCAGGATGAAAGCGGCGCCCTACTACGCGCCAAGCCCACCGCCTGAATTATGACATATGCGAAGATTTCCACTTGATCCCGAATCGCGATCATTAAACGCAGAGGATCGTCCACTAGCACTATGGAAACTGACAGGTTCAGGAGATCGTCCTACGAAAATAATGTCCTCCAATGGTACACAGCTGCATGCGCAGTACGTCAAAACGACCTGCATGGGAAAAGAGCACCTTCCAGAAAGCTCTAGTGCAACTTTATGTTCTCCACAGCGCCGTACCATCAATTCTGGTGAAACAAAAACCGATTCGCCTGCAAAATAGCAGGGCGCTGGCAGAATAGAGAAAGCGCGAAAACCAACTTTGCTCGTCGGCCCCAGCCGACCAACTTTGCTCATCGGCCCCAGCCGACCAACTTTGCTCGTCGGCCCTAGCCGACCTATTTTGCTCGTCGGCCCTAGCCGACATACTCTGCTCATCGGCCCCAGCCGACCTATTCTGCTTGTCGGCCCTAGTCGACCAACTTTGCTCGTTGGCCCCAGCCAACCTACTTTGCTCGTCGGCCCCAGCCGACCTATTTTGCTCGTCGGCCCTAGCCGACATACTCTGCTCATCAGCCCCAGCCGACCTATTCTGCTTGTCGGCCCTAGCCAATCTACTTTGCTCGTCGGCCCTAACCGACCTACTTCGCCCGTCGGCCCAAACCGACCTACCTTACCAATCAGTCTTAACTGTCCAGCTTCGTTTCTTGAGTCTTAATGAAGACATGAGCCGAACCAGATCACCTGTCGGTTCGCCGGTCAGGGCTGTCGCCCCGCCTTAGGTTAAGCCAATGCATTCCCTCAATCCCGAAACAAAAATGACCAAAAAACATCAAGGAGCCATAAGTTCACAATTGAGGCAAGGCTGGACGGCAACAGGGCCATACAAAGAAAAGCACTTAAATGAAAATAGAGGTTTCATTCATTAAGAAATGTCGGTTAGACTTTCAGAAAGAAAGATACAGGGTGGCTTCTAAGGTCTAGGAGCCACATCAGTTTTGGGGGAGCTCTCAGTTACATCCGCAGAGGTGTGACTAGATTCACCTCCCTCTAACGCCTTTGCCCCTCCAGCAGCAGTTTGCGACCGTCCCTCAGAAGCTGCGGCTTCGCTGGACCCGCGGTGGCACCAGGATCGGTATCGGAGATGTCGACATATTCATCCTCCTCTTCTCCTTCGGACTCACCGTCATCGAGAGCTTCAGTATCCAGAAAAGAGAGATCCCATTCTGGATGCTCACTGGATATCTTATCTCTACATTCTTCCATTCCAAGTTGGAAGGCATCAACGCCGATAGCATCCTGCTTCCCTTGAGTATGGTGAGCTGCATCTTAGCCTCATCAGCCTGCTTCCCAGCCTCGCAACTTGAGCCCGCAAATGATGTTTTGCTCCTCAAACTCGTCGGCCCGTGTCTCGAGTTCTGAGCTCTTATTGCGGTTGGACACGAGCTCACCCTGGAGAGCCCGATTCTCCAGCCCTAACTTCGCCATCTGAAAAACCAAAGTTAGTCGGCATCACAAGAGATCAGTAGAAGAAACTAAAAAGGGAAAAAACAAGACTATACCTCCTCCTCTCGTCTGGCCAACCTTTTGGCCAGCTCCTCGGCCTCCCCCTGGCTCTTGTTCTGTCGGCCCCGATCAGCTCAACTCTCTCCTGCAGAGTATTGATTCTCAACTGTTTAGCTTCGACCTCCTCCCGGGCTTGGGATAACTCGTTACTCACCCGAGCTATCGTCCCTTGGTGCCATTTAGCGCCCTCCCTCAAGTGAGTAATTTCGCCATCGCGCCACTTCAACTTCTCCTCCACTTCGCCGAGCATCCTGGTCAAACATCTTCTTTCATCGGCAGCTTCCCTTCCCAGCCGACCCAAACTTTCACTATGTTCCCGCCGCATCGCTGCCACCTCCGCGGAATGTTTCGACTCAATTCTAGCCAGCTCCAAGCACGCATTTTCGTTCTTCGCCAAGAGTTCCTGCAACTCCTCCACTCTACGCTTTTGCTTGGACACTTCAGCCAGGGCTGCTGGTGTGCCACCCTTATCCCCTTCAAACTTTGTCACTAATAGCCATAAGCTCTTCAAACTTCTCAGACACCTTCAGTCGCGATTGGAGCTCGGCATTGTCCCTCCTGGCCTGAATGCTGGCCCCATCGTCAAACTCAGACGCCAGCACATCGCCCGAGAAAGCAAAACGCTCTGCGAGACAAAAGATAAATAAAAACCCACGATTGGGTCAATCAGGAAACATCCACCGCACAAGAGAAATAACTCACCCGAGATGCATAGGACCGCATCATCTTCATAAGGGTCGGATTGTCAATATCGGGAAGAAGGTGGATACTTTCAGCCACCCTTGCTGTCCGAACGCAGCATCAACCAACTCCAAATCTGCAAACTTATCCGTCGAAGGATCAGCACCCGGGTATATGGCCGACCTCATTAAGGTGGAAAACGCCTCCTCAACACCAGCGCTCGAGCTACTGGGTTGACCGTCCCCGCCTGAGGGACCAACCTGGGTGACCTCCGTCTGAGAGGCCTTCAACCTCCCAGCCTCTTCTATCAAGGCCATAGCTTGGACTTCTTCGGATAATTCGGCTAGCCCAAGCGCCAGCCTCCCCAAAATCTTTTTCGAGGGAGCGCCCATTGCGGGACTCCCACCTTGCTGCGTCCCCTCCCCCGACGCACCTTTCCCGGTTACCACCATCCGCATCTCCTCCACAGGCTCCCCCGAGGCCTCAGTCTGGCCTATTTCTTGTGCCTCCCCTGCAGGCTCCGCCGAAGCCTCTATCCGGCCCGCTTCTTGAACTACTGCGAGCGACCCGACTTCACTACTATCGGACTCCCCTGCAGAGAGACCAAGAGGGAGCTCTCCCTGAACCTCCTTGGCTACAGCTGTCCCTTCTCCCTCCTGCTGGAGCCGTGGTGATCCCGCGGGGATGGAAGGCCCCTCAGAAACGACCGTCTTCGCCAGATCCATCGCTGGTTCCTCTTTCATAGGGGATGCGGTCAGACGAACCAACGGAGTCTCGTCTGAGCTATCCGATATCTCTAACACAGGAGGACAAGGGATCATGGCTTCTCTCCCCAAATCCTCCTTCGCCCCGGTGCTCCTGTCGTGACCGCTCCGGTGTCCGACGGGCTTCTTGCGGAGGTATGAGCCCTTTTCTCGGGCCTGCCGCTATCCGTGCCACTGCTCTCCCCTGGGCGCTTTTTCCTCTTCCTCTTGGAGAGGCTCACAATGCCGACCTCTTGGCTGAAAGAATGAAACACGCGATTAGATCCAAACACATTCATCGAGAAAACACACAGCGAAAAAGGGTAAAAGAAGGGATTCACCTTGCGGGTCCAGGGGGCTGAGCCCGGCTACGAAGAGGGCCCCCTTCGATAGCAGGTCGTTAGCCGAAAACACTTGGCCATTGCGAAGGACGTCCAAATCCCTCTCCTCCTGCGCTGACAAAACTGGATGCATCTCTGCATCCCTAACAAAGTTCCCCCATTTTTGAGGGAAGCCGGAACCAATGTTCCCCTCTGCGATAATGAACCGGCTCTTCCATCCCTTAATGGAGGACGGCTTATCCACAATAATGTTGAAGGACCTCCGGGGTCCAATGTATGGCCATTCTGATTTCCTCCCAGGTATCAGATGGTAGCAGGCGCGAAAAAGGGGAAGAGTGGCGACAATCTGAATTTGGTGGCACATTGAGATAAATCCAATGATGCTCCGCCAACTGTTTGGGGCCACCATCGCTGGGCAGATGTTATAATGGGTCATGATTTCCTTCACCAGGGGATGAAGAGGAAAATGGAGGCCCGCCTTTAGCTATCTTCATAAACGAAGACCCCAGACTCCAGATCCCAAGACCCTATCTCCAGATTCCGGTGCCCGCAGAACGACATCTGAGGGCATGCCATACCACTGATGAATCCTTCCCAAATCTTCAGCGACGATCTCTGAAACCACATCGTCGGGGCTCATCGCCATCTCAATTGAGAAAAACACCAGGCGAAACGACGAGCGTCGAAAAGGATGAAAGGCTAAACTTTTCAAAAAAAGACGAGAGGATGCTGCGAACATGCACATGTATATATATAGTACGTCTATCGCCTTGCTTCCCCACTAAGGAAGCCACCTTGAGAAGACGGGGCGTCCCGCCCGAGGCGTTCGGAACCGCCTCGACAAACGTTCGATCGATCGGGATTCGCGACGTGGCGCATTCCCAACCGTCACTTTTGAAGGAGCCTTACCCCCGAAAGCACGATGACCCTGACGCATTAATTAGGGAATTATTGCACGGCTGTCTAAACCAAAATGTTCCATCCAGAACATGCCACTTGGACTTATACTCCCTATGCCCGAACCTACGCTTCGAACTAGGGAGTGGAGGGCATGTGTTGGGGGCTAAAATCGTCATTGCATCAATATTCATGTGAGGCGGCTAAGGCCGACCTCCTCCCTTCGTCTTCCGGGCTTCCATAGCTCGGCCCTTCCGGGCTTCCGTAGCCCGGCCTTCCCGGGATTCCGTAGCTCGGCCTCTCCGGGCTTCCGTAGCTTGGCCTTCCCGGGCTTCTGTAGCTCGGCCTCTCCGGGCTTCCGTAGCTCGACCTTCCCGGGCTTCCGTAGCTCGGCCTCTCCGGGCTTCCGTAGCTCGGCCTCTCCGGGCTTCCGTAGCTCGGCCTTCCCGGGCTTCAGTAGCTCGGCCTTCCCGGGCTTTCGTAGCTCGGCCTCCTGGGCTTCATAGCTCGGCCTCCGGGCTTCCGTAGCTCGGCCTCCCGGGCTTCCGTAGCTCGGCCTCTCCAGGGCTTCCGTAGCTCGGCCTTCCCGGGCTTCCGTAGCTCGGCCTCTCCGGGCTTCCGTAGCTCGGCCTTCCCGGGCTTCCGTAGCTCGGCCTTTCCGGGCTTCCGTAGCTTGGCCTCTCCGGGCTTCCGTAGCTCGGCCTTCCCGGGCTTCCGTAGCTCGGCCTCCCCGGGCCTCCGTAGCTCGGCACCCCCGAGCTTCTGTAGCTCGTTTCCCCCGAGTCTCCATGGCCCGGCTTCATTAAGCGATCCACAATTCAATACCCACCTCCGCGGAACCTGACGTGGGAGAGCACGGGCTTACCATAACGACACCTAGACAAGGAATCATGTCAAAACGTGGCCTAGAACCTATCATAACTATCCCAGGTCTACTCAGCCAGATCTCAAGCCATCAAGAAGCTCTCCTGGCCATCGATCCCCTAACAGACAGGATATGGATTCCAACGGCCCTACAACGGCCTGATTCGATCCACCTCCGTATCCTAACAACCTCTGAACCTTCCAGAAGGCGCTCAAGACATAGGTAACAGCCTATAAATATTATGCTCGCAGATTCCCTCAGGTACGCATACTCATACGCGCGCGCTCACACCCCCCTACTCTCACTCTCCTGCTCTCACGCCGGCAGCTCGTCGGTGCTCTTGCCATTTAGAGCTCCCGATTGGCCGCCCCCGGAGAGGCCTCCCGGAGAGATCCACCTCCCCACTATCTGGTTGATCGTCGATTTCTTCTCCACTGACTTGAGCGTCGGAGGGTCTTCGCGGAGGGCCACCCCCAACCTCTCGCGCGAGGACTTTTGTGCAGGTCCGCCCCCCCCCTTTTTGGAGATCGACCGCGCCCGAGTCGGAGGACAGATCCCGGCGGCAACAGTTATCATCTTAGTCTAACACATTGAAGGACTTCGGTTTGAGTTTGGACAACGAAAAAATTTTAATCTTTTTCTTTTTTTAATTTTTTTCAATCTTTTATTTTAATTTTACTATCTTGGCAGCATTGTTTACTAAAGTCCTCTATGTCATCTTTTATTCAAGTCATCTTTTATTTTAATCATTTTCTATTTTTCTTTGTTTTTCTCCATCTCTTATGTCAGTTTTACTATATTAATTTACAATATTATTTTTTTATTTCTTGATGCCATCCTTTTATTTTAATCTGATTAATGTCTACTTCATTAACGGAGAGTTTGTTGGTTAAATAAGCTAATAAAGCCTAAATAGGCTAATAGGCCTGAATATCCTAATGGGCCTTGAAAGCCCATCACCTACCTTTAGTGTGTGAATGAGAAATTGTGAAGACATTTAGTTCCACATTGGAAAAAATAAGAAAGGAAGGTTCACTTATATAGAAACCTCTTTCTTGAAGCTTAAGTTCCTTAGGCTCACCATAAGTGGTGAGCTTGAAGGTGATAGCGTGTGCGAAGGGTGCAATGGGCGCTTTGTAGGCATACTTTGCACTTCGCATGTGCGCATCGATCCAACGGCTCACACCCGTTGGTTGATCGATCAACAGAACCGTTGGTGATAAGGCGCTCGTCCGATCCTGCGGTTGGAGATATGGCATCGCTTCGATCAGGCTGTTGTGATAAGTCAACTTGAAACGGCGTATCAAAGCCATGCAACTGCCTATCTGATGATGATGAAAAGGTATATCGGAATATGGATTGGCTTATTTGATCGGTTGATCTTCAGATCACGGCCATGGATCAGCTTATCACATCACATAAAGGTTTATTGATCTGACCGTTGATCGGATCCGATCAGATCTAACAGTACAAATCAATTCCAAAGGGTTGCTTCCAAAGGGCACCTAAAACCTATAAATAGGACTCTAGACCCAAGCATTTCATTCCATTCCGAATTGAGTTCAATCCAAATCAATTCTAATTCTTTCCTCTCTTAGGCATTTGCATACTTTCCTTAGGATAGTATAGCAATAGTGCATTAAAAAGAGAGTAGCATTCTTGGTTCAAAATTTTTGATGAATTGTAGTGCTGCTTTCATCAAAAGGAGACTGTTGTATCCTGGGAGACAATCGTCATACTAACCGTAAGGATCATTGCGGGACGAAATTATCTTAAGGACATAGAGTACAACTCTAGCCTCAGTCTTATCAATTAGATAGCCACCATCTGTCACCCAATAATCTTAAGATAATTTTTAGCTACCACGGAAGTGCTGCTGCAGATGGCTACCATGGCGACATCCTTTCAAGCTGAGAGACCGAAGAAATTCTCTGGCACAGACTTCAAGAGATGGCAACAGAAGATGTTATTCTACCTCATAACTCTGAATCTAGTTAGAGTACTGAATGAAGATCCACCTGTCCTGAAAGAAGGGAAGACCGACAAGCAAGTCATTGCTGCGGTGGAGGCATGGAAGCATTCAGACTTTCTTTGCAAGAACTACATTCTTAATGGTCTGGATAATACCCTGTACAATGTACAACAGTATTGTTACTACCAAGGAGTTATGGGCATCTCTGGATAAAAAGTACAAGACAGAGGATGCTGGACATAAGAAGTTTATGGTTGGAAGGTTCTTAGACTACAAAATGGTCGACCATAAAACTTTTATGGAGCAAGTCCAAGAGCTCCAGATCATCTTGCATGAGATACATGCAGAGAGAATGTCTCTTAGTGAGTCATTCCAGGTAGCTGCCATCATAGAGAAGCTAACACCATTATGGAAGGACTTCAAGAACTACCTGAAGCATATGCAGAAGGAGATGGGACTTGAAGATCTAATTGTTTGCCTGCGGATCAAGGAAGACAATAAGAGCCAAGACAAGAAGATAGGAGAATAACCTGCTGAGCCAAAGGCCAACCTCATAGAAGGAAAGAAGAAACACAAGTTTCCAGGCGAAGGCTTTAAACAGAAGAAGGGAAATCCAAAGAAATATAAGTTCAAGGGAAAGTGCTTTGTCTATGGAAATTAAGGATACAAATCCAAGGATTATCGTTTCAAGGACAAAGAAAAGAAAGAAGTCAACATTACTAAAACCCTATCCCAAGAGGTATCCGAGATGATGCTGTCAGCTGTTGTAATTGAAGCAAACATGGTTGACAAAGCAAATGAGTGGTACATCGATACTGAAGCTACCAGACATGTTTCTGATAAGAGTATGTTCTCATCATATACTCCTATCAATGGTAGAAATTTGGTCATGGGTAACTCCGCTACATCCAAAATAGAAGGATTCGGCCGCATTGTTATGAAGATGGCATCTGGCAAAGAGCTTCTACTTAATGATGTGCTACATATCCCTGACATCCGAAAGAATCTTATATCAGGCTCCCTCCTAAGCAAACATGGCTTTAGGATGGTCTTTGAGTCTGATAAATTTGTACTTACTAAGGAGGGAATATTTATTGGAAGGGGTTACTTGAATAATCGATTATTCAAGGTTAATGTAATGACTGTACACAGAGACCTTGAAATAAATAAAGCTTCTTCTTCTGCTTATATGGTTGACTCTTCTTGTTTATGGCATGATAGATTAGGACATGTGAATTTTAATTCATTACAAAAATTAATGAAATTAGAATTATTACCTAATCATGAAATTGATCCACATTACAAGTGTGAAGTGTGTGTTGAAGCTAAGTTAGCAAAAATACCATTTCCATTAGTTGAAAGAAATATTGAACCTCTTGACTTAATTCACAGTGATCTATGTGACTTAAAGTCAGAAAAGGTAAAAAGTATTTTATAACATTTATTGATGATTCAACTAGATACTGCTACGTGTATCTACTAAAGTCTAAAGATGAGGCTTTAGAAATGTTTAAATGTTATAAGAATGAAGTTGAAAATCAACTTGGGAAAAAGATTAAGGCTATAAGGAGTGATAGAGGTGGTGAATATGATGCACCTTTTGACGAATTCTGTCAAGAGCATGACATTATTCATCAAACTACTGCTCCTTATTCGCCTCAATCTAATGGAATTGCGAACGTAAAAATTGCACATTAAAAGAAATGATGAATGCTATGTTGATAAATTCTGGTACACCACAGAATTTATGGGGAGAAGCAATTCTCTCAGCAAATCATATTCTTAATAAGATATTTCTTAAGAAGAAGGAAGTTACTCCATATGAGTTATGGACAGAAAAGAAGCCTTCTTACAATTACTTAAGAGGTGGGGCCAGTGTCTAGCTAAAGTAGTTATTCGGACCCCAAAAAGGTCAAGATAGGACCTAAAACTATTGATTGTATATTTATCGGTTATGCACATAATAGTAGTGCATATCGCTTTCTTATGTATAAATCAGATATAACTGATATACAGAAAAATACAATCATGGAATCAAGGAATGCAACATTCTTTGAAATATATTTCCAAGTAAAAGGAAATTAGAAATAAGTTCAAATAAAAGAACTTATGATAATACTGCTAGTAGTAGTCATCAGGAAGAATATCCTGAAGATGAACCCAACGCAGTAAGAGACCAAAAGTTGCTAAGTCCTTTGGTCCTGATTATGTAACTTATATGTTACAAGATGAACCTCAGACATTCAAAGAGGCAATGTCTAATCCAGAAGCACCCTTTTGGAAAGAAGCTGTCAATAATGAAATTGAGTCCATCATGCATAATCATACCTGGGAGTTGGTAGACCTACCATCTGGTATGAAACCTTTAGGGTGCAAGTGGATATTTAAGAAAAAGCTAAAGGCTGATGGATCAATTGACAAGTATAAAGCCAGATTAGTGGCTAAGGGCTTCAAACAAAAAGAAGGTATAGACTTCTTTGATACCTATTCACCAGTAAGTAGAATAACATCTATAAGAATGTTAATCGCTTTTGCAGCCATTAACAATCTTGAAATTCATCAAATGGATGTTAAAACTGCTTTTCTGAATGGTGAATTAGATGAAGAAATATACATGGAACAACCTGAGGGATTTATTGTTCCAGGACAAGAAAAGAGGTGTGTAGACTTGTTAAATCCTTATATGGATTAAAGCAAGCACCTAAGCAATGGCATATAAAATTTGATAATGTAATGTTATCAAATGGATTCAAAATAAATGAATGTGACAAATGCATATATGCCAAATCCCTATCTGAAGGGTATGTGATAATCTGCTTATATGTAGATGACCTGTTAATCATTGGTAGTAATACTGAAATGATTAAACAGACTAAGAAAATGTTGATCAAACATTTTGATATGAAAAATATGGGTGTTGCAGATGTTATACTAGGATTCGAATCACTAGAACATCTGAGAAATAATATTATCTCAATCTCATTATATTGAGAAAATATTAAATAAGTATAAAAAGTATGATACTAGCCCGGTGAAAACACCTGTAGATGTTAATCTACATTTGGCTAAGTATACTGGAGAACCCATATCTCAATTGGAATACTCACGTATAATTGGCAGTTTAATGTATGTCATGAATTGCACTCGTCCTGACATAGCATATGCTGTCAATAAGTTGAGTAGATTTAAAATAATCAAGGTCCAAATCATTGAACAGCTCTAATAAGGGTATTAAGATATCTGCGATATACCCTAAGTTATGGATTACATTATTCAAGATATCCAGTTGTACTAGAAGGATACAGTGATGCAAATTGGATATCTATCATAGAAGATACAAAATCCACAAGTGGATATGTATTCACCTTAGGAGGAGGTGTTGTGTCATGGAAATCTTCTAAACAAACTGTATAGCTCGATCCACTATGGAATCTGAGTTTATTGCCTTAGAAAAGGCAGCTGAAGAAGCAGAATGGCTTCGAAACCTTTTAGAAGATATTCATGTTGGCCAAAGCCTGTGTCTGCAATATGCATACATTGTGATAGTCAATCGGCAATTTGCAAAGCACAGAATAAGATGTATAATGGTAAGTCTATACATATACGTCGCAGACATAATACCATTAAGCAGTTACTTGAAATTGGTGTAATTTCTATTTTGACTATATTCAGTCAAAGAAAAACCTAGCGGATCCATTAACAAAGGGGTTACCAAGAGATCAAGTAAACTGTTTATCGAGGGGAATAGGTTTAAAACCTATAACTGAAAAATCTTCATAGTGGATACCCAACCTAGCTGACTGGAGATCCCAAGATCTAGGTTCAAAAGGGACAACTAAATTATGAAGAAACTTGAAAGCACTAAGGATGTACAATCCTACTCATTCCTATGATAATTGGTGCTACCTGCTAAAGGTACTAGGATAAGCATTGCTTTTAATTATTCTTATGACATGAACATTCATGTAGGGTATAGCAGGATACTCTTAATAAGAATCACCTATGTGAGTGTGAACTGGGCCAATTCTATGAGAATTTTAAGGTTTAATTCTTAGAAGCACTCATGAGACCAGGAGTGTTCGGGGCCAAAATGAACACAACCATGAGAACAAAAAGAATGCTCGGGAAAAAGTTGTGTGATTGTTATTGTCTTAGTTTACACAAAACGCTGAAAAGTTCAAGACATCATGTTCACTTTTTAGCAAGTAAACTCGATAACAACTCACTAAGGAAGGTTCAAAGCCACAAGCTACCTATCCTGATACAACTTTATCCCATTATACTCTCTTTAGTGTCTGCATATTCATTTGCATTAAAATCCTTTTATGTGGGGGTTTGCCTTTGCTGATCTTTGATAATCTTTGATCTAAGTCAAATTTTCATTCATGTGGGGATTGGGTAAATAAGCTAATAAGGCCTAAATAGGCTAATAGGCCTAAATACCCTAATGGGCCTTAAAAGCCCATTACCTACCTTTAGTGTGAATGAGAAATTGAGGACATTTAGTCCCATATTGGAAAAAATAAGAAAGGAAGGTTCGCTTATATAGAAACCTCTTTCTTGAAGTTTAAGTTCCTTAGGCTAACCATAAGTAGAGAGCTTAAGGATGATGCTACACCGTGTGTGAAGGGCACAATGTAGGCGCACTTTGCACTTTGCACTTTGCACTTTGCACTTGTGCATCGTCGCGAGGAGCTTGAGGAGCTTTAAATTTTTTCTAGATCATAAGGATCCACGGTGGAGACTGATCGGATGGAGCTTGAGGGGCTTTAAATTTTTTCTAGATCATGAGGATTCGACGGTAGAGACTGATCGGATTAAGATAAGGGGCTGAGATCAATTGATCGTTGATCATCGGATCAGGATCAGAACTGATCGTTGATCGATCGGATGAAGGATCGAGATGCGGTGATCAAATCACGATCGCGATCACGATCCAACGACTCAAACCCATTGGTTGACTAGTCAACATCCTAGATCATGAGGATCCAACGGTGGAGATTGATCAGATTAAGATAAGAGACTGAGATCAATTGACTGTTGATCATCGGATTAGGATCAGAACTGATCGTTGATCGATCGGATGAAGGATCGAGATGCGGTGATCAAATCACGATCGCGATCGCGATCCAACGACTCAAACCTATTGGTTGACTAGTCAACATCCTAGATCATGAGGATCCAACGGTGGAGATTGATCAGATTAAGATAAGACTGAGATCAATTGACTGTTGATCATCGGATTAGGATCAGAACTGATCGTTGATCGATCGATGAAGGGTCAAGATGTGGTGATCAAATCACGATCGCGATCGCAATCCAACGTCTCACACCCGTTGGTTGACCGGTCAATAGGACCGTTGGTGATAAGGCGCCCGTTCGATCCTACGGTTGGTGATAAGGCACCCATCCGATCATATGGTTGAAGATAAGGCATTGCTCCGATCAGACTATTGTGATAAGTCAACTTGAAATGGCGTATCAAAGCGTGCAACCGTCTATCTGATAACGTGATCATCAGATCACGATGATGAAAAAGCATATCGGAACATGGATTGGCTTATCTGATCGGCTGATCTTCAGATCACGGCCATGGATCGGCTTATCACATCACGTAAAGGCTTATTGATCTGACCGTTGATCGGATCCGATCAGATCTAATGGTACAGATCAATTCCGAAGGGTTGCTTCCAAACGGCACCTAAAACCTATAAATAGGACCCTAGACCCAAGCATTTCATTCCATTCCGAATTGAGTTCAATCTGAATCAATTCTAGTTTTTTCCTCTCTTAGGTATTTGCATACTTTCCTTAAGCTAGTATAGCAATAGTGGATTAAAAAGAGAGTAGCATTCTTGGTTCAAAATTTTTGGTGAATTGTAGTGCTGCTTTCATCAAAAGAAGACTATTGTATCCTGCAAGACAATCGTCATACTGACCGTAAGCACCAATGCGGGATGAAATTGTCTTAAGGACATAGAGTACAACTCTAGCCTCAGTCTTATCAATTAGATAGCCATCATCTGCCACCCAATAAAGTTATGCCCCATGCTTTAGTTTTCTTAATGCAATTTAAGCTCTACCATATTAACTTGATTCCTAATTGTGAGCTCAATGGTCAAACATGCCTAAATACAATGCATATGTTTGACATCGATCATTGGTATAGGTAGGCAGAGGCTTTAGAATGATATATATTATGAATTGTAGGGTTTCTTTTGATATTTTATCAAGTGCAATATTTAAGTTGCAATTTTTCTAAAGTTTTAGAGTTTGAATTGTAATTATCCCTAAAATTTTAATTTATTATGATATTTGTGACACTCTAGATTTCAAATATTAAGAATGATAGTTGTGCCATTATGCAAATCAATAAAAATAGACCTTGCATATTTTTTTTACAGACAGGCCTTAAAGAATGAGTGAGATGAACCTTAAAGAATGAGAGACAATGTTATGTGTCCAATTAGGGTTGGGTTTGGAGGGTGATAAATCCACTAATAGTTTTGATGAAGATTGTTGTGTTTCTTTATAGCTAGATGCATCAAGTCGTAGAGAAGACCTAGTTCCATCCATTGTGCTATCATAGTAATCTAAACATCCTTCTAATTTGTTGGATATACACTTACTTATCTAACTCAAATTAAATTAGTTACCAATGCAGCACCGAAAGGTTAAAAAAAAAAAAAAAAAAGAGTTTTGGTTTTTTTAAAAATTTATTATGACCTTCTTCTTTTTTAGTTTATTTTACCCTAATCTTTTTGAAAGACTTATCTTACAGTCCGTGCCTCCTTCCACTTCTCGCAATCGCCATTGATGAGCACCCGTTGCCAGCTCCTTTTTTTCCTTGAGTACCATCCGACTCCTCCTTCTACCTCCCACCCAATTTTGTGAAGCCATCGCCGCCATTGCTAATTCCTTCGCCGAGAGTATTGGATATCTTGTGATACATTGAACAACAAAATAACAAATAACATGCCCTTCCACGCCCATCCGTGTCCATTCTCTATTGAAGATGGCATACTCTTAATTTGACCTTCACCTCTAATGGAATTGATGTTGATACCAGCTCTTTCCTCCATATCCTTGAATGATTTAATGAATTAGTATCGTTAAAATGAAATGAAAATATTATATATGTACCAAAAACATTTTAAATTCAATTGGTGATGATGAGGTTCAGTATGCTTTGGCCAACAATAGATTTATAAATAGTCCATGCATTTATTTTGACATGTATAATGTCGAACATAGCCCCATTCAATTATATAATGCGTAATATCCTTTAAATCTCATTCAAATTTGTAACACATGGTTCTTCAGTTCTCTATTCTTTAGTCCAATTTAATTTCATAACATATGTTCTTGAGCATTTGGTTTTTGGTAGGAGATGACCATCACCCACATATTCAGATTTTATCCTAATTAATTATATAATTTTTGTTTTTTGAATAATGTAATCCTTAACATATTTAAGGATGGATATAGTCAACTAAGTCGCATTCAATTTTGTAAAGCGCAACACACCTACTTCAATACTCATGGGAAAAAACAAAATCTTTTTTTGTCCCTATTATAAATATTACACACTTGTTTCATGAGTGTTCTATACTATTTAATTTTGTAACACATATTTTATGATGGCAGTCACACTCTTGCCCACAAATTTTGGATTTGGTCACTCCTATAAATACCCTATGGTTATATTTAATTTTGCAATATATGATTCTCAATTTTTTCAATTTCTAGTTAAATTTAAATTTATAACATATATTTTTAAATATTTCGTTAGATAGCTGATAGCCAACTTAAAACTCCATCGGATCCCTTAAAATATCAAACTTTGCGAAGGATAGGATGTCCCCGTTAAAAGACATGTTGCATCTGTGTCCTGATGTTTCGAAAATGAGCAAGGAGCACCATACCGATACCCGAGTATGATAAAAGTGAGCAACGATTCTTGCACTACAGACGAGTGCGAGTAAAAAAATTAGTCTATGATAGTCAGATTAGAGTAGCAACTTGGAACATAGGAACATATAACAAGATAGTGGACACTATGATTAGGAGAAAAGTAAATATAATATGCTTACAAGAGACTAAATGAATAGGTGAAACATCTAGAGAAATAAAAAATACAAGATATAAATTATATTATACTAAAAATATAAAAATAGAAATGGAGTAGGAATAATTATAGACAAGAATTTTAAAAAATATGTTGTTAAGGTAACTAGGAAAGAAGATCGGATTATATTACTAAAACTTATAATTAAAAATAATATAATTAATATATTAGTGCATATGCACCATAAGTAGGATTAGACCAACAAACTAAGACATAATTTTGGAAAGACATAGATGAAGTAATGAAAGAAATACCACAAGAAGAAAAAATTTATTTGAGAGAAGATTTTAATGAACATATAGGTAAACAAAGGGATGGATATGAAATGGTACATGGAGGATATAGATTTAAAGATAGGAAAGAAGCCGACGTGAGCTTATTAAATTTTGAAGTAGCGTATGATCTAATAATAGCAAACACTTATTTTAAAAAAAGAGATAAACATTTAATAACATTTAAAAGTGGATCTAATAAAAGTCAAATAGACTTTTTTTTAACTAAAAAAGTAGATAAAATAACATGCAAAAACTGTAAAGTTATTATAGAAGAAAGTTTAACTTCACAACATAAGATAATAGAAGTAGACATATGGATAAAAATGAAATCTAGAGTAAAACATAAAACTATTAATCCAAAAATTAAACGATGAAAGTTGAAAGAAGAAAAATTAGAATTATTTAAAGGAAAGTTAGTAAGAGAAATGACTATGAATATAAACAGTGATTCTAATTTAATGTGAAAAAAAGTAACTAAATGCATAAAAAACATAGCAAAAAAAGTTTTAGGAGAACCAAAAAAAGTAGGACTAGCAGAAAAAAAAATTTGATGGTGGAACGAGAAAGTTCAAACTGCCATCAAGCTTAAAAGGATAAACTATAAAATTTGGCAAGAGGCTAAGGATGAAGAAAGTCTTAAAAAGTATAGGGATGCAAAGAAAGAAGCTAAAAAAGCGGTAAGTAATGCTAAATTTAAAACTTATGATGATTTATATAATAGACTAGATATGAAAGAATATGCAATGACTATATATAAACTAGCAAAACTAAAAGAAAAAAAAATAAACACTGTCAGAAATTAACCTTTCAGCAAGGGACAAAATCTCTTGGTGAAAGTCAAAAATTTATTGTTGAAGAGTTTTACTAAGGGATTTTCAAGGAAAATTCGTTCCTTGGAATATATGAGTTGGTGAAAGTCTTCCTTAAGTAATTACTGAGGGATCAATCAATTTTTCTTCGTAAAAAAAATAAAAAATCCCTCGGTGATTACCAAGGAAGTTTTTTTGCTAAAAATTGTAGTCCATTTGTAGGAAATTGTCGTCACCATGAGATTTGAACTCGCGACCAACTAATTACAAATTGATTACAGAACAAGCACCTTTTCAAATCGCGACCAACTAATTACAAATTGATTACAGAACAAGCACCTTACCATTCACCAATTTGATTATCATATTGAAAGCCTAGGGTATTTCTCCTAAGTATAAAGCATGAAAGTGATGGTTTGAAACTGTGACCAAAGGGTTCAAAGGCTAGCCCTTTACCGCTGCGCCAATCTGATTGTTAGCAACAAAGGATATAAGCCCAAGATTTTGATAAGATTTTAATGAGTTAGAGAGAGAAAGGAATGAAGAATTTTTTTAGTTTAATTAATAGTATTAAAAATTAGTATATAATATTAATTTTACTTATGACTTTTATTTTTATGCTAGTGAGAGAATGACATATGCTAGCTACAAGATTTTAAAATCACTAAAAAATTTCTAAGAAAAAAAATATCTTTTTGATATTATTTTTTTATTTTTAAAAATATCTTACTAGCACTAAGGAATTTATTTCTTAGTAAATTTCTAAAGGACTAAACTTTTCTTACAAATTTCTTACTAAAAATTATTTAAATAATCACTCACTGATCCCTTGCCGATTACCAAGGGATTTTTAAGGAATTTATCAAAAAAAAATATATCCCTAGTAAATCTCTTAGAGATTCCTTACTGACACTAGATTTTGAATGTAATTTAAAATCCCTTTGTAATTTCTTGATAATTTTTGAGGGACATATCCCTTGGTGATGTCCCTTGGTGAAAGACTAATTTTGGTAGTGAAAAGATCATGATCATGACTATATTAAATGTATTAAGGATGATGATGAAAAAATCTTAATAAAAGAAGTGAAGATAAAAGAACGATGAAAAAACTATTTTAAAATTTTATTAAATAAAAATAATTTAGTAAATTTAAGGGTAGAAGGATGTGATAACCTACGAGTAACAAATAAACATAATTTTTTTCATAGATTTAGTATGTTTGAGGTTAAAAAGGCTTTGAGTAAAATAAAAAATGCAAAGGCATTAAGACCGGATGCGATTCCTATTAAGGTTTGAAAAGGTTTAAGAGAAATTGAAGTCATGTGGATAATCAATTTATTTAATAAGATTATAGCAACTAAAAGAATGTCAGATGATTGAAGAAAAAGCATATTAATGTGTATGTTGATTATGTTTCCATGCTTCTTATCATGTATATATGTTTATTTTATGCAATACTATATGAAAATCTTATTATGACATATTTATGCTATTTATATGTACTCATGATATGCATATACATATTTCAGGTATCAAAAGATCTATGATATGGACTATTAGGTAGTAGAAGGTTAGATTATTTTCTCGTATATTTTCAAAAGGAATTTTAATTCATGGATAATTTAAAGGAATGGCTGACAATAGTATTAGAGTAATTATGTATTCTAGCTACCCCACAGGTAGGCTTGGTTGTTATGGCTATTTTGCAGTTTAATTTGGCTATTCTGTCCACCCTAAGGGAAGGTCTAATTATTTTGGCTATCTTATGGGCAGTCTGGTTTATTTTAGTTGCCTTGCAAGAAGACCTATTTATTATGGTTAGACACCTAGTTATTTTGGTTATTTCATGGACAAGCTTGGGTATTTTGGCTGCTCTGCAGCCAGGCCTAGTTGTTATGACTATATCGCAGCTTAAGTTGGATATTTTGGCTATCCTAAAGGAAGGCCTACTTATTTTGGGTATTCTGGTTATCTCAATGGCAGGCCTAGTTATTCTAAATGTTTCAAGGGCAAGCTTGGTTATTTTGGCTGCCCTAAGGAAAGTCCTAGTTATTCTAACTATTTCAAGAGTATGGCTAGTTATTCTAGTTATCCTAAGGATAGATGTGGTCATCCTAGCTATATGACAAATTACATTAATAGATATTATTTTTGACAATAATACTGACTATGGTGAGGTATGCTTTATTATTACATTAAACTGTTGCATATTATGATTTAATATATTTGTACATGTATATATAGGTGCATAAGTTGGAATTCATGCTAGACTTAGGCTCATTACATATTATTTTGCATTCTTTTATAGAGTTGCAAGATGTTTAGGATCAAGGACAAATTGTATCTAGAGTGAAAAGCAAAATATAAGAAAATTTTAAAACTTTTGATACTAGTATAGTTGCATAAATTATCATATTTTAATTGTAATTATATTGATTTAGAGAATGCTTAATATGCTAATAAATTTGATATTTGTATGAAAATTTTTTAAATCTCAATCCATACATAAGTTCTAGGTTTACGCTTAAGAGTTATATGACCATGTTATATGTCTAGCTTAATTAACAAGTTGGGGTATGAAACTATCACTTTTAAATTAATTTGATACACACAACTTTAAGAGCCAAATGTAGTTTTATTGGTATTTATATGAAGATAAGTCAGAGAAAACATTCAAGAAGCAAAGTTGATATGATAAAATGAAATTTCTTTTTCCAGAATTTTGATAATTAATTTAATTATTTTGTTTAAATTTTATTGCGAGTGCATATGTTGTTGTCTTTGGTTATTATTTTACTATATAAATTTTTAAAAGTTATGTTTTAGCTTAAGGTATTTTTGCATAGTGCATATGTTGTTGCCTTTGGTTATTATTTAACTATATAAATTTTTAAAAGTTATGTTTTAGCTTAAGGTATTTTTGCATAAGCACTCTTACAAAATATTAGGGTTGTCTCTTTATGTTTCTTCGAGGGCAAACTAATTTTCTTTAAAAAAATATTGCAAAGGTCTCTAATAAATGAATGGAATGAGCAAGTTAGAATAATTGTTAATCAATTCATTCTCCTCCCAACAATTTTTTTCTTTTAATTTAAGAAAAAAAATTTGTTTCTATATAAGGTGCATTTAAAAAAAAAAAGAGAGCAAAAATTACAATGGGGTCCAAATTAAAGGAGGAACAAAATAAGCTAGGAAGAATCATTTGTAGTAGTTGAAAAAAATGGGTTCATTTCTTACACTCAACCTAACTCAACTCAATTCAACTCAACTAAGCCTTTTTTCCAACTACATAGGGCAGCTACATAAATTTGCTTCCTCTACTCTATTCAGGACTAAGTCGATACTTAAATTACAAATAGTTATATTTTTTTAATTATTTTTATCCATATTAGTTTAGGTTTATCTCTACCTCTATCGTTACCATGAATTGTTAATATCATGGATTAATTTCTATACCCACACTTATACATAGTACAGGAACCCTTGCTCACTTATCATCATAATTGGGCATTGGTACAGTGCTCCTTTTTTATTTTTTTAAATATCCGAAGGCAGATGCAATGCGTCTCTTAACAGAAACGTCCTAGCCCTTCTTATAGTTTAATTTAGAATATTCAAGTTTTAGAATATTCAAGTTTTAGAGGATCCGATAGAGTTTTATGCTGGTTGTCAACTATCTAACGTAACCCTCCTCCTTTACTCAGGTTTGGGATCAGTCTTGGCAGAGTTTGGATTCATTTCTTATACCAAAAAGTAAAAATATGGTAAAAAAAGAAAATTTACCCAATAGAAAATTTTATCAAAAATTTTAAGTGAAAATTGATCCATTTAATTTTTTATTAAAAATTATAAGCTTTCTATTGTTGGGATTTGAAATCGGGTTGCCAGATCAAGGGAGGAACAAAATAAGCCAGGAAGAATCATTTACAGAAGTGATTAAGAAAAAAACTATTCCATTTCTTTTATCAAAAAGTTAAAAGAAAAATAAGTAAGAAAAGAAAACTGACCCACTTAGAAATTTTGTGAAAAAAAGTTGGGGGAAAATTGACTCATTTAATTTTTTATTAAAAGTTAAGGGAGGAAAAAATAATCTAGGAAGAATCACCTGTGGAGGTTATTAATTAAGAAAAAACCTGGTCCATTTCTTTGACCAAAAAGTGAAAAAAAAAAAAAAAAAAAAAAAGAAGGGTAAGAAGAGAACACTGATCTAATTAGAAAGTTTGTGAAAAAAAACAGGGGAAAATTTGACACATTTAATCTTGTCCATTTCTTTCATCAAAGAGTTAAAAAGGAAAATAAAAAAATAAAAAAAGAGAACTAAACCAGTTAGAAATATTGCAAAAAAAATTGGGGGAAAACTAACCCATTTATTTTTTTAAGGAAACAAAAGATAAAAAACGAAACTGACCTAGTTAAAATTTTTTTGAAAAAAAAAATAGGGGGAAATCTAGAAAATAATAAAAGAAAATTTAAAAATCAAACTCTTTCCATTGCCGGGATTTGAACCCGGGTCGCCTGGGTGAAAGCCAGGTATCCTAACCGGACTAGACGACAATGGATTGATGAGCTTTTATCTCCAGTTTTTTATATAAATCCTCTCTTTACTCCTTTCCTTCCCCTCCCTTCCCCCATTCCTTCTTTCGAATCTAATCTCACTATTTCCTTCCTTGGCTCATCAAAAGATTTGCTGTTTATCTGTGCGTTTAGGTGTATCACCTTTTTGCCTTCTGGTCGGTTCCCTCTGCCAATACATTGAACTTATTGAATGCTAAAATCCGACTTTCCTTCCTCCAAGTTTTATATTCTGATCCATGAAAAGTTTCTGAAGATCAGGTTAGCTATTATTTCAAAAGGAAGAACACATACTTCAATAATTCTATATGACTTATTAATGTTGTTCCTTTCCAAAAAACCATCTAAATCTTTAATTTCGCTGCCACCATAATTTCATGTTTTCCTTCAAGTTTTTCCCCATACGTTACCATCTTCATGCAATTCTAAGAATTGTTACTTAAACTAATATCTTCGAAATCATGAATTTGGTCTTAAGTTTAGAACTGATCTGTGTTGTTAATCTTGATAATGAACCAGTTTTTGTTGTTGACTGCTTAGTAGCTCACACAACTTCCTTTCTTTTGATGTCTGTATCGGCGAACAACTCATGTAGTAGTGGAAGGATTATTGATATTTGATTTGGGCATCAGCATTCCAGAGTTCTCAGTTTGATTCATTCATGGAAGCAGGGAAAGATTCGCTGGGATATTTTGATACAGCATGGGATTAGCGTCAGCCATTTGATGGAGAGAAATGAGGAAAATTTTTCTTCCATAGATCTCTAGTGTATCTGTTTTTGAGTTTGGAAATTCTGGAAGGAAAAAGCTTTTCATTCATAAATGTAACCAACTTTTCTCTAGACGTTCACAAAATCTGAAGTTAGAAGAAATCTGAAAAGGTTTTTTTTTTTTTTTTTAATTGTGAACAAGAAGGACTTGCTTCCCAATTCATTATTTATAAAATTAGAGTTTGGATTGTACAATAGGAGTGCCATCAATTTAAGGAGATCATATAAGTACAGCTTTAGAAACCAAAAGAGAAGAATTTAGAAGAAAAAATCTTTTTATATATATTTTTTAATCTTTTATAGGTGTCATCATGCAAAAGAATTAGTTGATCCGATAAATCTTCAATTAACTGAAATTATATCTGTTTCTCCAAAAAGTCTGCAGATGATGCAAGTTGTGAGACTTTGAGTGAATGTGAAGACGATGGGATAACAAAGACCCTATCAAGTAGAATACTTAAAAAAAAAACAGCACTTTGAACTGGTTCCATTTTTTTTTGCTAGCGTCTCATATTGAGTATAAGCCCTTGCTACAGCGGTATATTAATCTTTTGCACAAAAGTTGATCTTCTCATCAGTTCTCTAGATTAACACTCTTATCGCTGAACCTAAACTAAAAAATTCCAACAAGTTTTGGCCTATCTGTTTTGGATCAAATATAACTTCTTCAATCGTTCATCCTCAGTTAATTAGGAAGCTTGCTCATCATGCAACTCCCACACGACTTTCATTCATTGTTTCTCTTTGCATAATTATAATTTATAATATTTATAATTTTAAGCACGTGTTTAAAACTCATAAGCCACGTTCCCCAAAATCCTGAATCTAAAACATAAGAATATCATAATGCTGATTTGGATTATGAGATTCTTCATAATCCAAATCAGCATGTCACGCCCTTATTATTCTAATAACCCTTGCCAGCTTGTCGTCGTGATCAGAAAATGCTGTCCCTCCTCTCTGTCAACCAAATCAACAAGCAATATCCTCTCCTTCTCACCCCATAAATCATAAATTTCTCTGCTCCAAGATTGATCTTAGATCTCCCAGGACTCCCCAGTTCTACTCCATTGCCCTCCTCACGCCACTTGCATCATCCCACTAACCATTAACTACATGCATGTTTGCCATTAAGACATGCTGACCTCTATAATAAGGTTCCATAAAATTAAATATATTGATCCCTATCATATATGCGGAAATATGGGACCAATATATTTATCATTAAAAATAAAGTAAATCATGATCGATACATAAATACCTTCAGCCATTGCTTTATGGTTGACTTTTCTTCAAAATAAGGGCAAGGCTCTTCGGCACCTTACGGTCTCTCTTAGCAATACTGTAAATTTTTTTTTTTAGATACCAGGCGCAAGAACCTTTCCGTTTTATATTTCTTTATGCCTTATCAGATAGCGCTTCAAACGGATATGATTGAAAAAATTTAAATTTTGAATTCACGTAATCCTTCAATATCGAAATATATTATCATCTTAATCGTATCTAACCGATATGCTTAATGAAGAAAAAACCAATAATTCCGACACCTAATTAGTTTACTATCTCCGGCATGCCGACATAATACCATGCACCGTACTGTGATGATGCCTGACGCTCCATTGGCATTTTAAGCAAGATCTCTTCGATCTCTTCCAAATGACTCGGCCCAAGAGATAGCCAGCAGCACCACTCTCATGGACTCAAGTATAAAGAAATCTTATCTATCGTCTGACCACAAAAGAGGGGGAGACCCTTCTGAGATTGTTTCCTTCTTCCATGATTTCTTCAAAGATCTCTTTGGAAATCCTTCTAAGCTAGCCATTTATTGACATAAGTTGGAGTGAGCTTTTGGAAGCCCATCACCCTAATCTCTCTTGGAAAAGACTTTCTGCATCGAGTCTGATGCAGAAAGCGGGCACTGCATGCAACCAATGACCGTGCGCGCATGCCGTAGCTCAATGGATCATGATACACACTACATGCATGCTCACATGCACACGCAACCCATGATCATGCGTGATGTATGCTTTCTGCACTAAACCCCGGTGCAGAAAGACTTTTCCATCTCTCTTGCTGTGCTTGCCTTTCTCTTCAGAAGAGATAAAAAATGCTGTATTCTCGTTAAGTAGAGCTAAAGCATCAGGACCGATGGTTTTTTCATAAGCCTCTTCTAGGGATTCTGGGATACTCTTTTAAGGGGATTTTCTAATTCTATTCCAGGACTTCTTCGAAGGCTCTCTTAACATCTCAAGATTCAGCTATGCTTTTATCTCTCTAATTCCAAAGAAAGATGGCATACTTTCTGTTAGAAATTTCAGTTCCATCAATCTTCACAACAGCCTTTACAAAATTATAATGAAAGTGCTAGCTTCAAGAATTGCCTCCTTTTTAGCACACCTGATAGATGATTCCCAGTCAACCTTCATCAAAAGTAAATCAATTTTTTTTTTTTTCAGTTCCTAAAATCCTTGCCCAATATAGGATGGAGATTTAATTTGGACAAAAGGTCCGGTCTGCAAATGGATTGACTGGATCAGAGCTCTCCTCTACTCCTCCTTAATGGCCCCTTTAATCAATGGCAAGCCTAATAAACGAACTAAGTGTAAAAAAGATTTAAAATAGGAAGACCCTCTTTCTCCCATCCTTTTCATCTTAATCACCGATGTCCTCTTTCAAGAAACCAAGCTTCTTTCAGCCTTTCTTTCTTTTTTTTTTTTTTTTTTTTTGACTTTTAGAGCTGCATTTCTATTGGTAAAGAGAACCTCATTGTAACTTCAAATTTTTGCTAGGATTTTTTTGAGAGCCTTCTTTTAGGCTCCTCTCTTTTTACTCTTGTAATTTATTGTATATATTCCTACTATTAATAAATTAGGGAAGCTGGTCTCTAATTCTGGTAATAAAAAAAAGAAAGAAAGAAAGAAAAACCCTTCAACTTGTGACATCGACTCATTTGGTATGAACCCCTTCACCCTTATCTTCCCAAATTAATAGGTCGAGCACACGCCCTTCATTGTCATGCATTGGAATCCCATTAATCATTACATTCACTGTTAGAGGTCTATTAACAATCTACACAATATGTATAGAATTAATAGATAGGATCTTTGTATTACCTCCGTCATTGCTTTCGATCTACCTCTAGAAGATCTGAATTAGGATCTTGATCTTCCTCTCGATGGATCTCGATCTTCCTCTCGATGGATCTTGATCTTCCCCTTGATCTAAATCAGCTGCAGATCTACCTTTCGGGATCTTAATCTACCGCTTCGGGACCTCTCGGGATTGCTTCCAATCAATGAGCTATCGCACTTTAATGGTGTATGCCCTCAATTTATAGTGCAGCGTTGCTTCATCCCAAGCTTCTTCCCAAATCTTATCCTTATCCACTTGTACGTCCAAATATGCACGCCATTTGAAGCACCGCCCAATCTTCCATATCTCATCCTTTTAATGGCCGTTAAGTAGGCTGATGAAAGGGATCACGTTTCAGCTGGTTTGGACGTCCCAATCTTCCTCCAAAAGATCTCCAACGATAGCTTTGGATAAGGATCTAAATATCTCCAACAAACTTATCCATATCTTGAGTTAGTTACATGTGGATAATGGCCGCTGGGCGCGCGTCTGGGCACTAGGCGTGCGCCTGGGCGTCGGCCGCTGGGCGCGCGCTCGCCTGGCGCGCGCCAGCGGTCGGCAGGTAGCTGCCCGCCTGCCTGCAAGCGGGCGCGCTGCCCGGCTGGCCGCCTGCCAGCGGCGCGCGCGGGGAGAGTAGGGCGCGCGTGCGCGCAGTGGGCGCGCGTGCGCCAGGCGCTGCCTGCGCCTGGGTGCGCGTGCGCCAGGCGCTGCCTGCGCCTGGGCGCGCGCCGCCTACGCGCGCCTTGGTGCGCGGCCAGGATGGCCAGCGCGCGGGTGCGTTTGGCCTCACCGCGCACCGCGCCACTAAGGGATGGCTCGGGTCTTCTTCGGCGCGCATGCTTTGCTGAAAATGAGCTTGCTATGCCGACTCCGCGTGCTGTCGCGTTGGAAGATGAGTCCGCATCCGGCCTTGGCGCTTGATCACCAACCTCGCGCCATGTGTCTGATTAAGTGTGGGGCTTGCCTGCCCCACGGACGAACGTGCGCATCCCGTGGCACGGTCAAACTCCGTCCTGGCAGGTCCTCGGCCACTTGCCTTGCCCGCGCTGCGTGCCGCGGGCTGCGCTACGGCCCTCCTGGCCGTGCGCATCACTGGAGCGGTGACAATCCTTCCCCACCTGAAGACGCCGACGTCCCATCGCGCTCGCTTCCACATGTGAACCCATCTTAATTTGAAAAAGATTGTCGGACAATGTACTATTCCCAATAAGCTTAGATTTATAAAATAAATCAACAGAGCTTTTATTAAAATTAAAGGAGTATCCTGCTGGTACAAGCCTTGACACTGAAATCAAATTTCTAGAGAAACTTGGAATATAAAATGTCTTTTCCAAATCTAAAATAAAACCAGAATCTAAAAAGTCTGCACGTCCCAATCGCTTCCACATGTGAACCCATCTTGTTTCCTGAATAGATGCTTTGTTCACTTCCCAATGGTTTTCCTTTGATTTAGAAAACCTGCAAGGTATTTGAAACATGGATTGTAGAACCAGAATCAATCCACCATGTGTTATGACATATAACCAAATTAGATTCATGACATACGAATGAGGTTAGAGTAACTTTCTTGTCAAGCCAAGCTTTAATTTGAGACAATCTTTCTTTATATGCCTTTTCTTCTTGCAAAAGAAGCACTTGGACTCCTTATTGTCTTCTGTATGGATGGGTACTTTACCCTTTCCTTTGCGTTTGGCTTTGGGTCAAGCCCCTTACCTGTCGATGGACTTAAATATAATTTGATAAGTATTAGCCAACTGTGTGACAAAGGTTTCAAGGTTTCCTTTGAAGCTTCTGTTTGCACTGTTACTAATCCCATTGATAACAGCATTATTCTTGTTGGTAAACGTTATGGCAATGTGTACTTAATTGATTTGAGTAATTTATCTCCAAGTAATCATTGCTTAGTTGCTAATAATGCTAAGATGAATGAGATTGGTTGGCTATGGCACCGTAGATTAGGTCATGCAAGCACACACCTAATTTCTAAATTATTGAAAATGGATTTAGTTAAAGGTATTCCTAGCTTAAATTTTGAAAATAATCGAATATGTGATGCATGTCAATTTGGAAAACAAACAAGAACTTCTTTCAAATCTAAGAATGTTGTTTCAACTACTAGCCACTAGAGCTACTACACATGGACCTTTTTGGACCTACTAGAACCACAAGTCTAGGAGGAAAGAAATATGGTCTAGTGATAGTAGATGATTACTCTAGATTCACTTGGGTAATGTTTTTGGCTCACAAAGATGAGACTTTCTCAATATTCATGAAATTCGTTAAGAAAGTCACTAATGAGAAAAACACTACCATAGTGTCTATTAGAAGTGATCATGGAACTGAATTTGAAAATCACTTATTTGAAAAATTCTGTTTTGAAAAAGGCATACATCATAACTTTTCAGCACCTAGAACACCGCAACAAAATGGAGTTGTAGAAAGAAAGAATAGGACTTTAGAAGACATGGCCCGTACCATGCTATGTGAAAGCCAACTTCCAAAATATTTTTGGGCGGAAGCTATAAACACAGCATGTTACATCCTAAATAGAGCCCTGATTAGACCTATCCTTAAGAAGACTCCCTATGAACTATGGCATTCCATGCATTTGGTTGTAAATGTTTTATTCATAACAATGGTAAGGATAATCTTGGGAAGTTTGATGCAAAGTCTGATGAAGGTATTTTCCTAGGATATTCTCTAGCAAAGCATATAGAGTATTTAATAAGAAAAGCTTAGTTGTAGAAGAATCCATTCATATAGTGTTTGATGAGTCTTTAGCATCAAGTTCAGATAAAATTGATGATGAGGAAGATACATCTTTGATTGAAAGAGATATTGAAAAATTAAATGTATCTTCAGATCAAGAACCTGAAGTTAAGGATGATGACTCACCTAAGGATGATGGTATTGATACTGCTCATAATGATAAAGATCTACCTAGAGATTGGAGATATGCTTATGGTCATCCTAAGGACCTAATCATAGGTGATCCATCTCAAGGTGTAAGGACTAGATCATCAATGAGAGATATCAATAATCATCTTGCATTTGTATCTCATATAGAACCTAAAACTATAGAGGAAGCTGAGAAAGATAGTTATTGGATGTTAGCAATGCAGGAAGAGTTAAACCAATTCACTAGGAACCAAGTTTGGACCCTAGTAGATAGACCTAAAAACCACCCTATAATAGGATCTAAATGGGTTTTTAGAAATAAATTGGATGAAAATGGATTGGTAATTAGAAATAAGGCTAGATTAGTTGCAAAAGGATATAATCAAGAAGAAGGTATAGATTTTGATGAAACTTTTGCACCTGTTGCTAGATTAGAAGCCATTAGGCTACTACTTGCATTTGCATGTCATATGAATTTCAACTTATTTCAAATGGATGTTAAAAGTGCATTTCTAAATGGTTTTATAAATGAGGAAGTTTATGTTGAACAACCTCCTGGTTTTGAAGATCATGAATTTCCAAACCACGTCTTCAAACTACACAAAGCACTTTATGGTTTAAAGCAAGCACCTAGAGCTTGGTATGATAGATTAAGTAAATTTTTAATTGAAAATGACTTTTCTAGAGGAAATGTTGATAAAACCTTGTTTTTGAAAAGAAAAGAAAAGGATTTATTAATTGTTCAAATTTACGTTGATGACATTATATTTGGTGCTACTAACAATCTCCTTTGTCAAGAATTTGCTAAGCTAATGCAGGGAGAATTCGAGATGAGCATGATGGGAGAACTAAACTTCTTCCTTGGACTTCAAATCAAACAAGAGAAAGCGGGGATTTTCATTAACCAAACAAAGTACACAAAGGAAATACTCAAGAAATTTGGTATGGAATCTGCTAAACCTCTTGGTACGCCAATGAGTCCCTCATGCAAGCTGGACAAGGATGAAGAAGGTAAGAAAGTAGATCAGAAGCATTACAGAGGTATGATCGGATCACTTCTTTACCTAACTGCAAGTAGGCCAGATATCATGTTTTCTGTTTGCTTATGTGCAAGATATCAATCTAATCCTAAGGAATCACATTTATTTGCTGTTAAAAGAATCTTTAGATACTTAAATGGAACTAAAAATGTAGGATTATGGTATTCTAGAGACTCAACCTTAAAATTGATTGCTTATTCTGATTCTGACTATGCTGGTTGTAAATTAGATAGAAAGAGTACAAGTGGGGCATGCCAACTTTTAGGAAGTAACTTAATCTCTTGGTTTAGCAAGAAGCAAAATTCGGTTGCATTATCCACTGCTGAGGCAGAGTATGTTGCAGCTGGAAGTTGCTGTGCTCAAATCCTTTGGATTAAGCGACAACTTGAAGATTATGGTATCACACTTGATAAAATTCCTATTAAATGTGATAATACTAGTGCTATCAATCTAACTAAGAATCCAATTCAACATTCAAGAACTAAACACATTGAAATTAGACATCACTTTATTAGAGAACATGTAACTAACAAAGATGTTTGTCTTGAATATGTTAATACTAATGATCAATTAGCTGATATTTTTACCAAACCTTTGAGTGAGGAAAGATTTTGTTATCTTAGAGGAGAATTAGGAGTTTGTGATCCTTTAGAATGATTTTCTGAAACTCTTAAGGACAACAACTATCTAGACTTCATTAATTTCTTGAAAATCCTCTATGTCCAATAAGGAAATTTATCTAGAAATTTGATTTATTGTTTCCCCAATTGTTAAGGAACACTTATCTAGAGTTTGATGATTAATTTGATTAGTTTCAGATCCTTGAAATTTGAATTTTTCTCTGAAACTATTGTGGAGTCGACACCTACAGTTTGTGGAGTCGACACCTTCATATTTTGATGTTCTGTCTGGGCAATTAGAGCCGACTCTGGCTTCTGTAGAGCCGACTCTAATTCGGGCGCTGACAGATTCTCTGGTTCGGAGCCGACACCTCGTTTTCGGGAGTCGACTCTAAGTGGAACTAGGTCAAAATAAAAAGGGCGGAGTCGACCCCAAACGAAACCTATCGTCTCCTAAACCTCTTCCAAACCATTCCAAACCGATTCCAATCCCTCCAAATCCTCAAATCTCTCAATAACTCATTCCAATCGAATCCCATGGCTCCCAAAAGGCGTGCTATCATTGGTGGTTCGACTGTTCCGACGAAGCGCCGTTCAAATCGGAGGCAACCTTCGTCATCTTCTTCATCTGCCACTCAAGATGACTCTCCACCCTCACCATCTTCTCCACGAGTTGACCAATTAGCGGGTAAGGCCATTACTACCGGAAGAAAAGTAGATTTTGAACTTTTTTGCTTCGGAGGGCTTTGCTATTGGGCGTTTGTTGAAAGAAATGGGATGGGAGAAGGTCTGTTCTTTGGATGTCCCTACATACCCTGCCCTCGTGAGAGAATTTTATAATGATTTATGTAGAGGAGAGGGAGGCTTAGTGAGTGTTGTAAGAGGAACTAAAGTATCATCACGGCTGAAACCCTTGGAAATCTATTGGAGATGCCTACCATTGGTTTAATTGAATATCAACATGAAGACAGAGGAGGTGCCCTATCAAGGATGTTAGGGAGAGAAGTTTCTGAGTTTGAAGAAATCTTGGCAATCAACTTAATTTGGAACTCAGATTACTTCACAATATTTGTGGAAGAATTTTATTTCCTAAAATCGGAAGGTTTGAATATGTCTCGGAGCGAGACATCTTATTGATGGACTGTATTCTCACTGGAAGACCTGTAATCTTGCTGGTATGATGGGTATATGGCAGAAGCAGCAACTAAGAAAAGATCAACATTGCCATATGGTATGATACTAACCTTAGTCTTTAGAAGCCAAGGTGTACTTATAATGGATAATGAGCCACTAAGAAAATTAAGGCATACAGATTACTATAGTGTCTCTACAATTCACCGATGGGCTTCAGAAAAGAAAATGGAAATTGGATAAAAAGAGGACAAGAGGCCAGAGCTGAAGAGGTTAGAGTTGAGGAGGTCAGAGGAGAAGATATTCCTGAACCATCTATTCCTGAACCATCTGCTGGACCTTCTTCTGCTGGACCATCTACTGCTGGACCCTCAGAGGCTGGACCTAGCTCTCACCCTCCACATCAGTCAGCATTGGCATCTGGAAGATTTTCTGAGGAGCAAATAGGTCAGCTCAGAGCTTTACTGGCTGAGTATGATAGTCAAAGGACAAATGATATGTGTAGTTGAGAGATGAGTTCAATCAGTTGAAGGATGAGATCAATTCAAGGCTTGACATGATTTCTTTTTCCATTAGCAATTCCGTAGAATCCTTTAGCACTGATCTTCATAAGATTTTTGAAAGGATGGAAGGCATTGCAGACGGTTCTGGAACTTATCTTCATGCTACCAGTCAACTAAAGAAAGATATCGACCTTGCCGTCTCTCAAATTGAAGCTTGTCTTGAAAGTTTTAAGAAGACTCAAAAAGATGATATTATGGAAATGATTGGACATTTAAAGAAAATTGTGTATAAGCATATTTAATTTTGATATCCTATCCTAGGTTGTATCTTAGGATTTCTTTCTTGCTTTAATAGCATGTATCTAGGAATTACATACTTGAATATACTTTACTGAAACACATGTAATGAATCTTGCTTTGGAATACAATTACACTTTTATTTCAAATTTGTCTATGATTGATTGATTGAATTTCAATGAATGAGTTTACTATCTTTATGATTAATTGAACCAACAACCCCGCTCTGATAACCTTTTTTATTGTTTTAAAATTCATTGCTGATAACAAAAAAGGGGAGAGATAATTGTATATGCATAAAGAGAAAGAGAAAGAAAATGAAGAATAATTTTGAGATGGGGAGAAAAATTTTGAGATTCTAATCAAAATGATTCAATTGAATTCAGTTTATCTACATAGGGGGAGTTATTCAATGCAGGGGGAGCTTAATAATTTCTCCATATAAAAGTTAAATCATCTTGATTGATGTCATGTATCTTTTTTGATTCATTTTGAATATTGGCATCAAATTCCTTGTTAGGAAGTTCTAAAGCTTTAACAATGTCTATAATTCTTAATTCAAATGAATTTTTAATGCATATACTCAAAGTTTTTGTCATCATCAAAAAGGGGAGATTGTTGACCCAATTGAGGATTTTGATGATTAACAAAACTATTTGAGTATAACATTTGAAGTTACTAATGATTTTGATTAAGTTTTTCAGATTATAAGTCGATTTGATAATCAAAATCAAGAGTCAAATCAAGTTCTGGTTCGAATCTAATGTCAAGGTAAGATTGCAGACATTAGAGTCGACACATGGAATCGCAGAGTCGACTCCGAAAATGGCACAGACTTAGAGTCGACTCCGGGACTGTTAGAGCCGACTCCAACAGAAAAGACAGAACGATGGTTTTTCAGGCCACGACTTAGAGTCGACTCCCGGACTGTTAGAGTCGACTCCAGAAGAATTTTGTGTCGACCCCAGAAAAGTCAGAGACGACTCCAGATCGAGCGGATTAAAGAATTTCGAGTTAGAGCCGACTCCAGAAAAGTTAGAGCCGACTCCAGAATGTCAGACGCAACTCAGAACTGTCAGAACGACTCTAAACTTTATCTTTATCTTTTTTAATCCCAACGGCTATTGCTATTTATGGATCTAATCCTTCTTACACTTGTTTCTAACGGATAGTTTCAAACTATTTATGGATTAATCGGGATCTATAAGAAGAGGGTTTGCTGCATCCGAACAAGAAGAGACAAAAAAGACAAGAGAGACAAAAAAAATAGAGAGAAATCTGTGAAATCCATCAGAAAATCAATAGAGAAAAGAGGGAAAACTTGTAAGGAAAATCATACTGATTCCCCAAAAGAAAAGAGAGAGATTCCAAGCTTTTGTTGTTCTATTTCGAAGAAATCTCAAGAGAAGAAAGAAGCCCTAGTTTTCTGATCTTCTGAGTCTCAAGAGCATCTTGAAGGAAGATCCATTCAAAGAAAGAGAAGGAAGAAGCCACCAAGATCTGCGAATCAGGCTTTGATTCCTATCCTTTTATTCTTGTTTCATTATTGTATATTTGCTCATTGGAGGAGCTGTTTATCTTGTAAAAATAAATATTGTTTGCTGGGTCAATCTGGTGATTGATTCAGTTGAGGCTGTTAGCCTTGTGCAAGCATTAGCTTGTGGTGTTAGGTTTTGTGCTGGTGAGCCTTGAAAACCAGCTGGGTTCGTTGTGCACCGGGAAAACAACAAGTTCGAGTTGTGAGCTTGCAAAACAACTCTGCTGTAATCAGATTGATTATAGTGTGGACCCAAGAGGTACTTGGGAGTGGACGTAGGTGTAGGTACACCGAACCACTATAAAATCTCCTATGTTTGCCGTGATTGTCTCTTTATCTTTAACTCTCTATTTGTGCTTGTTCTGTTTTAATTTGTGTGAATCTAAGTTTTATTTCCGCTGGAGTTATTTTTCAAAAGAGTTTAAATTTTTGAAAAACCCAATTCAACCCCCCCCCCCTCTTGGGTTGCTATCTGGACCAACAAAAGTTCATTAATTGACCATTTGTCCTTATGTGTGTTGTAAGATATTTTGAAGGGACTATACTGCTGTGGGAGTGAGTTCAAAATAAAGTATACTAAGAAAGATTCTGACATCTCAACCTCTAGGGATTTTAACTGAGCCGCAATGTCCTTCATCTTCATGATGTGCTCACGCACACCTCCAACAGTAGTGAGCTTCATTGATGACAATTTTGTCATTAGTGTGCTAGCCAGTGCCTTATCTGAAGACTCAAATTGTGCATCAATAGCCTTCAGAAGTTCCTTGATATTTTTGCACTCAGGAATTGAACCACGTATACTAGCAGAAATCTTAGTACGTATGAACATCATACTGAGGCGATTGGATCGCTCCCATCGTTCATACGCAGCAATCTCAGCCTGAGTGCTAGTAGATGTAACCGAATGTGGTTCATCCTTCCTGATAGCATAGTCAATATCCATGCACCCTAATTGAAGAAGAATTCTCTCCTTCCATAATTTATAATTATCACCACTTAAATCGGGAACATCACATTTCATATCAGAAATATTAACAGGCATAATAGCTGCATAAAAAAATGATGTTCATGTAACTGAATTTGAGGCATATAACTTGATGTCATGTCTTACCAATGTAAACATGCAATAACATGAATCAATAACATACAATAACTACATGTGGGCTAAGTTATTATACTCAAATAGACTCATTAACTTAATGATGTGACTAACAAATTATATTCCTTTCTTAATTCCTATGGGTAATTAAGAAAATAATTTGTTATCGTATCCTAATTAATTATATCAGTGCAATAAAATTCCTGTGGGATAAGATTCATTACATTAATATAATTAGTCACAATTAATGTCATCTAACCTTATGTGATCTTTGCAACTCAATATATAATTTTGATTAATCAAAGATGCTGTGGCTACTCCTCAATTAATCAAAATCATATTGATCACATGACATTTGAATTCCATTATATGTATATAGATTAACCAATTTAGCATGATTATTAGGTAGTGATCTTAATCAACGTAACATTTCCAAATCAAGATCTGAGTTAATCAAATTGGCCAGGCCAGTGAAAGAGAAGTGGGGGTCCCCCGTTGCTTTCCTTAGGTCAGTCAACGGAACCAATTAAGTAACTACAATCTCTTTACTTTTCTAGACACCAATTGACCAATTAGACCTTGAAAGGATTTGCACTGTGATTTTCATACTACCACCAAATTCATGATAGAAAAAATCTAATATGCAAAACAGGAGACAACATTTCAATTATCTATTTAATAAATTTTAAAATTATCATCTTAAGAAAAATTTTGTTAATTAAAACACGTCCGGCTGTAGTTCATTATTCCCTTGAGCCAGTCTATGCAAAACACCGTATGCATAGAGACTCAAAGGCGTATTTTAATACAAAAATTTTAAACGTAAGAAATAAATGAAAAAACCAATCATATCATATGATATAATATTAAAAAGATAATAGCATGCATTTAAAATTTAACCAATCAATTTGATTTTAAATCTCTTGAGAAAACCGAAGGACCTATAGGCGAGAAAATCGAAACCGCAACACGTTTTCTCTCTTTAATAGGTCACCACATATGATTATGGAAGCCACTTTTTTCTCTTACGCCGCTCTGCTCATGAGCAAAAACCGAAACATGACGAAAGAAAATCAGGATGGCCAAGAAAAAACGGAACATGAGATCTCCGCAAGCCTTTTTTTATTGCCAAAGAGCGGCCAAAAAAAATCCATGACGCAACAAAACCAAAAACGCATGGAATACATTTCCGAAAAGGCAACGTTTTCTAATATCAAGCTATAAATTTGGCTGCTCAAAATTCCGAAACAATAAATCAAAATGAAGAACCGAGAAGCAAAAATTGGAACCATAAATGTAGGATTAAAAAGGAAAAAAACCGAAGAGTAACCACCTCTCAAACAAACTTCATGGCGATCTATTAACTCTCCTGATATTTAGGTAGTTGGGTAAAATGTACCAAGGTACTACCAGTAGCCTTCCTTTGGTGTGTCCCTAATATCCCTACCACACATTCGTTGGGTCAAATAATCCAGGGTACTACCAGTAGCCTCCCTTTGATTATCCCTTTGTGAGAGAAATATAGATCAGAAAAAAAAAACCTTCAAACAATAAAATAATCAAATCTGAAATGCTCACAATAAAAAAAAGGCAGAGGTATAATGCTCTGATACCAACTGTTAGAGGTCTATTAACAATCTATACAATATGTATAGAATTAATAGATAGGATCTTTGTATTACCTCTAGCCATTGCTTTCGATCTACCTCTAGAAGATCTGAATCAGGATCTTGATCTTCCTCTCGATGGATCTCGATTTCCTCTTGGTGAATCTTGATCTTCCCCTTGATCTGAATCAGCTGCAGATCTACCTCTCGGGATCTTGATCTACCGCTTCGGACCTCTGGGATCTTGATTGAGTGCTTCCAATCAATGAGTTATCGCACTCTGATGGTGTATGCCCTTAGGATATGCTCTTGATCATGGACCCACTACCTCCGCTTCTTTTTGGTTTTCTTTCGATGACTTGTGTTGTCAAAAGCCTAGAAGGATCTCTATTTAAAGAGATTCCTCAATTTTCTTTTACCGCCTGCTCCCATCAAAGCATGCGTTTAACATTTATCGTTATCACTTATTAATTAATGGATGGCGTTGAAATTATTCGCAAACGACCGTAATAAAATAGGACCATCTATTGCAACTATTGCAACGAGATATTACATCAACAACACAACTTGCCAATGTGGATGCTATCAATTTATCAAATACCTTTGAAACTCCCTTCATGCACCCACATTTATCTCGTATATATATATCCATTAGAGTAGTCTCAAGTATCACAGTTTCCTCCATCGCCAGCCCATTCCCATCATTGCAGTGGTTGATTCACCGCCCCTGATGGAGCGCACCCAAGTGGACGTGGGCCTTCAAAACGCTCCACCAAAGTCACCACATCAAACTTCATCCTCTAAGCCTGAATCTCAACTTCAATGCCTTGGAGAAATCCTCGTTCTTCACATACCCAACAATCATGCATGGCACTCCAAGAGCCAATTCCCATCAAAAGAGCTAGGCTAGCCTCTTCCAAGTGGCTCATAGCACAGTACATATTCATTCGGAATTCTTAATAATAATTATGTCCTCCACTCCGCACTGAGAATTTGGCCACGAACCTCCTTTCCAAAGCATATAAGCTTTCCGGACCCACCATCATTGATGCAAGCCTTTACGAGGAGGACGAAGGTGTAGGTGCTCGGCAGGGCGCGGCTCGCCCGCATGCGGAATAGAACGTACGTGAAAGCACGGTGAGGTGACCGGTGGGTGGCGGTGCCAGCGTGTTATATATATCTATATAATTTTATTTAATTTATGAGTTATTATTATTATCTAATATCAAAGAGTAATATTGTCATTATATGCTTGATGTCGGTTGATGAAACTGTCACCTTACTGTTACGAAAAAATGATCCCAATCTTTCGTAGAAGTTTTGTTTCAAGTGTTATTAACACTATTTTGAAAATCAAGTCGGGTCGACCGGTCCAACTGGTCCAATCGGGAACCGATCATCAGTCCAGTCCGATTTTATTATTAAAGTTAACTTTTATATGACCCGATAAAAATAAAAAAAACCCATTAAACCGGCCGGGTTTTAATCGATCCAACCATGTTTTAGATTTTTTTTAAATTTTTTATTTGAATTATATTTATATTTTATTATTTTATATTATTAAATTAAAATTTAATTATAATATTATCTGATTCGATCAAACCGGTTCATCCGGTCGAACTGATCGACCCACGATCCAAATGTTAAGCCGATTCGTTGTCCGATCCAATTTTCAAAACATTGGTTATTAAATAGGGATCATCCATCAATCCTAATAGACGAAGAAAAACTAGGTAGAAGATCTTTCTTAAATCAAATACATAAATGTCAAGTATGTTTGATTCAAAAGTATATCTAATTCAATGTTATATAAATGATTCATGGTGATTTTAGGTTTAATTTCTATCAATTGGTATCAGAGCCAACCATGAATCCTTTAATTTTGGTTTTCATAAATGTCAGTCTTCCATAAATTCTTTTCCTACTACGGTTTGTTACCAGAGCCATCTTATGTTATAATATCAAAAATAATTTTTTATTTTCTTGAACAAAATCATGTTTTACCGTAACAAGAATAAAATTTTGATTGATATAATGTTTATATTATTGATTCATATAATTTGAATTTGTTATGGATAAGTTTTATTTTTAAATAATTGAATAAGATAAACACATCGATTTATATAATCTAAATTCTGCTCTTCCCTTCCCTCGCAATAAACAAAAGGAAAGGCAGGAAACTTTGATTGTTTCCTCCTTTACGGTAAGATATTTTCTCTCTCCTACTTACTTTTATTGGAGGGTTGCATCATATCCTGGATTTATCCCTAAAAAGGTGGATAAGGCATTATTGTATTTAATCATGGCGACAATCTGCCCTTTTGGCGGTTGACAAAATTGACTTAGACCAACCCCTTTTATTATTAAAAGCTCTTGAGTAATACCGAGGTATTACTCCTTAACGATCTTCCGTTCCACCAAGTTGACTTGGTCAATGAGAATAAATGAACGAAATATCATCGCTGAACAGGCCCATTAATTGGGCGGAAGTGAATAAGAGGAGGGGTCACTGGTGAAACACGAAAGGAGGTGAATAAGAGGCAGGATGGCTGCAATGAGTGGAGGCAAGAATGTCCCATTCTTGTGATTCACATGTATTCACATATGCTGGATATCATAGCCATAAAAATTTTTGATGACCTCCTCCCTGACTTATGTTGATAGTATATATGTCTTTTTCATTTGTATTAATTGATTATTGAATATGATAGTTCATGATTTATGTGGAGAAATAAATCATCATAATCCAAGGCACCAATATTATTAAATTATATTGATTAATGTTCACCAAAGTGACTTCATTGATTAAATTTTAATAATAACGGAGTTGGTGTTTAGAGAGATAAATAATGGTCAAGCCCAAAGGTGGATCATTGAGTTTGTTCATCTAAACATATTGGGGTAATTAATGTATTTGCTATGATTATTATTTTTCTCCCAAAGGAGTTAATTTTTAATTATATATTTTATGATTAATTAGCCCCAATTGGTGAATAATGCTTTCACTAGTGGGAGACTAACATATATATATATATATATATATATATATATATATATATATATATATATATATATATATATATATATATATATATATAGTTTTGTCCCAAAGGACAAATTATTGTATGTGATGTTGATTCCATTCAGGATTAATTGTTATGAGGTATGTTGATTAATTCTGAAAAATTTAGTTGACTTCCCCATCAATTAAATTGTTTAATTATGTGGCCTTATTATTTATTGTAAGTGATGCTTATTTAGTGATGTTATTTTTTTTTCAGTTGGTTCATTACCGTGTGTGAAGGCCTTGACTAGGTCTAATTTCTCGGACTGGAAAGATGAAGTGTTGATTAACTAGGTTTAATTTCTTGGACTTAGCCTTTAGAATGGATGAGCCACCTCGACCCACTGTCACTAGTGGTCCAAGGTGAAAAGAGAATGGCAACAATGGGAGAGATCTAACCGTTTAAGCCTAATATACATAAAGAATAATATTCCTAAATACATTAGGGGAGCCATTCCTGATGCACCATTGGCTAAGGACTACCTTAAAGCCTTAAAGGAATACTTTAATGTTTCCATCAAATCACTGGCTAGCACTCTAATGATACAATTAGCGACTATAACCTACGATAGACATAGTGGGGCTAGAGACCATATCATGAAAATGACTGATACTGCAAGTCAATTAAAGAATCTAAATATGGAAGTTAATGACTCATTTTTAATCCATTTATTATGAACTCTCTTTCTGCACAGTTTGATGTTTTCAAAACTGCCTATAATGCTCAAAAGGAGAAGTGGAAGATGACAGAATTAATTGGCATGTGTGCTAAGAGGAAGAGCGACTCAAGTCGAGTAAGCTTGAAGAAGCACATTATGTGGGTCATAAATCAGTCACTAATAAGAATAAGAATAAAAAATATAACAAATTTGGGTATGACACCAAGACCAATACTAATTCTGGATCCAGTCGAGTACACAAGCCAAAAGGAAAGAAGCGAGTACAGTGTTTCTTTTGTAAGAAACAAGGCCATCTCAAGAAAAATTGCAATAGTTACAAGAATTGGTTAGCAAAGAAAGGTAGTACCCATTGTCTAGTATGTTCAGAATCTAATTTAGCCACTGTTCCACCAAATACCTGATGGATTGATTCAGGAGCCACTATTCATATTTCTAATTATATGCAGGCATTCATAACGAGCCAGAAGGTCAAACCAAACCGAAGGATGCTCATAATGGGTAATGGGGTTGAAGCTCCTATTCGAGCTGTTGATGTAGTTCACCTAGTCCTTGATAGTGGTTTTATCCTTATTTTAGATGATGTAGTCTTTGTTCCTTCTTTGTCTAGAAATCTCATTTCTGTATCAAAACTTGATAAGTTAAACTCTGAATTTCATTTATGTAATGGTACTCTTTCCTTGTTTTATAATTCTAAGTTAGTTGGTTTAGGATCCTTGAGTAATGATCTTTATATGTTGAACATTGATCCATTATTTTCTTAGTCTCTTTTATCTTTGAATGTGAGTATCAAGCATAGTCTTGTTAACATTCATTCTTCAATGTTGTAGCATAAACGTTTAGGCCATATTTCTAGAGCAAGACTGGAAAGGAATGTTGTGGCATAAATGTTTAGGTCATATTTCTAGAGCAAGACTGGAAAGGTTGGTCAAGAAGAGAGTGCTGAACACATTAGATTTTTCGGACTTTGATTTTTGTAATCATTGTGCTAAAGGTCAAATGATCAAGTCTAGAAATAAGAGTGCTACTAGAAGTAATGAGCTTTTAGCTCTTATTCATACTGATATTTGTGGCCCATTTCATACCACTACCATTAGTGGTAAGAAGTATTTCATAACATTTATTGATGATCACTCTCGCTATGGCTATGTGTATTTGATTGATGAAAAGGCAGAGGCACTGGATGTATTTAAAATTTATAAAATAGAAGTTGAGCTTCAGCTTGACAAGAAAATTAAGATTGTACGATCTGATCATGGTGGTGAATACTACGGAAGGTATGATCAAATAGATCGTAATCTAGGGCTATTTGCTAGATATCTACAAGAGTGTGGTATAATTGCTCAATACACTATGCCAGGTACACCTGAGCAAAATGGTGTATCTAAAAGAAGAAATCATACTCTTATAGATATGGTGAGGTCTATGATGAGTCATTTGACTTACCAGAATACTTGTAGAGTGAAGCTTTAAAGACTGCTGCCTATATTTTGAATAGAGTGCCTTCTAAGGTAGTTTCCAAAACACCTTTTAAATTATGGACAGGTAGAAAGTCTAGTCTTAATCATTTGTGTGTTTAGGGTTGTGTAGCAGAAGCTAGACTATATAGTCCACGTGAAAGAAAACTTGATCCCATAACAGTATCTTGTTCATTTGTTGGATATCCAAAAAGGTCCAAAGGTTATATATTTTATTGTCCATCTAATAGTACCAAATTGATTGAAACCTTAAATGCTAGGTTCATTGAGAAGGATTCCCATAGTGTTGGTATGGAGTCCAGACATGTGGTACTTGAGGAGGACCATAATTTGGATTCACTTCCTTAAAATAATATTCATTTTCCAACAGTTACCATGCAAGAAAGTGATGAAAGTCACCAAGAGTCTGATGAATATGTACCTCACATGGAGACTGAAATAAATCATGTCTCAATAGAACCAATAGTTAATTTGCCATTAAGGAGATCACAAAGAGAAAGGAAGCATGCTATACCAGATGACTTTGTAGTTTATCTACAAGAATGTGATTTTGATATAGGTGAAGAAGGTGACCCAATGTCATTTTCTGAAGCCAAAGATAGTATTCATGCTTCTAAATGGTTTGATGCAATGAAAATTGAGTTGACCTCTATGTATAAAAATGAAGTTTGGGATCTAGTTGACTTACCTGAAGGAGTCAAACCCATTGGTTGCAAGTGGGTATTTAAAACTAAAAGAGACTCCAAAGGTAAAGTTGAAAGATATAAGGCCATTTTAGTTGCTAAAGGTTTTACTCAATAAAAGGGCATTGACTATAAAGAAACATTTTCTCCTGTGTCAAAGAAAGATTTCTTTAGGATTATAATGGCATTAGTAGCTTACTTTAACCTAGAATTTCATCAAATGGATGTTACTATTGCATTTCTAAATGGTTCCTTGTTTGAAGATGTCTATATAGTTCAACCAGAAGGTTTTAAGACTGAAGGCAAGGAACATTTAGTTTGCAAACTTAAGAAGTCTGTTTATGGGTTAAAACAGGCTTCAAGGCAATGGTATTTAAAGTTTGATGAGGTAATAAGATCTTATGGTTTTGAAGAAAATAAAATTGATGAGTGCATTTATCTAAAAGTCAGTGGGACCAAATTTATTTTATTAGTATTATATGTTGATGATATATACTTGCTAGTAGTGATCTAGGAATGATACATGAGACTAAACGGTTCTTATCTCAAAATTTTGAGATGAAGGATCTTGGTGAGGCTTCTCTTATTCTTGGCATAGAAATTCACCGAGATAAGTCTCGTGGACTTCTTGGATTATCACAGAGAATCTATATTGATAGAATTCTCAAAAGGTTCAACATGCAAAATTGTAAAGGTGGAAATGCACCCATTGTTAAGGAAGTTAAATTTGAAAAGTTTCAATGTTTGAGAAATAATCTAGAGCAGAAACAAATGAAAGGCATTCCATATGCTTTGGTAGTTGAAAGTCTTATGTATGCTCAGGTGTGCATAGGCTAGATATAGCATTTGCTGTCGAAATGCCAGGCAGATATCAAAGTGATTGTGATTTGGATCATTGGAAAGCGGCAAAGAAAGTTTTAAGATATCTGCATCGGACAAAAAATTATATGCTCACATACAAAAGGACCAACATACTTGAAGTGGTGGGTTACATGGATTCTGATTTTGCTGGTTGTCCAGATAGTAAGAAATCAACTTCAGGTTTCATCTTTTTGATAGCTAGAGGAGCGATATCATGAAAAAGTATGAAACAAACTTTGACAGCTTCGTCAACCATGGAGGCAGAGTTCATTGCTTGTTATGAGGCCACTTCACAAGCACTTTGGTTACGAAATTTCATCTCAGGTCTTCAAGTAGTTAATTCTATTTCTCGACCATTGATGATTTTCTGTGATAACTCTGCAGCAGTTATATTTTCAAAGAATAACAAGAGTTCAGGAAGGTCAAAGCATATTGATATTAAATATCTTGTTGTTAGAGAGAGGATTCATAACCAGCTAGTGTCAGTGGAGCACATTGGTACACGACAGATGATTGTCGATCCCATGACTAAAGGTTTATCCTATATTGTATAATGAGCATGTTGCTCATATGGGTCTTATTAATTCATTTGATGTTTTTAGTTAGTGGGAGTTATGGTAATAGCTTGGTTTCTGACACTTTGTAGTTGTGATCACATTTTTTTATCCTCTTTTATATAGTATTTTTCATATTGGTGCACATGTGTATGGATATTTGTTTTGTGTCTTATTTGTAAGACATGTGGTGTTCTTAATTGAGACACTGTTGGACCAAAGCATGGCATACTTTTCTTTTGTCGGCTAATGTTCATTCGTTATTGTCATTTATTTTACTTGGATAAATTGTTTATCAATTTATAAAGGCCAAGTGATGTCCTCTTTTAAATGATAAACTCATAAAATTAAATAAAACCAAGTGAGAGAATGTTATATATATATATGGTTTTATTTAATTTATGAGTTGTCATTATCTAATATCAAAGTGTAATGTTGTCATTATATGCTTGATGTCGGTTGATGGAACTTTCACCTTCCGGTTACGAGAGAATGGTCACAGTCTTTCGTAGAAGTTTCGTTTTAAGTGTTATTAAATAAGGATTATCCATCAATCCTAATAAACAAAGAAAACTACGAAAAGATAAAAGATCTTTCTTAAATCAAACACATAAATGCCAGGTATATTTGATTCAAAAGTATATCTAATTCAATGTTATATAAAATGATTCACGATGATTTTTAATTTAATTTCTATCACGGCGATTATAGTGTCCCAGGTGCAGACATCGGGCGGTCTAGTGAATTGAATACGGCAATGGCACGGTGGAAGTCGGTGATGGGGGGGGGGCAGAGGAGGAGTTGGGTGTCACGGCTACCGATGAAGGGGTCGCAGAGGAGACCGCAGGCGATAGTGCGGGCGTGGATTGTTAAATTAACAAAAAATTATTTTTCTTTCAATATACATTAATATAAGAATATTCTCTTATATATTATTGTCGGTGCTTGCTTTTAATAATCCTAGGCCGTTTGATCTTATTTCAGAAGTGATCATACTATTCTATAACAGTTTATAGATTTTCTATAGTCTTAACAAATGTGTCTCTGCTGCATGGGCTGGTATCACACATGTTGTTCGACATTTGGGCTATCATCGGCTGATTATAGAGGGTGACTCACTCATGATTATCAGATGAATTAGGCAGGATGGAAACTCTTATTCTGGCCTAAATCCCCTGATTAGAGACATTTAGTCACTCTGCAGTCTACTAGTGCTTTTGAGATTCAGCATATATCGGGAAGCCAATGCTGCGGCTGATTATATTGCTTCTTCTATCGCCCGCAATCCTGGCCGGTGGATTTGGCATTCCGGGATCCCTTGTTCTGTCATATTATAGCAAATTTTGTACTATGATGTTTCAGGCTTGACTCACCCAGAGAGGTGTGATCGTCCGTCTGTAACAAAAAAAAAAAAAAAAACGTGTCTCTGATTTAGTAAATATCGAACGTGAGTTCAAGTGTTGGATGGTATTTCTGAAGGATTCAAGCTCGGATAATTATATTGCAAGTGCGTTTCTCTTTAAAAAGAAAAAAAAAGTATTCCAGTTAAGTTTATTGGAAGATTGATTATTGAAGTTCAAAGTAGCAAACGAATCCAAATGCCGCGGAGTCTTCACCATTAACATGTTACTCGTTATGTCATCTGTTACTTGTTATGTCAATCACCTTGTAGTAGAAGCATAGACTAATCGAAAAGTCCTAAAATCATCCTTATCACACATGGCGTACGCGCAGCAGCGATGCACAAAAATCTTTCCTAGGCTAATATGATGTTAAATTTGAGCCCTAGTTGGGTGTTTATTATAAGCTAACCAATCTAACCCAATTTAATCAGACTTGATAAGAGAGCTTGAAGATTGTTTTTAAAACTTTAGGTCTTTGGGTACAAACGGGCGATCACACTATCCTCGTACGAGTCAGTTCAGAACTATCATAGTACAAAATCTGCATAAGAGCAGAAGGGCAGGGATCATCTTGTTTTCAAATCCACGAACCTCCGTGCTGAACCACAGCAGCCGCAGTCCTACAAAAATAAGTCATAGTACTTCTTTTTATAGCAAAGATGAATGTCCAGGACCTCAGAAAAAATATTTTTCTGTGCATTAACAAGGTAGCCTGTGCAAATTGCAAAGGAAAGAATCCTGTCCAACATACTTTTTCCTTTTAATGCCATCCAATTTGCTGAAAAATCAGTTGTTTGGTTTGCCTATCTATATATAATTAAGTGAGCATTTCATCTCCTGAATTGAAGACTTGATAAATTGATGTCCCTTAAGAAGGGTGTTCATAATCTAATTGATCATTAATTCAAGCTAGCTACAATAGTAGATGACATGCCCTTTAGAATGATTTTAAAATTTTAATTCAATTCCATAGGTGCTTTCAAACCCAAACTAAGCCCCTATCAATATAGTAAAGGAACTAAAGAAGTTGATAAAAGTATTGCTAAAGTAAAAATGATGCGTATCTTATAGGTTTTTATCATTGCTCCCTACATGATCAGAAGCTTTAAGGTGAACTGAGCTATCAAATTAAATTAACCTTACGATAGCCTAACTGTAGGAGCATCTAAGAAATAATGTTATATAAGTTTTACAAGAACATGAGGAAAGAATCCTAGGTTTCAGATATATTAAGCGGTATAAAAATAGATAAATTAATGCATTATGTAGCTTGAGCTATTACTATTCGTGATACTCAAATTGAATTAAAAGCTTTGTTGGAAAAATAAGTACCATCATAGGCCTTACAAATTCATCATAGAGAGTAGGGTAGAATATCTAAGTCTTACATATCAAATCATTCACAGGCTTTGTAGTAAGAGAAATCGGAGCCTCATAGACTGATAATAAGAATATGGTTTCTCAGTAAATCTCTCTCTATATCTCTATCTCTAGAGAGAGAGAGAGCTCATCTTTAAACGCATCGGAGGACATCTTCTATATACCTTCAACGAAACAGGTCCTTGGTTTTCTTAGTTTATCATAAGCAAAACCCATTAATAAACTACCACTTGATGCAAGCACAGTGCGATCGACAGCAGGTTATCAACCGAGCAGTACTGAATGCTAACTAAATGCATAAAACTTCAATTTTCTCTCGGATTTGTCATTATTAAACTGATTGCACCAAGATAAAAACCTTTTGGCCCTATAAAACACTAATTAATACGTTTGCCAAAGAACCTTAACAAATAGGTGTAATGCACAGTAGGTTGGTGATCAATCTGAAGCCGAAGAAGTACCAACTTTTTGTTTCAACTTCTGAAAAAACGAGTTGCACGGCCATTCTAGACACAGCATCTTCCTCTCTCTTGTTCTTAATTTTATGTCGGTTTTGGTTGAGAGTAGCCCTCTACAGAAGCCCTTAGGTTTATTGCCTTCATACGTATTAATTACCTGGCCCAATCCCTGCCAACTTGCCTTCGATCTATCATGAGGACGAATGCCACCACCGGCCTACTGCCACCGGTGATAAGGAGACATATTTTTGGCATAATCAATGTTTTGAAAACCGGATCGAACCGGCTTAACATTTGAGTCGCGGGTCAACCGGTTGAACCGAATGAACCAGTTTGATCGAACCAGATAATATTATAATTAAATTTTAATTTAATAATATAAAATAATAAAATATAAATATACTTTAAATAAAAAATTAAAAAATCTAAAAATCGGGTTGAACTGGTTGAAATCCGACTGATTCAATAGGTTTTTTCGGTTTTTATCGAATCATATAAAAGTCAACTTTAATAATAAAACTAAATCGGACTGATGACCGATTTCTGATTGAACTGGCCGATCTGGTCTGATTTTCAAAACATTGGGCATAATAGCTCTCTACAAACCTAAAATGCTTTACCATGAAAGCCTTCTTTCTTTGAAAGCTAAGAACCAAATTAAGGACTAGAAAACTCTCTTCCATAAGCTGAATTCATGGAACCTCTTTGGTCCAAAATACCAACTCTCAAATCTGTCACCCAAACTTGTGATAATGCTGTTGGGAAAAAAAAGTTAAATAAAAAAAAAAGAAAATTAAGGGACCAATGCGAGCGTTCGCGTGGGCCGGCAGCGAATATTCACAAGGTGTGAGCATTTTGTGAATGCTTACGGAATGCTAGTGAGGTTATGAATGGTCAAAATATTTTTAAAAAAATATATAGGCTAAAGATTCAAGATGGGCACGAATCAAATTCCAAAAGAATCTCTACATTTTTTTAAAAAATTCTATTGCGAGGATAAATCAATGTCTATATCTCAAAAGCCTTCTGAAGAAAAGAAAGAGAGCTCCTTCATCTTTTTTTTTAAAATTTATTTTTTTTATTATTTTATATTTACTAATTTTTATTTTGGCATCTGAATGAGTCGTTCGATTGCATCTGCTCATGGTAGAAGCTTCGGATCGAGCCATATTGTTATACCTTGAGGACAGATCGTCTACAACTTATACGAAGGAACAAAAACTAGTCATAGGAAAGTATCTAACACGCCTTCGATTCAGGTACGATTCATATTTTCTTTTAATTTTAAATACTTCATAAAATTGTTATTGAACAAGAAAACGCTTGGCCTAACATATAAGGCCAGGCAAGAGTCATGGTTTGAATGGATGGCTGAAGTCTATGTGAGGACAGGAATGAATTCTAGCGTGGAGTGGGGGAGATACACATGGAAGTCAGAAGGCCAACGCGTAACTTCAGCCTTCAGTACATATCCCAAACTCTCGCATGCGATTCCAAATATAGCATCCTTGAAAATTAAGCTAACGGCTATATATTTTTGTTTTGCCCCGGTCAATCTCTCCCCAGAGAAAATTGAGCAAATTAAGCTTTATTTGTCTTCGATTCTTGCCAATAGGGAGACTAGTTTGATCAACTATTGCAGCTGAGGATTTCTTATAATTGCTTTCATTGGCATGACTTATTGCGCCCATAAGCTGTGACCACGGTCCAAATTACCTGCTAAGGCTTTCTATGGGGGCTAGAAGATTTGACTCCATCCTCAATATCCCTGTACTTTTCTTTCACTAACTTTTATCGTTTTATGTGTCTCCCTCTCACCAAATTTGACTTTGGGGTGTGTGCCTTCATCGGTTTCTCTCTCTCTCTCTCTCTTCCTCTTATCAAAATGTATGACATGGTCCAAAGAGGAGTGCTGGAAAAATGGCGCCACATCAATCACTATTGCAATCCAAGTGCTTAACCAATCACAATTCAAGACTCTTAACACTTTGCCTGAGTCTTCCAATAAAAGCCAACACCATTTGAAACAAAATTCTTACCTGCCATTCGGAAGTCATTAGATTTCAATATATACATGAAAACCATGTCATATATTTATATATAGGTTTTGGTCAGGTCAAGCATCAGGTCGAGCATATGTCATTCAGTTACACCATTATCGATGACGAGTCCTTTTCGTTAAACCAACCTTGCACACAATAAGGAGAGGCGTTCAATACTGGGTAATTTGCGTAGAGACCAACCATAATCTGATGCAAGGTTAACCCGAAGTCAACATATACGTTAACCTCTAATCTTGCTTCCAAGGAAAGCAATCGAAAAGAAAATAAGGAGCTAAAAGGAACGCGTTTGAGAAACTCAAGCAACATCCATCTTTTTGGGAGGAAAATCTTGGCAACCTGAAAGCAACAGCGACGCTGACCACACCCTAAACTCTTATAGCTAGAACACCATAAGTATTAGAGTTTATCCTAAAATTTAAAGGCTCAGAAAGAAAAGATTTTTTATATTCAAATATTCTATATTTGCCCAGAAAACTCTAGCTTTCATGGTGGTTTTGTGGCTCTGACTCTGACTTAGGAGGCTCAAGCCTTAATTAGGGGCTCTAATCTTAGGGTATCCATGGAAACATAGAGAATTATCGAAAGAGTTCAAGATCGAGAGGATCCTGTTGG
>UESW01001621.1:60669-314324 GCA_900491605.1 Calamus simplicifolius
AGTAGGCTTCTTATAATATGTTTTGTTATTGTATTGTTATTGCAAATTTAAGACAGATGATTGTGGACTTTTATAGGTAAATTTTGTGGACAATCAATGTGATATGCCTATCTTTTAGTTATATAAGCATGACATGGGATGATAGGTCAGCAATAATTTTAAAATGATTTTCCTGTGGACATCGCAAGCTGATGAAAAATGATGGCAATCACTGTCCCATGGACCTATCTCATAGCATGGTTTTCATAAAATCATTTTCATTCTAAAGAAAACAACGTACCAAGTTTTAAAAATTCTATATTGTGTGCATTGATTCTATTTTTAAATTGTTTTTCCAACATTTTCTTAAAGCTTCTTGTCAACCATTGATCAAAATATCTTGCACTAACGAAATCACGTACAGTCAAAGCATGACAGCATTTAAATATATTTGTTGCCAGGTCTTTTAAACTATATATAAAGTGGTAGAAAGACACTGATATTTTAATCAAATTCTAGCACGTACATCTCCATAATTTCTTTCTTGAGCAGCAGATTGAAAGTTTAAACATTATATGTTCTTTATTGTCTCTTTTGTTTTGGTCTTCAAATTCAAAGAACAATTGCATGTCAAAAGGAGTGAAAGGGAAGGCTGTTTTGATAGTACCAAAGGTCAACATTCATTAATCTTTTGGAAGCAAAAGGTTTCTAACAATAATTACAAATATTTTAATCTTGCGTAGATTATAAATAACTATTTGAGAGTAATGCAAACATGGATTTCTTGCGTGCTAGTTTTTATCTTCCTCTTTTTATTGTTTCAAATCGTCAACATAGTTCTAGTTCCTAAATTTTGTTGATTATTTTGATGCATGTGTGCTTTATCATCTCTTAATGTTCTACAAAGGAAAAAAAGTTAAATTTTATTTTTATCTCAAAATTAAAAGATTAGGAGGATTCATGATGATGAGACCGAATGGCATACCATAACTTGCTACATATTTTATAGTATATTATGTGGCCTTAATATTTTTTTATTTTTAAAAATTATGTAAGTAGTAGGTTGCAAAAAAGAGGGACCATAATTAATCATTATTTTTTTCAAAAAAAAATATTAGTAAAAATAAAATTTGAACCAAAAACTCTTAAAGTTATCAAAAAAAAGTTTTTTTCTGACCGTGAGTAACCTGACACCTTCCCTCACTTTATAATAATATATATAATAAATTTTTCTTAATTTATATTTTTGATCCTTTGCATCATGGTTCAAATTTCAGTTGATATATATTAGGATATCCATGTGATTCGCCTCTTATACATCAGGAAGAGTCCTTAGGTTGAATGGTCGAAGATTATTTCATCCTTCTCGACTACAATGGTGAAAGTCTTGAAAGAAAAAATCTTTAAGATTAAAATATATATCAATAGTCTTATCGCATATCATCATACATTGATACATACAATATGATAATCCTACGCGCTTGCTACGTCGAAGGGGATGCAACAAGCCTTTTCCAAGGTTGAAAATTTAAAAGGGCTAAGAGAAAGGGTAAAGTTGAAGGCTTCTTTTAAAGTTGCGTCCTTTATTAATCATTTTTCTGGAATGCAAAGTTTTGTCCTTATTGAACAATCTTTCTACAATTCCACGCACGTGGAGACGACATAAACAAAAGAAACCTCGGTATACTGACTCGCGGAGCATTTAATTAATTGAAAGCCATCACCTTCAATATTTTTTTATATGAATAACGGATAATTTAATCCTTAAATCTCAAAACAAGAACAGCGTCTGGATACCCAACTTGATGAATTGATACAGGATCAATCGATTGAATAATAATTTTAGAGATAAAGGATGATTCCAAATTATCATCACGTGTAGTTATCAGACGGCTTGGTGCTCTCACCATGTCAAAGATCAGGTTGCTTTCATCTACGGCTTTATGATATTTCTTCTTATTATGTACCACATTTCAAAGCACTAATATTTTGTTTGGATGAAGAGAAAAGTTGAGAGGAAAGAAAACTAGAGGAAAAATAGAGGGAAAAAAAATGATGAGCCTCACATAAAAGTAAAAGTTTTTTTTTTTGAAACCGAAGAGATTTCGAAGAGAAAACTCAAAAGTACTTTTTATTTTTTTTATTTCATATTGATCCTTCAAAAAAAAAAATCGATATATTTTTTAATCATCTGTAATAAGAATATTATTGTCATTTAAATTATCAACTTTTTTTCTCTCTTTATTTTCCTTCCATTCATTCAAACAGAAGGAAAAATATTTTTTTTAATTTTTTTCTTCCTACTTTTTCTCTCCTCTCAATTTTTTTTTCTTTCATTTTTCTCTTCATCGAAACAGAGCATAAGTCACAGGCCTCAACCGTACGGCTAGCAGGACCACGTTAAGCCTCTACCTTGTGCAGCCGCGCGCGGGGCCAGAATTGGCTCTCTACTTTGCGGAAGAAGTCTTCGAGTGGAAAAAGACGGTGGTAGAATGTTCAAAACGAATGACTTGGACCAAGGCCACCACCTTCCATGACTCACTCATGAAAGGCATTTATGGGCAGCGAAATATCATCCTGGTAGACCCGCTTCATGATTTTTTTTTTTTCCAAAGACTAGTTGCATGAACAACAAACTATAGAAGATCGAGCTAGAGAGAGAGAGAGAGAGAGAGAGAGTGATAGAGTGATCGATGGAAGAGGAGAAGATGGATCAGAGGAGTGGGGTAGTAAAGCAAGAAGAGGAAGATGTAGAGCTTCCCGGGTTCCGGTTCCACCCCACGGATGAAGAGCTTGTTGGGTTTTACCTCCGGAGGAAGGTGGAGAAGAAGCCTTTTAGTATAGAAATAATCAGGCAGGTGGATATCTACAAGTACAGTCCATGGGATCTTCCAAGTAAGTTGAGCTCTCCTTCTTCCATTGTATGCGTTTTTTTGCTTCTTATTGTTTGAAATGAGAGCTACTGGTATTGATAAGGATCGAATAGCTGCTAGCTTTTTCTTCTTTACAAATCTGTGGGATTTATCTTTGTTTCTTTTTTTTTTCATAATATGACATGCATGAGTGTCTTCTGATTTCATGGCATAAGTAGTCCTTCCCTTGCCATCTATAAATTCTCGACTTCCAGACTATTTACTAAACAGAAAAATTGTGCAACAGCAGTTGGATCAATTTAACTAGTGCAACGTAACCATGCAAACTCATAGCACTTCAAGTGAACCTATAGCTAGGTTTAATTTTCTTTATGTTCTTCTAAGGTGATCTTCCCCAAGGAAAGCTAAATCAACTGATCTTTGGGGAATACTAGAAAGATACAGCTCATATATATGGAGAGTCACAAACACATGAGATTATCCATAAGTGATGTTATAGATATATATTACTGGATATATAACCTATGTCATGATCTGTAGCCAAATTAAACTACGGTTCCAAGACTCAGACCTTAATTAATTAAGGTCCATTATGTAGTAAAGATGCTATATATATAGAATCTAGCTGACTGATTGGGAATAATTATTTCTAGCTCAAGTTCATAATTAAGCCTCTCTTCCCTTTTGTGTGCTTCATGGCCTGTATACAGAAGTTAGCACCGTTGGAGGAGAGAAGGAATGGTATTTCTTTTGTCTGAGGGGAAGGAAGTATAGGAACAGCATAAGGCCCAACAGGGTGACTGGGTCTGGGTTTTGGAAGGCAACAGCATCGACAGGCCAATATACCCCACAGGTGATTCTGGTACTGAGTGCATCGGCCTAAAGAAGTCTTTGGTCTACTATAGAGGAAGCGCAGGAAAAGGCACCAAGACCGATTGGATGATGCATGAATTCCGCCTTCCAACTGGTGGCAACAAAAATGGCAAATCTCCAAGCATCCAAGAAGCTGTGAGATTAATTTTTAACAAGTTCCTTAATAATTTTTATTTATTGCATGGAAACTCGATCTGAATTGCTGATAGTTTTCCCTGTTGGGCTTATAGGAAATTTGGACGATATGTCGAATCTTCAAGAGGAATGTTCCCTACAAGAAATACCCAGCTGCACCCACCAAGAAGCAAGTGTCAACTTACTCGAGTTCCAAGACTGCAAGCTGCTGCTTTGGGTCAGATACTGGAGAGCAGGAGTACAAGTGCTTTGGTTCCTCAAGCATTCTGGGAGGTGAAATGAAGTTGATTACCAGTTACCACGAAGAAAACAATCCGATACTTGCGAGGCAATGGAACCATATAGTGCAGCCTCCCTTGACAACATTGCGTCCAAACATTCCAAATCCAAGCACAAACGAGTTCTTCAAAGATCATGGCAACTGGGATGAGCTTGGGAGGATAATGGAGTACATGATGGAGCCAGGCCAAGCTCATGAGTGGAGGAACACTTAAGTACAGCTGCATGTTTTTCCTTTCTATTATTGAATGTACCTTAAAAGATAACTTGCATGCTTTACATACAGTCGCATTCATAGTGGAGTATGCTGACAGTTCTATAACACGTTTATGTTTGTGAATTCTACTACTTGTATAACTACACAGTTATTTTGCTGAGTTAGACGCTAATCAGTTGAATAAAGAGGAAAGACGTTTGATTATTGTTTTGTCTAGTTATTTCTCCTTGAAAAAGATTACTGAATGGAATTCTCATATTCTGATACTGATCAAATGAGTGCTGTTTTTTTTTTTTTTTTTTTTGTCATCCTTCATGATGAAATAATTAAGATACAGTTTGATGAAGCTTTTGAGATATGATTTAATAAAAATATTCGAGATGTGATTGAAGATTCTTGAAATATGTTAAAGATCTTCAAGATACTACCAATCCCAAAAGTAATTGTATAACATTTTTTTTATTATACTACTTAACGCTCTTTTTTTTCATCTTTATACGAAAGAAGACAATTAAATCTCGATCTATCCTTTATCATAACTGTTTTTATACTTATTTTTTTTCACTTTTCTTCGTATTCCACTAACGCCTCAATCTCATCCATTAGCCCAATTAACCTCGCAGAGAGTAGCAAGTGAATTTGAGTTATAAGCACATCATACATTTCTTTCTCATCTAATATGAAACTAAACTTGAGTATCACAGTCTTTCGCAAGGATGGCTCCATGCCATGGTAAGACTTCATCATTATTCATCCATCAACTTTTACATATTCGGATCGATTCTGATATCATTTGTAACACCCTAAGCTCGTTCGCTAGTTCAATTAATCTTGTTAATAGATTAAAATTACGAAGCTCAAAATTTAAATAAAGTTAATGAATAGCAAGTAAATTTATGTTTTAAGTATATTTTTTTTTATTTAATATGAGATTAAACTTGGGGTACGACAATAAAGCAATCAAAATAAGGAAGTTGGTGGAACATTAACCTTTGGCAAATCAGCACCAAACAACAAGATATATGCAGCTGTCCAGCACTACGGGTTGGCATATATGTTTTGTGGTTGATTGGACACTGGAAATGGAAAATCAAGACAAAGCAACCGGCAGCTGCCTGATGATCTAGGAAGGTCTGCATTTTGTTCCTGGTGATAGCTTGACAAACGGCGTTTGTCGACCAAGCACGTCAAAATCCAAGAGCAATAATATTAACCGGAAGTTTTTCCGACTCACAAAAGTCAAGAATATTAGGGCAATCACACAGTTATAGTCATTGGATTGGAAGGATGGTTTACATACAAACGCAAGCCTCTCCCATAGGGGTGGAGGGTACTGGAATGACTAGAAGGTTTGTTTTTGTCTTTAATGAAGTTTCTCCAAGCTTCGTTTTTCAACTAGGATACACGGTCCAAAGTCCGGACAGTGACAGATTTGCTAACGTTTTAGAAAGTTCCTCTTTCTGGATGATCAAAGTCCATAGACTACCTACACCACTTGCTGCCAAATGCATACAAATCCTCAAAAATCAAGATGTCCAACACACAGCGAAGCATGCTAATCTGGTATATATGGATCAAAGAGGAGCTCAATATGTTGCTGTATTGACATTATTAATTATGCCATTTGTCCAAATGGAAATGTGCAATTATTGTTTATCTGATATTAGTATATATAGGATTCGATACAAATATTTAAAAAAAAATCTATCGGATGTTACTACATGACAAAAATTAACATATTGTCATGCTACTTGATTGAGAGTAATAATTTCATCTACAAGCATACAATAGTAATAAAAATCTTAATCAAAAACTAATTAGAATCAGCTATGCTATTCTCTTGATTTAGAGACTTTTCATCCACAAGCATATTTTGCCAAATTGTTCAAAATATCATTATCCTCCAAGTGGACATGAAAATTTTGTTCTAACAGGTATATATGGGAAAATTCCTGCAGTTAATATTTCTAGCCAACAAACCATGCCATTTAGTTCCCAAAAAAATTAATGTTAAATATTTTCCTTGCTGTTCATGATATTAAATTGGTCCTACTGCATTTACAGTCAAAGTCGCAACTCAGATATGGCTAACATTATGCATGTCTTAACCTAAAGTAACACAAGATTCGTTACTGGCAAGATGTACAACAATATTTTCTTTTCTAGTCTACTTAGAGGTTAGTACTGAGACATATATCATGGTAGGTTTGAGTTGAAATGTTAATTATCCAAATTGCAATATTTCTAAATTATTTTTAAAAAACCAAATTGCTTTTTTTTTTTTTGTTGATTCGCCAACTATTCTTTCCAGATGAGTCAATTCATAATTATTTTTCTCAACTTATGCATAGATTTCATAGAAGCTATTCACAATGAATTGAAGCAATCCTTGCATTATAAAATAATATTATCATTGATGGTAGTATTTTTTTGCTACTACTTGTTATTCCTGTGCACCTCCTGTACTTATTTCTAAACAAACAGGTATATGAGTATAATATTTTTCTATTCTTTTATTATTAATTTTTGGTTATCCAAACTTTAAACAAATTTAATTTATTGAATTTATCCAAATTCTAAATCTTCACCTCTAAATAAATCTTTCTAAAACGATGAATATATGTCTATTATTGAGATGCACTTGAAATTAAACTTATGCTGTTAATTGAGCCAGGCCTACCTATGTTTTATAACATGTGTTTCAGTTGAACTACATTAGTGAAAATAAGCTAGGCTATAGTAAGATGTGGTAAACTATTAATAATAATTTGAAAAATTATGGTGACACTCCTTCCAGTTTGGCCAAGAAACATTTTGTCTCAAAAAATTTAAAATTTTCAATTAATTCTTCTAACTTTTTTTTTTTAATATCCAGGTGGTCTGATCACCCATCTAGCACTTGACATCATTAAATTACCATAGACACAATCCAAGAGCTTATTACTTCCCCTGATTAATTTTTAGGAGAATCAACAGTTTCCAATCCTAATTGTTCTCCACTATTGCCATCTCCTTCCTCATTGTCCTAGGATGAGAATGGCAATAGTTGATGTCACCAGGTGGTTCAGTCGTTTTAGCCAATTCAATGATGTTGATAAGGGTTGAATAAATGAAGGATCAAATTAACACTAAAGAGGGATCAATTGAAAAGTTAAAAAAAAGGATCAGTTCAACTTTGGTTTTGTTTCTCAACAAAAGTTGGTGGATTGTCACCGTTATTTTCCTCGTAATTTTCCCATTAGGATTCAAATTACAAGTGTATTTACTTAGATGATGTAGATGTTGTATATTAAAGCAACCCAAATGTTTTGCCTTATACAACTTCAGATGATTAAACTGAAACAAGCCGCTGAAATTGAAGCGAGAGTCATAAAAGGTGGACTTTTAAAACTGGAGTCAGGTGGTGCCTCAAGGCTGCTAGTTCTTATATGAAATTAAACAATGGTTACCCTCAACATCCTGCATCATGGAATTGGCATCACCTAAAGGCCAAAGGCTTGATAGCGGATCTTCCTCTTTCTCGCTGGCCGACCTTCCTTAGCTCAGAAATGAGGCCCTCTTTCCCTGTCAGTGCATTGATTAGTCAGGATAGTTCTGCTTGGCATGTCCCTACGGTGTCCGATTTTTTGGGACTGAGTTAGCTCAAAGGATTCTTGACATTCCTCTTGCTTACTCAGCCGGTTCGATACCAGACTGTGGTGCCGATCCTGCCTCTCTCGAGCCCATACCGGAGACCTTGTTGATCGTGTCCGGCCGGACTTTGGGCTTGGTTGATGTGGTTTGGATATGGCGGCTGCCTATCGACCCCAGGATCCAGCTTTTCTTGTGAAAATTATTGTGGGACCGCCTTCCAACTTGTTCTCTCTGGCGGAACGCGGTCTCTCCATCTTGCCTCTCTATCCGATATATGGGCTTCAGGAGGAGACGACTAAGCATGCTATTTCTTACTTGTTCTTGAGCGTATTGGATATGGCAGCAGCTTCACTTCAGCCCTTGGTTGCCGAGGAGGGTCCTACTCGGCTTTCTTTTTTGCATGCCATCCGTTCGGCTGTCCAGCGATGTTTTCGATCTCAGGATATTTTTTACTTATTTGGCTTACCACATCTGGGTCATCCGGAACCGGTTTGTCTTTGCTGAGGAGACGGTCTCGCCGCTGGCTATTATTCACACTGCTGGTTCTCTTGCTACGAGTATCGTCGCTTGACTCTGGTTCTCACTCTGACAGACCCGGCCCCTGGGATTCCCCTGCTGCTTTGCCAGTGCACCGTTCTACGGTTTTCATCTCTTGGAGCCCCCACCTCCGGTTATATCAAAGTGAATTTTGATGGTTCTGTTTCAGATCGAATTGCCGGTTCTGGGTTTATTATTAGGGGCCGAGGGACAGATGCTTGCAACAGGTGGTCATGGCTCCCTCAACATATCGGTCCCTATGGCGGAGCTTCAGGCTGCCTGGGCTGGTATTACATATGTAGTTCGTTCATTGGGCTCTCGCCAGTGGTTATTAGGGAGATTCTCTTACATTATCTGTTGGATCCGTCGGGATGATGACCCTGACTCTCCCCTTAATCCCCTGATATGTGATATTCGGGCTTCCCTCCAGACCACCTCTGCGTCATTGTTCGTCATGTCTTCAGGGAAGTCAATACTGCTGCTGATTGGGTCGCTTCTTTTGTAGCCTGCCATTCTGTAAGTGGAATGGCATCCTGGTGACCCCTGTCCCGTTATTTTACAGCAAATTATGTATTATGACCTTTCGGGCTTGACTTGTGCAGAGTGGTATGTAACAAAAAAAAAAAAAAGGCTTTGTCCATCATCATATATAACTTTCGTTTTTGTATGTACATGGCCCCTACAACAAAAATATGCAGTGGAATAGTTATCAAACTACATCAGCATCATTCACTGAAGATTAGCAGAGAAGAAAATGTGGACCATGCGGCACATATATTTTTTATTAAAAAAATAAAATACAATACACTACAAGCACAATAAAGTATAATTACAATTTTAAATTTTATTAAAATATTAAATAAAAATGATGATAAATGTTATAAGAAAGACTTAAAAAATCGTTCTTGTGATTAGAGAACCCATGCTCTAAATTATCTAGTCTTAAAAAGAATATAGAACATCACCTCGGAAAACATGGAATCATTTGGGAGCAGATATGCATAAACCAATGGATAGACATGAAAAAGTAATTCATCAGATTAAGCAGATAAACACTTTTACAGGATAGCAGCGCAAGACATTTAATTGGAAAAGTCTATCTTCTCAATCAATACAATGTAATCAAAAGGCCCAAACGTGAATTACAAACAGGCTTCCATCAAAGATCAACATACCGTTCTACTTTTTATACCATAATATCAGATAGAGGATGTTGCAGATCCTACAGCAATCAATGATATCTAATGGCCAATTTTGCATTAGTGCTGCCCTCTTCGAGAGCAGCCTCTGAGAGAACTCCAGCTGATTTCTCTGATTAAATATTGTGCATTCTGTTTCACAAATCAAAGTCCTGAAGTGAACGACATGCTTCTCATCGAGATTTGGCATTCCCTAATTTCCATCCTCGTTGCCTAGCCCTCATTTCCCACATTGCAGTCAATCTCTTTTGTTCCAACAGCGCAGCCTCTGCTCTCTCTCTTGCTTCCTCGCAGGTATCCATTCCTGAATTGCACTTGTCAGCTTCCTTTTGATATTGTGAAGCCAGTTTTTTGGCCTCGAGCAATGTCGCATCAGCATGATGCTGCACTTCAGTTGCCCCTTCTTCTCTTAACTTCAATTCCTCTGCAAGGAGGTCCGTAAAATTCTTATCCATTTCTTCACTAACCTCTGGGTCACGTTTTGCACAATCTGCAGCAAGGAATTTGGACTCCAGACCTATCAGTTTATGAATGAAATGGACATTGAAGCACCAATTTTGGAAATAAAATAATATTAACTTTTTGATGCAACAAAATTATATTAACTAAGTTTCACATGTCATATGGATGTTGTTAGGAAGGGTGTGCTCATAAAATTTGTTGCTGGAGCTATTTTCTATTGGGTAAACACATGCATGCGCTCCTAAGATGTGCATCAAGTTTAGAGGGAGATATTTTATGTCTGAATTGATGGTTTGAACTCTAGCCTTATGAATAAAAAAGAGTGCCCAACAGAGTATGTTGATGAGATGATATCTTGAAAGGGCTTTTTTAAGACTTCCGAACAGGTTTTCAGGGCTTCGGTTTACTGGCAGCACTACCGGGTTATCAACACCACTTGTATACTGTCAGCCCCCAAAAAAAAAGGTTCTATAAGTGAAAAAAAACAGACACACATGGTAATCCACTATTACTTTGACAACAATCAACAATGCAACATATCAGGGAAGATAAAAGGAATGTAAAATCAAGTGAAAGCTACAGTTCTTGTCTCAAAATTAAAGTTCAGATTCCAGGAACCAGATATCAGGGCATGGAAGTTTCAGAACAGTTCTGTTACCTTCCACATATAGACAGGAAAACTCATAAGAGATCGGCATTAGCCCATGTGGATTAGAAAAAAATAACAAAAAAAAGAACCCAATATTAAATGAAGAAATCATGAAAAAAATGCTTAAATAATTCTTCCCAGCTTTAAAAGCACATTGTTCACCTTTTACAAATCTCTTCTACAAATGTGTCACTCAATATTGATTATTAAGCATTGATAAGAAACTTCATCAAATAGCTCTCAAGCAATGCAGATCATCCCCATTCAACACTTGAATGCTCACCTACTTAAACCAAACACTCTCAGAAGTGCAGTCCGAAATATGCAACCCAAAGAAGAAACCTCAACTCAACTCAACTCAACTAAACCTTTTCCATAGGGTCGGCTACATGAATCTGCTTCCTCCATTCTGCTCTATTCAGAACTAAGTCGACACTCAAATTACAAAAAGTTATATCTTTTTTAATTATTTTTATCCATTTTAGTTTAAGTCTACCTCTATCTCTATCATTACCATGGATTGTTAAAAGATCACTCTTTCTAACTGGAGCATCTAAAAGTCTTCGTTGTATATGTCCTAAACACCGTAATCTTTTCTCTCATTTTATCTTCAATTAAGGCTACTCCTATCATTTCTCGTATATGTTTATTTCTAATTTTATTTTTTAAAAATTTTACCACATATCCATCTTAACATGCACATTTTTTACACTTAATTTATTCATATTGTTTCAGTATTATCCAACACTTTATTCCATATAGCATAGCTGGCCTAATAGCAGTTTTATAAAATTTTTCTTTCAATTTTAATGGAACGCATCGATCATACAATACTCCAGAAGCACTCGACTTAATCCATCCTACTTTAACTCTATGATTCGCATCTTCATCTATTTCACTTTCTTACTGGATAATTGATTTCAAATACCTAAATTTTTCATTCTTTGGTATTTCTTGACTTGCAATATTCATTATCTCTTCATTTAATGGTGGAGAACATCAACACAGCATGATAGAAAAATTCCAACAAAGTGCTAGTACTCATATAAGATAAAGTGGCTGTTCGTTTCCCATGATTAGAAAGCAAAACTTGACACAGGAATCAAAGGCAGTGCTTAGAGATTGCATGGTTATCCTTGTACAGAATGAATAATCAACCTCTTGAAAGCTCAGTTTTTTCCACCATTAGAGTAATAGTATCATAACCAAAAGAATTAACTTGTGTATGTGAGAAAGAAAGCAAGGGGTATAAGGATAGAAGGCCTTCCAATTACGTGAACTGGAGAAAATAATAAGGATTCTGACAGGAATTGGAATGGTTTAGTGGGAGGATTCATGATCACAGTAGAAACAAAAGCAAAGAGAGACAAACAATGGAAAAGAGGAAAAAAGAGGAGTTTTTTATTTTTGAGAGAATAAAAGCAGCTTATTAATCAAGAGAAGGGAGCACAAGGATGACCTCAAAGAACAAATGAGCTTACTAAAGAACTAAAAAGGTTAAACATTAGTCATTTATAAGCAGTAATCAGGGGATAAAAGAAAGAACCCTAGAAGTGTATCTCATTTGGTTTGACAAAATTAAAATAAAAAAGGGAACTAGACACACTTTTAGCTACCAGTTCTAAAGCACATGCCATGCACTCTATTTATGCAAAAACAGAAGCATGCAATATGGAGTCAGCCTTTTTCCCCATCTTTTTCTCACATCTGTTTATCTTATTTTATTTTTTCTCTTCACTCTGATAATTGCATGTAATCAAGTATGCCCACAATCAATATCTCATGCCAGTTTCAGTGCCATGCAGCTTTCAATAATGTTAACCTAGATAATCTAGCTCAGAAAAAGCTGGCATGTTGAAAGAGAAATGGATCATGGGAGAGGGGATGGTCTAATTTGGGGGAAAAGGACCTCGATTGTGCTGGCTGATAGGATCACAGTTGTTTATTTTTCTTTTACTTTTTGAAAGACTGTTTCATATCTTTAAAAAAAAAAAATTGGACTCCCAACTTCCAGTTAGATAAGGAAACTCAAAGCAGATATTAGAAAAGTAATCCACATTCTGAATTTTGGTTCATGATTTTTTTTTTTTGGTATATCATCAGTATGGGGGGTCTATCTCTTTTAGTTCCTTTTTGGGAATAAATTTTGGTTTTTATTGGTTTAGATTTTTTTTTCTTTACCCTTTCTGGTTTAGAGTTTTGGGCATATTTCCTTTCCACTCAAATCTCATGTTATCTAAGAGTCCATGTTTTGTCCTCTTCCCTTGGTGTGAAAATGCTGTCCATCTCATGTGATTTCACATGAGATGGTCATGAGATGGTTGAATGACTGCCAAACTAATAACGGACATTCAGAGTTAAGCAAGAGAGTTCTCATCATAAATATAGTATGAGATCAAGCATTTTAATCAGATGAGGATCAGTAAATCAGTCTTCTACAAATGAGTAATGACGACATGATGCACCATAAATAGAGGAAAATGACAAGTATCAGGGCATTAATTAGATAGATTTCCACCAAACGTTTTTCAAAGAGTTTGTCAGGAAGAAGTAACAAAATAAGGCACTCTCCACGTAACCCTGAAAAAATAGATAATGGGTCTATATATTTATTTACATTAAGAACCTTGTTTGAAATCAGAAATCGCTCTCAACTCAAAAATGCTCCTTCAGTGACAGAGTCAATATATCCACCTTAAGTGCCATTATAATAAAAGGAAGAACCTAGATAATTTGATCTAATTGCCCCATCTCTTCTGTACATTTTCAGATATCAAAGAAACAAAAGGAGAGTAAGATATCGAAAAATAAAAATAAAATTAAATAAAAACTTTGTAGCAAAATTTCTCCCTAAGTATAATTCCACTTTGAAACCTCCCTAGAAACTGAGGCATTAACACACTTTCTGAGCACTTACATTCAAACTTTCTTAAAAAGATGCACCTTCATGGAACCCCTTGCAACCTTGCTCCCACAGCTAACTCTCAAGTTGATAACTTAGTTCAAGCCGCTAAAAGAGAATTTCTTGATGCCTTTCATCAAGTCATTTATGGACGGTAAAGCTATTGTGTTATAAAGCATGCTCATAAAGAATAAATATGAAACATCATTGAATTTTCAAAACCAATGTGCTAATAAATAAAATCTTTCACTCTGGGCATCTGCGCTTGAATTTAACCTCACAGAAACCTCCTTTATAGAAATTATACCTTCAAATCAAGCTTTTTTCTTTGATCTTAACATATTGTAAACTAATGCAACTTCAAATAATTCCCAAACCCCTTCGCCACACACATACCGCACCCCCCCCCCCCCCAAAAAAAAAAAAAAAATATTATGCACCCACTGAAGGCCCACTGTTAATATTTGTATTTAGTGTAAACCTTTTCTCATTCTTGTTTAGTATACCATTATGCTGCTTTTCTAATATTTTAGAATACTTGATTTGCATAAGCACTCTCTTGCTTGCACTGTTTTGAGCTCTGCCCTGCTTTGCTACTGAAGATTCTCGGATATCCCAGGCTGAGTTAATGAAGCTCTGCCCTGCTTTGCTAGAGAAAAACAAGACTTTCAGTTTGAAGGCAAGTTCCCTCCAACCCTAGAAGAATGATCCAAATGCCACAGATCTAACTGATACATACTTGAACCAATGTATGTCAAAGACTGACTAATGAAGCAAAGGAATTCAATGGATCTAAGTTAGTTCTATAACATCATTACATTTTAAAAAATAATCCTAGAGATATAATCAGATAAGGCTAGTATCAATAAAATCTGTACTAGTTTAGCAGAAGCCGACATTCAAGATCAGTCAGTTATTTTATCTAATGAAGAGATATATTGTGAAGAATATTCTTCATTTCTTTAACTACTTTCCATATTTGAACTGAACTGAACATATTATAAGAAATAGAATATACTTCCAAAAGAGTCATTACCATCTTAGCAAGAAACAAATATGGACACATTTGTGGTCGGTTTATAAGGCCCTACAACTAAAATTAGGGATGCCTAGCCATTATGAAGGGTATCTTGAATTGAATGAAATTTCTAGTTCCCTTCTCCATTATTCTATAAGTTTAAGATTTCTTTATTTTTGTTTTTTCCCTATTTTCCTACTTTATTGTTAGATAGATTCTATTCCTTAAGGAAAAAGATCATTGTGTGTACTACTTTGGTATTAAATGAAAGAACAAGCTGACCACCAAAAATTCTTAGATATTGAAGACCGAGTTGATGAAGTTCTACCCTATTTTATTACAAATATACAACAAATATGTAGCAATCTTTTTTCTTGAGGAAGAAATTCTATCCAACAATAAAGCAGTAATGCATGAAGAAGAAACAATAATAAAGAACTCTCAAACTCACAAATCAATGAAGAAAAACTAAAATTTCATTCAATTTAAGATGCATTTTATAATACTAGGCATTCTTATATAGTTGGAGAACCTCTTGAACTTATCATCAATGTATCCACATTTATTTCTTGCTAAAAACATAAAGAATTTTACAAATAAAGAAGAAAAAATATTTTATATAATATGCTAGGATCTGATTTGGTGCAAATATAGAAAGTTGTTCAAGGTATAAAGAATATTGTCGATAATATACTAAGATTTGATTAGGTGCAAATGTGCAAAGAGGTTGCATGAATATTGAATAATCTCCTCTTGATTGGATGAGATCTTTGATTGATCATAATGTTGGCTCCTTCCAAATATGACTACATTTTATTGATATACAACAACAACAGCAGCAACAGCCTTAATCCCAAACTAGTTGGATTGGCTACATGAATCCTTTTTATCCATTCAGCTCACTTTTGGATCATTTTTTTTTTTGTAAGATACAAAAATTCTAAGTCTTTATCATTTCTTTTCATATAATTTTCAATCTGTCTCTACCTCTTTTTCTTTCTACATGTATCAATCACTCCTTCACATAGCTATATCTCTAAATTTATGTTGCTATATTTTCAAAAATATTTCCCATATATATCCTTGTAGAATTGATTTGGATGCAAACCGAGTCAACTACATGTTAGGTATGTCTATAACGTGTATCATTACCTCTTATACAAAATCGCAGTGAGTAGGCAATCCCTAAAGTCCCTAATCTCTTGGAATTCACTAGTCGAAACACCAGGAATAAAATGACAAAGACTACAAGTTATGCATGAAAATAAATGAGATGGGTACATTGAAGACTTCTTCCTATCATATGGATATATTGGTTCTAAAATACAGCACCAAGAGGTATTTGGATAGCCAAAATGTAGCATTTGGTATAACACTTATAAATCTAAAGAAATTTTAAAAACCTAATGCAATTCTTTATGGCCCTTTGTTACCATTTAACAAGGGTAATTCCCCTTGAATACCAAAAAAGGGATGACTCACTAAGCTTTTTGATGGAACCCTATCACCATTTATCATGAATATGCATTCGATGGGTTCTTGATCAATTCAAGAAGTACTAAAGATGCTATCATGAACATTATTTTTGCATAGGACTTTAGAAAGTTGAATTAGATGGAATGCATATTTCTTTCTGGCATTTTGGGATTACTTCATCCTCTTTATTGGACTTTAAACCCATCATGTACAAAGTGCGCGCTCTCTCTCTCTCTCTCTCCCCCCCTACAATTCTACTGATTATTTTAAGCATAAATAGACCATCTTAAAAACCAACCATGCAGAAGCTACAGAAAAAAAAAAAAAAAAAAAATCAGAGCACCATGTTCTGAACAGTGCAGAGGAACGTAATGGCGTTATTACTACATTAACAACAGATCTAACTGCGCATCAGTCCAGTCATGAACACCTAACGCGTAACTTAAACAAAGCCGAATTCCCCCCTAGTTATTTTTAGTCCAATACACGAATTGTAAATCAATTGTAACCATAAATTGAAACACAAAACTCAATCCAAAAACGAATTAAATGAAATTTTATATCCAAAAATAACAACATCACATCCCCATTTAACAAATAATTTGCCAAAGAAATTAAAGAACAAAGAAATGTACTGACCTGTCAGCGAGACATTGCTTAATTCTGCAAACAGAAACGCCAAAGCCAAAGTTAATACATTGCTAATGTAAATCAAGAGAAAAAAAAAAAAAAAAGGAAACATCATTGACTCAAAGGTCAAGATAATGAGAGAAATCATGGAATATCTCAGCAAGATACGATCTTTGGCCACAGGCATGCTCCAGATCCGCGGCAGGAGGAGATCAGATCGCAGATCCAAGCAAGAACAATAAGAAGAGCGACGGAGGAGGAGGAGGAGGAGAAGAATACCATCGGGGATGGATAGGAGGGGCTGGGAGGAGCAGTCGCAGAGGCAAGGGGAGCAGGCGGAGGAGCGACCAAGGGCTTCGGCGAGGTGCCAGTAGAGAGGGGGCCCGACTATATACCCGGCAAGGCCGAGCCCCATCAAGAAGAGAACGGCCCTCACGAGACCGGGGCTCACTCCCCCGAAAGACGCCGATCCCCCCGCCATGAACGACCAATCTAGCTTCCCTCCGTCGGTATCTCTCTCTCTCTTCTTTAGGGTTTCGTTTCCGCCGTTCGTTAATGGGAACGGAGGAGCTGGGGCGATGAGCTGAAAGCCAGTAGTAATGGGAGCGTCGCTGGCAGCTGCTGACTGATCCCACGCGCTATTTTTCGCTCTTATTTCGTCGGCACGCTGGAATGGATGGAAGTGGAGGAAGTGCGGCAGATGGATGGACTTATGTGAATGGATTTCTGTGACTGCTGCTGTTCCTTCGGGGAACGAGCGATAGCGGATTCGGACCTGACCGTCCGCAGCTGGCCGCTGACCGAGAACTGCGGCAGCTCCTCACTCCTCAGAGCGATAGCAAATTAGAGCAATGGATACTTAATATTAATATTTGCGGCATTTGAAGTTCACATTTAATAAAATATTATTAATATTAATATTTAAAGTGGGGTCAGGTTGATTGGTGGTTCAACCCGATTAAATCTGCTCTGGTCTTTAACCAAAAGCTCGTGAGGTCGGATTTAAAAAATTGGTTTCGGATCTTATATGTTTTCGGATCTTAGATGTTTCGATCCAATGTGTCTCAAACTTGATTTATCGCGATTCATCAACTTTAATTTTATATATTTATTTATTTTTTTTACTTTATTCTCTATAAATTTATTGAATAAATTATAATCTAAATTAATTTTTTTTTCATTTTAATGACTAAATCTCCTTTCGTATTTTTCTCTAATTATATCTAAATTTTATATTTTATTATTTATTTTTATAATTTTTATAATATTTTTAAGTATATCGATATAACTCAACTCAACTCATCTAAGCCTTTTTTTTTTTTTTTACTACATGGGATCGGCTACATGAATTTGCTTCCTCCACTCTACTCTTATTAGTTTTTCGCATAATTTGATTGAGTAGATTCATATTTTAGGGGATCTTCTGATCCCATAAAATTGAAAAAAAGCTTAGATGAGTAAAATATGTTTTAGAAGATCTGATCAAGTTTTATACTGGCTGTCAGCTACCTAATGCAGCCTTCCTTTTTTTCTTGTACTTGGAACCGGCCTGAGCAAAGTTTATAAATATTTTAAATGTTTTTAAGTATATTGATAAATATTTTAAATATCATCATTTATAAATATAAAAATAATTATTTATTTGGATAGAATTAAAATTTTTTGAATAAAAATTATTATGTGTTATACTTTGTATTAACCACCACAAGTGCATGACCATGCTATTGTTTCTTGTTGTACTTAAATATAGAATAGAAAAACACCCTCCACAAAGAAGACCTTAAATTAGTAAAAAAAAAAAAACCTTTCATTAAGTTTCTATGATGCATATTGAAAATTTCATACTAATATCATAACAAACTTCTAATGTAGATTCATCTATCTCTGTCCAAAAGTAGATTAAGTTAAGACAAAAAATGATTGTCCTTCAAGTTTAAACGTTTAAATATATAAAAATTTAAATTGTACTGTATTTGACCGGCCTTCTCAATTCATGCAGAAATCTATACGCAATTCCATTGCACATACTTCTCTCTTCTTTGGAGCACTTCATCATAGTATTGCACTTTGATGTAACAAATAAGCATTGCCCTTTGATATGTAAATCAAGTAGATACTTGGATAAACCTAGTTTTTTTTTTTTTTCACAATCAATCGGCACCAAGTAGTTTTTCTAGCCTCTCATCCTTATCATCTTCTAGAAAGACTAAGCATCATACTAGGGACTAAATCTATATCATCTTTTTCTTTTTATTTATAAGATAGTTGATGAAGTGACACTATAAATTCAACATATTCTTTCATAAGTTTTTCTTCAATGATATCATTGAATACCTCAGTGATAACCTCTTTCTCATTGTAGTAGCTTAAACTCGACTCTTCTTTTATTTCTTTAACTATAATTACCTTTTTATCTTTATGTACTTGATTTTTTGACTAATTGAATTATTATTTTTTTTCTTCTTCTTGATTTCTTCTTCAACCGTTGTAGGAACCTTTTATACTTCAATTTTAGTACCATAAATCATGATTTTAGTAAGAGTAGAATAGGAGACTACAGTATAGTACCTCTTTATTTAAAATTTTAACTTTTATAAACAAAACTCTTAAGGTATTTGCAATAGTCAAAAGGTAGATACTTCTCTTTTAGTTTTACATGCATAGCATCCTAAATAGTAATGGGTTCATAATGATTACGAGCAGCATATTTAATACTTCTTCCTTGAGTTTGTTTTAAGAAATTTTATGTTTCTTTCATCAGTCAATTTATAATGATTAAGATACTCTTCAGTAGATGAAAGCCAGTTTATGAAAGCTTCAAGATTCAATTTTCTTTTGAAATTAATACTTAAAGTTGAACTCTTCTATAGATATCTCCATAAATATCATAGGTTCTTGCTTGAGCTCTCAAGGGTTGAAGAATAGGATTGACATGCTAGTAGTGTTAGACTTAATTTGCTTAAACATAATTACCTCCAGCCATTATTATTTAATGGTGGTAAGGAATCCGATCTTCCTGGTTTTCCTTTGGACTGCACGGGAGATCTTCCTTTCTTTAGGGATCTCGATTGATCTTCCCTTTCTCTTCTCGATGGATCGGTCTTCTAATCAACGAGCTCTCGCATTCAGATGGTGTATGCCTTCAGGATTGCTCTTGATCAGGGACTCAATTTCAATGCCTCCGCTTTTAGGTTTCTCTCTCGAGAATCTTAGGATCTCTCTCGAGAACCCTGTTCTAAAACCTTAGGATCTCTCGCGAGAACCATGTTCTAAAACCTTAGGATTTCTCTCGAGAACCATATTCTAAAACCTTAGGATGGGTCCCCTTTTATACCCAATTCCTTCACCGCATGCCCCATCAAGCGAGCGTTCAGGTATTAAGAGAGGGGGGCTGTTATCACTTTAATAGGAGAAGCGTTTAGTCAATAAAATAGGACCATTAAAGCAACGGGTTATTACATTCTCCCACTTGGTCCGTATATTTTATCAACACTGAATAAGAAACTAAATACATGAATCATAGCGATAGGTCCTCTATAATTGAGTATTATCTTCTATGTATTACAATGCATTCAATTTCTTTATCACCATTCCAAATGTGACAACATAACATAATGAATAAACCATATGTTTATTCAGAGTCCAAAAGAAAAGTTTGTCATTTCTCAAAAGTCATATAACGTGTACACCTGAATGAGAAATAAACAAACGATTGAAATAAGAGTTTCTTTGTACAAATTGTTATCAATACAATTATATCATGGAACCAACTCCCATTCTTATCACATGATCCTTAAACTTCTTAGTTGGCATGCCTTTAGTCAAAGGATCAGCTATCATCAATTCAGTGCTAACATGTTCTATGACCACTTTGTTCTCTTTAACACGTTCTCTTATGGCTAAATACTTAATGTCGATATGTTTACTTCGACTACCACTCTTATGGTTTTTAGCCAAAAATACAGCAGCTGAATTGTCACAGTACAGTTTAATTGGCCTAGTAATGGATTCAACAATTCTAAGCCCTGAGATGAAACTCTTCAACCATACACCTTGCGATGTAGCCTCAAAACAAGCAACAAACTCCGCTTCCATAGTAGAGGTAGCAGTCAAGGTCTGCTTTGCACTCCTCCATGATATGGCTCCACCAGCTAACATAAATATAAATCATGATGTTGATTTCCGAGAATCAACGCAGCCAGCAAAGTCCGAATCTGAGTAGCCCTCTATCTCCAAATGATCAGTTTGTTTATACATGAGCATGTAGTCCTTGGTCCCTTGAAGATACCTCATGACCTTTTTAGCAACTCTCCAATGGTCTAAACCTGGATTACTCTGATATCTTCCCAACATTCCTACTGCAAATGCAATGTCAGGTCTTGTGCAAACCTGAGCATACATTAGGCTTCTAACAGCTGAAGCATATGGAATGTTGTGCATCTGTTCCCGTTCAAGTTCATTTTTAGGGCACTGGTTCAAAGTGAACTTGTCACCCTTCACTATAGGTGCAACACTTGGTGAACAATTTTTCATCCGAAATCTCTCCAAGACTTTATTGATATAAGTTTCTTGAGACAATCCCAAAATGCCTCGAGATCTTTCTCTATGGATCTTAATGCCAATGACATAAGATGCCTCACTCATATCTTTCATATCAAAATTTTTAGAGAGAAATTATTTCACCTCATGTAGCAACCCTTTATCATTGGTTGCAAGTAGAATGTCATCCACATATAGGACCAAGAAACAAATTTTGCTCCCACTAACCTTCTGGTATATACATTGATCCATGATGTTCTCTTCAAAACCAAAGGAAGAGATCACATCATGAAATTTTAAATACCACTGACGTGAGGCTTGTTTCAATCCATATATGGATTTCTTAAGTTTGCAAACCAAATGCTCACCATCTTCAGGCTGTTTCATGTAAACCTCTTCCTCTAGATCTCCATTAAGGAATGCGGTCTTCACATCCATTTGATATAACTCAAAATCAAAATGAGCTACCAACACCATAATTATTCGGAGAGAGTCTTTCTTGGATACAGGAGAAAATGTCTCCGTGTAGTCGATTCCTTCCCTCTGAGTGAATCCTTTGGCAACGAGTCTTGCTTTATATCTCTCAATGTTGCCTTGTGAGTCTTTCTTTATTTTGAAGATCCATCTACATCCAATGGCTTTTACACCATCAGGCAACTCAACAAGATCCCAGACTCGATTAGATGCCATAGATTCCATCTCATCCTTCATGGCATTGAACCACAAGTTTGATTCCTTAGAACTCATGGCTTGTGAAAACGTTTCAGGATCATTTTCGGCTCCAATGTTATAGTCAGATTCATGTAGATACACAACATAATCACTAGGAATTGCTGATTTCTTTATTCTAGTTGATCTTCTTAATGTTGTGTCAATGACCTCTTGAGGAGTATCTTGCTCAACTGATTGTTGATGAACAACACGATCTTCTAGATTACCATCAGCTTGTGAAATCTTAATGACTGGTTGTTGGGCACTTAATTGAGTTTGAGGAGTGCTATAAATAACAACCAATCCCTCACTTGAAGTGGAAGCTGGAATAACTGAATGATCTTTCTCAGAAGAAGCCAAATACTGAGATTGATCACTCCCACTGATCAAGTCATTCTCAAGAAATTTTGCATTTCTTGATTCCACAATCCTAGTGCTGTGAGATGGACAATAAAATCTATAACCCTTGGACTTCTCAGCATATCCAATAAAGTATCCACTGAAAGTCCTTGGGTCTAGTTTCTTTTCTTGTGGATTATAGACTCTTACTTCAGATGGGCATCCCCAAACACGTATATGTTGCAGACTCGGTTTCCAACCTTTAAATAACTTAAATGGCGTTTTGGAAACAGCCTTGGTTGGAACCCGATTCAATATATACGCAGCAGTTTTAAGAGCTTCAGTCCACAAGGATTTAGGTAACTTAGAGCTGACAATCATGCTCCTTACCATGTCCAATAATGTCCGGTTTCTCCTTTCAGCTACACCGTTTTGGTCAGGAGACCCTGGCATGGTGTATTGTGCAACAATTCCATTTTCTTCAAGAAACCGAGCAAACGGACCAGGTGCTTGTCCATTCTCAGTGTATCTACCATAATATTCTTCACCTCTATCTGACCTCACGATTTTAATTTGCTTGCCGCATTGTTTCTCTACTTCTGCCTTAAATGCCTTAAAGGCATCTAATGCTTCGTTCTTATTATGAAGTAGGTAGAGATACATATATCGTGAATAGTCATCAATAAATGAGATGAAGTATCTCTGACCATACGAATCCATATCTGGGCTACAGATATCCATATGTATGATCTCCAGTATTTCCGAACTTCTCTTGGCATTTTTCTTGGACTTGTTGGTTTGCTTTCCCTTTATGCAGTCCACACAAGTGTCAAAATCAGTAAAATCAAGAGTATCAAGTACTCCATCTTTTACTAATCTTTTAATTCTCTCAATGGAGATATGACCTAATCTCCGATGCCACAAAATAGAGGAATTCTCATTTATAACACATCTTTTCATACCAGTTTGGGCGTGCATCACATTATAGGTGGTATTATTTTTCAGATTGATTTGGAAAAGATTGTTTGACAATGTACCATTCCCAATAAGCTTAGATTTATAAAATAAATCAATAGAGCTTTTATTAAAATTAAAGGAATATCCTGCTGGTACAAGCCTTGATACTGAAATCAAATTTCTAGAGAAACTTGGAATATAAAATGTCTTTTCCAAATCCAAAACAAAACCAGAATGTAAAATAAGTCTGCACGTTCCAATTGCTTCCACATGTGAACCCATCTTGTTTTCTGAATAGATGCTTTGTTCACTTCCCAATGGTTTCCTTTGATTTAGAAAACCCTGCAAGGTATTTGAAACATGGATTGTAGAACCAGAATCAATCCACCATGTGTTATGACATATAACCAAATTAGATTCATGACATACGAATGAGGTTAGAGTATCTTTCTTGTCAAGCCAAGCTTTGAATTTGAGACAATCTTTCTTTATATGTCCTTTCTTCTTGCAAAAGAAGCACTTGGACTCCTTCTTGTCTTCTGTATGGATGGATACTTTACCCTTTCCTTTGCGTTTGGCTTTGGGAGCTTTAGTCTTTCTGTGAGTGATTAAATGTGCACTTTCTCCCATTTCTAAAATCAGCCTCCCTTCCTCTTGAACACACATGGTCAGAAGTTCATTAATTGACCATTTGTCCTTATGTGTATTGTAAGATATTTTGAAGGGACTATATTGCTGTGGGAGTGAGCTCAAAATAAAGTGCACCAAGAAAGATTCTGACATCTCAACCTCTAGGGATTTCAACTGAGCCGCAATGTCCCTCATCTTCATGATGTGCTCACGCACACCTCCAACCGAAGTGAGCTTCATTGATGATAATTTTATCATTAGGGTGCTAGCCATTGCCTTATCTGAAGACTCAAATTGTGCATCAATAGCCTTCAAAAGTTCCTTGACATTTTTGCACTCAGGAATTGAACCACGTATACTAGTAGAAATTTTAGTACATATAAACATCATACTGAGGCGATTGGACTGTTCCCATCGTTCATACGCAGCAATTTCAGCCTGAGTGCTAGTAAATGTAACTGAATATGGTTCATCCTTCCTGATAGCATAGTCAATATCCATGCACCCTAATTGAAGAAGAATTCTCTCCTTCCATAATTTATAATTATCACCACTTAAATCGGGAATGTCACATTTTATATCAGAAATATTAACAGGCAAAATAGCTGCATAAAAAATAAAATCATGTTCATGTAGTTGAATTTGAGGCATATAACTTGATGTCATGTTTTACCAATGTAAACATGCAATAACATGAATCAATAACATACAATAACTACCTGTGGGCTAAGTTATTATACTCAAATAGACTCATTAGCTTAATGATGTGACTAACAAATTATATTCCTTTCTTAATTCCTGTGGGTAATTAAGAAAATAATTTGTTATCGCATCCTAATTAATTATATTAGTGCAACAAAAATTCCTGTGGGATAAGATTCATTACATTAATATAATTAGTCACAATTAATGTCATCTAACCTTATGTGATCTTTGCAACTTAATATATAATTTTGATTAATCAAAGATGCTGTGGCTACTCCTCAATTAATCAACATCATATTGATCACATGACATTATATGCATATAGATTAACCAATTTAGCATGATTATTAGGTAGTGATCTTAATCAACGTAACATTTCCAAATCAAGATCCGAGTTAGTCAAATTGGCCAGGCCAGTGAAAGAGAAGTGAGGGTCCCCCCGTTGCTTTTCTTAGGTCAGTCAACGGAACCAATTAAGTAACCACAATCTCTTTACCTTTCTAGACACCAACTGACCAATCAGACCTTGAAAGGATTTGCACTGTGAATTTTACACTACCACCAAATTCATGCATAGAATAAAATCTAATATGCAGAACAGAAGATAACATTTCAATATCTATTTAATGAATTTTAAAATTATCATCTTAAGAAAAAAATTTTGTTAATTAAAACATGTTCGGCCGTAGCTTATTATTCCCTTGGGCCAGTCTATGCAAAACACCGTAGGCATAGAGACTCAGGAGGCGTATTTTAATACAAAAATTTAAACTCAAGAAATAAATGATAAAAATAAATCATGTTACATGATTTAATAAAATATTAAACAGATAATAAATGCATTTAAAATCCAACCAATCCAGATTTTAAATCCCGTGAGAGAACGGAAAGACAATAAGCGAGAAAAACGAAAACCGAAAGTTTTCTCTCCCTTTTTTAATATTTCACCGATGTGGTTATTGAAGCCACGTTTCCGCTGCATTTCTCTTCTTTAGTTTTTCTTTTCTTTAATGCTACGTTTCTTTTTTTTATTTCTTTAATGCTATCTCTTTAATACCATAAAAAAGAAATCCGGGAAACCTTTAATGCTAGAAAGAAATCTTTAATAGAAAAGAAAGAAGCCACGTTTTGTTTCCGCAAAAAATCGGAATCTGAAATAGGTTTAATGGTTTCTGTCAATTCCATGAACAAAGATCAGAACTGATCGAAACCAACCTGAAATCCGAAAAATTGAAAACGGAAAACATGCGGCATAAATTGCTTGAAAAGAGAAACTGGATAGAAATCTTCGCAAAATAAGGCAGAGGTTTTAACCACGCTCTGATACCAAATGTTAGACTTAATTTGCTTAAACATAATTACCTCCAGCCATTATTATTTAATGGTGCTAAGGAATCCGATCTTCCTGGTTTTCCTTTGGACTGCACTGGAGATCTTCCTTTCTTTAGGGATCTCGATTGATCTTCCCTTTCTCTTCTCGATGGATCGGTCTTCTAATCAACGAGCTCTCGCATTCAGATGGTGTATGCCTTGCCTTCAGGATTGCTCTTGATCAGGGACTCAATTTTAATGCCTCCGCTTTTAGGTTTCTCTCTCGAGAATCTTAGGATCTCTCTCGAGAACCCTGTTCTAAAACCTTAGGATCTCTCGCGAGAACCATGTTCTAAAACCTTATGATTTCTCTCGAGAACCATATTCTAAAACCTTAGGATGGGTCCCCTTTTATACCCAATTCCTTCACCGCATGCCCAATCAAGCGAGCGTTCAGGTATTAAGGGAGGGGGCTGTTATCACTTTAATAGGAGAAGCGTTTAGTCAATAAAATAGGACCATTAAAGCAACAGGTTATTACAAGTAGATGTTAGGTTAAACTATCTTTCTTTGAATGTTGACTAATATCCCTCCATTTGTTGCTCATATTGATCAAACTGTTATTCTAGTTGAGTAATACAATTTTTCATATTGAAGGCTTCAAGCAGTGTTGCTGTGGGCATATGCCATGTGACAGTATACAATCCTGTGCAATCATATATAAAAAAACGAGGGATGGGCACTAATTTTGATGCATGTACATCCTATCTTCATGATGACTGTAACATCAACAAAGGGAAAAGGAGTCTCATGAATACAAGAGGAAGCCTCTCTGTTTGGAGATTTTTCAGATTGAAATAAAAGCAGGATAGTTATTCTCTTATTCCACCCTTATTCTGAAGTTATTCTAGTCTTCTTCACCCTTTCTTCCATGGCCTGAGGAACTGGAATAGGGGAACCATAGCAGATAACTCATGGCTAGAGGAGAGCTCATGCGGCCTCAATGAAGGCATAGGTGATAATGGTGGACAGCTGGAAGGGCGATAGCTTTTGGGGTGGTTTTTAGACGACACGCAGCAGAGAGGGCGATGGCACAACTTGGAATAGGGACTGGGAAAGATTCTCGATAAGAAAAGATGCTCTCACTAAACGTCATGGTTGGGTAGCGATGAAGTTATTTTCGGCTGGTCGCTCATGAATTGAACTCAATTGGATAGTGTTTTGGTTAGGCATGACTCCAGTGATGGTGAAGGGAAGTCGATGGGTAGGCATTGGCTGAAGATTTTGCCGTAGAGTGGACCGAAGTTGGAGGGGCAGCGCGGACGGCGTTGGCGAGATGGGCGAACACACCCCTACTTCATGCTTTGGCTTGGGGTTTGATTGTCATAGGTGGCCGTCAATGGGAAGCTTCTATTTGCACTGCCAAAATTACTCATATCTTCATTTTTTTAAAAAAAAAATTAACTTTGTAAACTATCCTTATCCTTTTCTCTCTGCACCCTCCGGCCCTGTCTCCACCTCTCCCCTTCTCGGCATGGCCCCCCCCCCATCTCCTCTCCACTTCCCAGCATCGCTCCCCTCCCTCGGACATTGGCTCTCCCCAGCACCATCTTCTCCCCTCCCTTGCACCAAAGGGGAGAAGACGATGCCGGAGGCGAGCCAGTGCCAAGAGGGGGCACTGAGGGCGGGGGCCGGGAGGGAGTGGTGCCGGGCAATAGGGAGGAGACAGGGCCGAGGGGTATGGAGCAAAAAGGATAAGGGTAGTTTAGAAGGTTAGTTTTTTAAAAAAAAATGAGAGGGTGTACTAAGTAATTTTGGTGGTGCAAATAGAAGCTCCCCCGTCAATGGGGCTCTGTCAACTTGCTAGAGGCAATGCTGGATTGCCAAAGACGAAGGGGTCATCGATCGGCGTTGTGTCAGCGGTGAGGTGGCCCAATGGTCGAATACCAGTGTCAGTGTCTGGGGTCTAAAAGGGTCTCGACCATAGTTGCTTACTTCATAAGTATTTTTCATCTTTCGTGGCTTCTATCGAGCTGTTCATTTTATAAATAAATTATATGATATATTTAAGTAAGAAACTTCACCAAGGCTAGTTTCAAGCTCGAGTAAAGAAGAAGGATTGCATTAGGTAACTAACAGCTAGTATAAAACTTCGTTGGATTTATTAAACATGAATCTACTAAATCAAACTATACGAAGGATTAGGACATCCCCATTAAGAGACACATTACATCTACCTCTGAATGTTTTAAAAAATGGATAAGGGGCACCACATCGGCATCCATGTATGATGATAAGTGAGCAAGGATTCCTACACTATGGATGAGTGCTAATAAAGAAGTTAGTCCATGATAGTCAACTTAGGGTAGCAACTTGAAATATAGAACACTAACAAGTAAAACTATGGAGATAGTGAATACTATGATTAGAAGAAAAATAAATATAATATACTTACAAGAGACTAGATGAGTAGGTGAAAGATCTAGAGAAATAGAATACATAATATAAATTAATTATATTAAAAAATAAAAATAGAAATGTAGTAGAAATAATTGTAGACAGAAATTTTAAGGAATATGTTGTTAAGATAAATAAGAAAGGAGATCGGATTATATCATTAAAACTTATAATTAAGAATAATATAATTAGTGCATATGCACCATAAGTAGAATTAGACCAACAAACTAAGATAATTTTGGAAAAATATAGATGAAATAATGCAAGAAATACCATAAAAAGAAAAGATATATAGGAGGAGATTTTAATAGACATGTAGGTAAATAGAGAAATGGATATGAGACAGTACATGAAGGATATAAATTTAGAGATAGGAATAAAGCCAGTGTGAGCTTATTAAATTTTATAGTAGCGTATAATTTAAAAATAACAAACACTTATTTTCAAAAGAGAAATAAATATTTAATAGCATTTAAAAGTGGATATAATAAAAGTTACATAGATTTTTCTTAACTAGGAAGGTAAATAAAATAACATGCAAAAACTGTAAAGTTATTTTAAAAGAAAGTTTAAGTTCATAACATGGGATAATTGTAGTAAACATATGGATAAAAATAAAATATAGAGTAAAATGTAAAACTATTAATCCAAAAATTAAATGATAAAATTTGAAAGAAAAAAAACTAGAATTATTTAAAGAAAAGTTAGTAAGAGAAATAACTATGAATATAGATAGTAATCCTAGCTTAATATGAGAAAAAGTTATAAAATGCATAAAAATATAGCAAAAAAAGTTCTAGGAGAACCAAAAGGAGTAAGACTAGTAGGAAAAGAAACTTGATGGTGTAATAAGGAAGTTCAAGCTGTCATTAAACTTAAAAGGATAAATTATATAATTTGACAAGTGGCTAGGGATAAAGAAAGTTTTAAAAAATATAGGGATGCAAAGAAAAAAAGCTAAAAAGCGGTAAGTAATGCCAAACTTAAAGCCTATGATGATTATATAATAGATTAGATACAAAAGAAGATGAAAAGACTACATATAAACTAGCAAAACTAAGAGAAAAGAAAATAAAAGATCTTGATTATATTAAATGTATTAAGGATGAAGATAAAAGAGTCTTTGTAAAAAAAGAAGAAATAAAAGAATGATGAAAAGTTATTTTAAAAAAATATTAAATAAAAATAATTTAGTAAATTTAAGGGTAGAAAGATGTGATAATCTAGGAGTAACAAATAAAATAATTTTTTTCTTAGATTTAAATGCTTGAAGTTAAAAGGCTTTAAGTAAAATAAAAAATGCAAAAGCATTAGAGCCAGATGCAATCCCTAGTGAGGTTTGAAAAGGTTAAGAGAAATTGGAGTCATGTGGTTAATCGATTTATTTAATAGGATTATAGCAACTAAAAGAATACCAGATGATTGAAGAAAATGCATATTAATACCCATATACATAAATAAAAAAGATATTTAAAACTGTGCAAATTATAGAGAGATTAAACTGATGAGTCATACAATGAAATTATTAGAGAGAGTAATAGAAAATGGAATAAGAGTTGAAACTTTGGTGTTAAATAATCAATTTGGATTTATGCCTATGAAAGCTATTTATTTATTAAGAAGATTGATGGAAAAGTATAGAGAAAAAAAAATGACCTTCATATGATATTTATTGATTTAGAAAAAGCATATGATAAAGTACCTAAAGAAATAATATGGTGGGTTTTAGAGAAAAAAGGAGATACTAAAAGTATATAGAATTGATAAAAGATATGTATGATAGAGCAATAACTAATGTTAAAACAATAATAGGAGAAACTACTGAGTTTTCAATTACTGTAGATTTACATCAAGGATCTGCCTTAAGTCTGTATCTTTTTATATTAGTTATGGATGAATTAACCAAATATATTTAAAATGATATCACATGGTATATGTTATTTGCAAATGATATAGTGTTAATTAATGAAATTAAATCTGAAGTAAATGGTAAGCTAGAGATTTAGAAAGATGCTTTAAAATCTAAAGGTTTTAAGATTAATAGAACTAAAATTGAATACATAAAATATAATTTTAGCGGGAGTAGAAATACAAATGAAGAAATAGTAAAGATTGCAAGCCAAAAGATACCAAGAAGTGAAAAATTTAGGTATTTGGGATCAATTATTTAGAAAAAAAGATAAAATAGGTTAAAATATAAGTCATAGAGTTAAAGCAAGATGAATTAAGTGGAGGAGTGCTTTAGGAGTATTATATGATCAGTGCATTTCATTAAAATTAAAAGAAAAATTTTATAAAACCACTATTAGGCCAGCTATGCTATATGGAATGAAGTGTTGGACAATAATGAAATAACATGTGAATAAATCAAGTATAATAAAAATATGTACGTTAAGATGGATATGTAGTAAAACTTTAAAAAATAGAATTAGAAATAAACATAGAGAAATGATAGAAGTAGTTCCAATTGAAAATAATATGAGATAAAATCGATTATGGTGATTTGGATATATACAACGAAGACCTTAAATGTTTCAGTTAGAAATAGTGAACTTTTAATAATTCATGATAAGAATAGAGGTATAGGTAGACCTAAACTAATATGAATAGAAATAATTAAAAATATATATAATTATTTGTAATTTAAATATCGATTTAATTTTAAATAAAGCAGAGTAGAAGAAGCATTCATGTGGGCAAGTCCATGTAGTTAAAAAAATGCTTAGATGAATTGAGTTAGAGTTGAGTTGAATTAAATAAGCGTTCGACCATCGATGAGCTTTGAATAAAATCTTTAACCAAATAGGATCACGACCACCCCCGCCTTAAGGAACATCTCAGCCATATCAATGCAAACTATAGAACCTTCCTCTATTGTACCCATTCATCCCTACCAACATGTTTTCATTTACCTGCACATAGCCGTTATTTAATGACATATTTTAGTAATTTAATTTTTTATTTTAAGAATCTTCTTACTGCTAGTAGTCCTGGCCAGAAATCTAAGATAGTAATATCATGTTAGATCTGAACCAGCAAGGCTTATCATCCCTAGCTCCTCAATGTAGGGAATTTTTGTTCAAAGTTTATACCAATGACACGGTTTGAATTAAAAGGTTTTTCATGGATTTGATGCAACTTGAGGCACATTTTCATCTATTATAATTAATCCTTGCTGTTACCTCTAACAAAAAAAATAGAAAGATAGAAGTAAAAATATATTCTTATCGAATCATAATCATCAATATTTTTCTCATGTTACAGATGGAGACTCTAACTACGTACTGATGGTTTAAGAGCCCAACTGGTTGGTCGATATGAGATTTCGAAATAAAAATCAGAGTTACTGTTTTTAGTTCCAATTATTTATTTTAAATTTTAATCTCATTTAGAATTAAAATCATATTTTAAGGGGATCAGGAATATGGACTCAGATTCCTATGTGGTTGGCTTAAAGTATCTTAGAATCCAAAAGCTAAATTCTCCACGAATAAAACAAAAGAAAGCAGCTCCGACTGCCAACGAGAGCGTTGACCTGAACCTCCTCGCCCTCGTTGCAAAAACCGTACAGAAACCCTACATATAGCGAGGGAGAGGACGCAGCGTCGAAGCTTGAAGAGAGGGCCATGGCTTCCCCCGCCGAACAGAGCTTCCACTCGTCCGTCTCCGGCCTCTCGAGGAGGCCCGTCAACTCTTCTTCGAGTTCACGCCCTCCCTCCGCCGGCGCCGGCCCCCTCCGGCTGGACATCGACCCGCCGCCCAAGCCTCGACCTTTCCTCCAAGTCCTCGCCTTCGGCCTCATCCTCTTTCTTGCTTGCCTCCAATTCCTTCCCGCCACCCACTTTCGCAATCCCTATGATCCCCACCGGAGCTGGATTCCCTTCGATTCCAATCGGGTGGCAGCGCCGGTGAGCTCTTTTTCCGTCGCAATCTGAGTCTAAGATTGGTAGCAGTGTTCTGTTCTTGCTTGATCACCGTTTTATTATTCTCTGCTATAATTTTAGTGTTTATGTCTGTTGGATATTGGAAACTATAAACTTGAAATTGGATATCTTTTTGGTGGATATTATTATCTTTTTTTTTTTTTGAAAAAAAAATTGAATCAGGAGCTTGTTCTAGATCAGAGGGAACTGACCCTTTTTCAGGAAAGAATTCATGTCTAGCTTGGTAACTGGTTATGAAGAAAGAGTAACCAACTTTATATTCTATTTGTTTTGGGGTCTTTGTGTGTTATTGTCTGCTTGTTTTCGTTGGCTGCTGTATGGGATCATTGGAATATAATCAATTTACCCGTTAAATCATATATGAGTGTTAAATTCGTGCTATGGATTTGTTTTTGCTGGAACTGTTATATTTTATTTAAGTCCGCAATGTGCCGACTTGAATCTTTCTTTTCTCAAACCTGATTCAAACTTGTTCTCACAGTTAACTAATTCAAGAACTTCTGAGAAAGAACAAGCCACCATCTCAACACAAGATGTGGAAGCTCAGAACATACATATCTTTTCTTGGACAGACTGTTTGGATCTTCGAATGCTTGCAGTTCTTGCCAATTCAACTCTGTCTAACTCAAGGTTCGTTTAATATTTATTTTACTGTATATCAGGTGATATATTTGTTAGTTTATGTAAATATTTGGAAAGATCAATATCACATATCCAGGTTATGATATAGTGCACGATTTGTTCATTAATTTTATGTGGCAAAACAAAATCCAGGGCCACTTGCTTAAATGAAATTGAGTTTCAAAATAGCCCTTCTTATCAACTAGAATTTAGTAAGTTTACAGTGGAAAAATGAATGAACCAGGCAAACCAGGAGAACTTTTCCATGCTCTTAAATCAGGACTCTCCATACCATATAGAATTACATGCTTTCTTTGAACAGCTATGTTAAATATGTTTTGGACCATTTTTAATTTCTTTTTGCTGTTTGTAAATGGAGGTTTGCTTTCCTATTTGCAGAAGCCAGATGATAGTATATGGTCCTTTATATAATCTTGAAAAATATTTCTTCTCAATTAATCATTTGTCCTGGGAGCTTAATTGATTTAAATCTAGCTTGAAATTGCATAGCTAGTGTTTTTGTATCAACTATGCAAGTTCATATTTATGGCAGATAGATATAAAATATCTAAATAATGATCATATCTCTATTGCATTTAGACGAAATAAAATTAAGCACTTGGCACACCATCTTCTTTTGAAACTTGTATCTAGGTTAATGATCTCATTGAATGTCTTGTCCCAAGTATGTTAGCAGTTGAAATCTTTATATATTTACAGTTACTGCCTTTGTTCTCAGATTTCCAGAGCATATTTATTTCCATTTCTTTGTGCCAGAAGGTGAAGACGAGAAACTGACCTATTATAAACTGAAAGTGCTGTTGCCCCATTCGAACATTGAAATCATTGGGTGAGCACATGTTACCTGTAGCATAAGCAACTTGCTTTCTTATTATAAGGAACTCCTTGTGGTTGATATACTAAATCTTTCTGTAGGCAAAAGGAAGTGAAGGAAAAACTAAAGTCTATGACAACTGAAGGGGAATTCCTTTGGTCCTCTCTTCATGAAATAGCACCTCTGGTCATCCCACACATCAAGTCTTCTTTGAACAAATTCATATACTTTTCACCAGATACCATCATAAAGGTATTTCATTTTTTTAGCTGCTCAGCTTCTTGCCGTGATATACAAGAGAATTAACTAATAGATTTCTTGGTTAGAAGTTAGCTTAATGGCTTGGAAATTTACAGTCACAAGCATAATTTTTTGGTCTCTTTATCATGGTGCAAGATTTTAACTGCTACATGACAGTGCCATGCCAGCTTGGACTGGGATCTTGTTTGTTGATCAAAGCCGATTAGCATGAAGGGCACCTAAATCCTTTACAGCATAACTCAATCCTTGATCCCAAAGTACTCTGATGCCTAAAAGATGCAACAGCTAAAATGTGGTTTTGAAAAAAAAACTGATCTAAACTGGGTACTTACTACTACAACCCATTCATCTTCTATGGCACATTGAACCATGACCAGAAAGAATAACTTTTCTTTCAAAACACCAGCCATCAGCAGTCCATATTTCAAGGGACGTTTTATGCTTGGACACCTAGATATAGTATACAAGTGCTTAATGAAGTCAACATATCCCTATTTTGTTTTCTCTATACTTAAATTATCATCATGTCTGATTATCTGCTTCCCTTGTCAACACATTCTCTTACTGTTAAGGGAGTAAGGGAAACATGCTATTTTAATGATCATGCTACCTATTGTTAGTATCCTTGACAGCTATATTTTTTTCATGAAAAATGGAATTGAATTCCCCACCCAACCCTCTTGAACCAAAGTAATCAACAAAAAACAGAATTATGATACAAAAACAGGGAGCACAAGGGCACCTCAGACCCTACACCTGCCTTTTCCAACTTAGTCAGTAGGTCCATCAAAGGTTTCCACACATCAACAAAGCTATCAACAATCCTATTCAAGGATGACCGAACCGTATTGAACTGGATGGTTCAGGGGCAAACCGTACCAAACCATCCTGGTACTGGTACAGTTCAATGGTTCGGTATAGGGCTAAACCATACCATACCACACCAAATTGCTTTGAACCACCCTATACTGATCTTGAACGATGTCGAACTGCTTGGTTCGGCTTAGTACATGGTGGTTCATGGGTTAGGGCTTCCGAGTCCACCTAATCAATATGCCATCAATTCAATATGGTACATACTGTACAGAACCATATCAATTTGATACTAAAATAGTACCAGTTCCCAATATAATGAACCTTGATCCTAATGTTAGACAATACTATCAACTCTCAAAACAATTTAATGGTGTGTTTAGTTTGTTAAGATTTAACTATTGTTTAAAGATATCACATCCTTCTGCAAATGTTTCTTCTAGACCCTTGGGATCAAGATACTATATCACTTAAATGCTTTGTGATATGCTGAATCTATGTTCCTCAAGAAAATTTTTTATAGAATGATATATGAGTTTTCTTTTTCATAAGGAACCTATCCTAAAATTTCAAGTAGGATTATTCCATGATAGCCATCCAAAAGATTGCAGATGTATGATAGAGCAATGTTTTTTTTTTTGTTAGACTTGTGGTCTTTGTAATGGAGGGGTGCTCCTATTATGAGATTGATAGTCTTTTTGGATGGAGTAATGCTCCTATGAGACTGGCAATCTCTTTTGGAGTGATGATTTTTATTCAAGGAAGTACTACTCTAAGGATACTTCTTTATGGAAGAATCTTTCAACTTTCCAAGAAGGGATTTTACATGATGGCAATCCGGATTCCTCATATTTGATAGAGCAGTGCTCTTTTATAAGAACAATGGTCTAAAGCGTTGCTCCTATTATGATCAGTGGTTTATTGAATGGAGTGATGTTCCTTGATACTGATGATCTATTATGGAGTGGAGCTCCTTGTTCAAGGAAGTACTCTTAAGCCTACTTCTCACATGAAGTCATTAAAAACTTGTAATGCCCCAAACCATGCTTCCGCTTCACCACTCTGATCCACTATAATTGTCATGCCTCAGACCCAATGGTGAATCCAGGAGGTGGCAACCCATTTGTATGCCTGGCATGTAACGAGTTGCCACCTCTTGGATCCACCATTAGGTCTGGGGCATGACAAAACTTCTAATAAAATTTGTTCCATGATATCCATTGGATTTCTCATGTATGATAGACAATTCTAGTTTTGGGAAGTTTGTATTTGGTTTTACTAGAAGACAAGAAGAGAAGGATTTTATAGAATATAGGAAGAAGAGCGTGGTGGCGTGGCCTCTCTTTCTTCTCCTTGATCCAATTGTTTTTTGGAGAAGACCCTTACAAATCTATCTCCTTTCTCTTCCTTTAAAATGACATTGTTTCAATATTTATAAAGAATGCTCAATATCTACCTAGAACAACATGGCATGGTTAAAAAACACTTCTATGCTATTTAATATATATAGGCATATTTTGAGCCCTTAGTGGACTTTGGCATGATGGTAAGGTTGCTCTATTATAATTGCATACACCAGATCCTCTCTAAACCCTAAAATGGTGGGAGCATTGTGCAACTTCTAGGCTATTTAATTTTATATAGGCATATTCTGAGCCCTTAGTGGAGCTTGACATGATGATAAGGTTACTCTATTATGATTGTGTCCATCAAATCTTCTCTAGACTTTACAGTAGTGGGAGCCTTGTGCACTGGGCCACCCTTCTATTTTCTAAACCTTTAGCTCTGATGTGAGAAAGCATTTCCATCACTAGATGGTTGTTTCAAATAAGAAAAACTATCTGGTATTGTGGGAGTAGTTAAAGGGCTTTTTTGTGTTACTCTGCATTATTTTGGACATGAAAGGATCCATCCAATTCAATGTCTTGGAAAAAGAAATGTTAGATTTGATATCTTATTTCGATGCTATAATACTTGAATTGATGTAAACAAACTATAACCATTGGATTTGAGGGCCTTTCTGAAGACTTTTGAAGGGGCTTTTATGATCATAATAGTTCCCAATCCTTAGATTGGACATATATAAATCTGTTACCATCGTATCTGATTATCTTCTTGTTGGACTATGAGACACTAATTAAACTCAACCATCGGATCTATCATAAAGCCATCACCATCAAATTTGACAGCCTTTGAGATGTTTATAAAACAATTTCATCCTTGATATTTGCTACAGCAGATATTCAGCCATTATATTTGACATTGGTTTAATTTTTAACCAATGGATGACTCATGGAATTAATATATTAATTCTAATTATATCGCAACCATTTATTCTGTACCTTTATAGACCGCCAGATAAAACATGCTTATGATTTCAAAAAAATAATAGATTAGATTGAGTTCATTATTTTTGTTAGTTATGCTCAATAGCCATTTAGTTAACAAGATGGATGTTGCCTATATTCATGGACAGATTGATTTTGGTCCATTCTTATTGTAACACATTTTATGGACCACTAGATAACAAGATACTTATTGTCTTGAGGATCAAATTCCACCATTAATTTCATAGTTAACTTTTTAGAGCCATTTGATTAACTACTCATGGAATAAATTCCGTTTAAACAACTATTAATCCAAACAATATGTTACAAGGCAAATACTTCATGGACCATTGGATGAATGAGGTATTTATTGATATATATAAAATACTTGGATTTATCACAGATCTTATGATGCAGCATTCAAGAAGGAAAGAAAAAGTAAAAAAACCCAAATCAAACTAGGAAACATATAAACAGGCCTCCTTCTTATAAATATGTTTTAAGGATTTTTTCTCTTTTTTAATTGGAATTCATATTGTTGTTGGCCTATACCCGAGACCTTAGTTATAATGATTTTAGGAGTCTTTCTCTTCTTTGATTAGAACACGAATAAGGGTCAACCTATACCCTAGAAATAGTCCTTAATTTTAATATTATAGCATCAAGTAATTATCAATAACATTTTGAAGTTTTTCTTTCTTTTCTCAGTTTGTTGCTTGGAGTGATTCCTTGCTCCCACTTTAATGTTCACTTTGGCAAATTCCCTATGCTTATATAGGGTCGCCTACATCATATTTGATATTAGAGCCAATTCTAGTACCTTAATTGCTCCATCACTTCAACATATCTATTTGTCTCTCCCATCTTTCCTACTCCTGCAGAGTATCCTTCACTTTCTTCCTACATAAGCCTCACATCTGCCAGTGTTAAAAAAAACGTCTTCCATGACTGTTTTCAAACTAAAAAGAGAGAGAGAAGAGAAAGAAGTCTCATGACCTCCTCTCCATTATTCAACCTTTTCCTTTTCGTTCAAATTAGTTCCTCAAGACCTAAGTCTAGCTTCCTCCCTCACTGTCGTCAATATCAACTCTTGGTCTTCGTGACTAGTTAGTGCCCCATCTTCACTATTGAACCACCCATTGTTAGCTGAGAAGGTGTTTAACTACACTTGTGGCCACATTTCTCCTCCTCAACTCCTTGCCTTCCATCACAACAATTAGCTTCCATCATATTGGTATTCACGGGTTATAGTTGGCAATTCTGCGCTTCTTATCATGGAATACCATTTCTCCACTGAGAGATTTCAATCTCCATCTCAATCCCCAACTTCTTTAGCTGCTTTTTGAGCAAAGGGCTTATAACCCTACCAATTTCTTCTTCATCAGGGTTGCTGACCTCTTCAAACCAACTATTATCACAGCCAACTTGAACTGCTGGACCTCATCGACTACAGTCTATGCCAAGACGCATGTCGTGCACCTCTATGCTGCCGTGCTCATCTTCTTCTTTAAAGACTGTAGTGGTGGAACTAGAAGCAAATTCCCTATTTCACTTTCAAGAAAGGCTTTGTGTTTGTCCACCACCACCAGATCTTTTCATTGATGATCCCATCTGCAACATCAAGCTTGACCTTGCCATCAACGATCTCTCTTGCCACCCCTGGATTTGGGTTCTTGTTGACTCCCTCCGGTAGTGAATCTATAAATCAATCCGTTGGAAGGAACCCATTGGTGCTGTTCTCTTCATCCACCAGCTTCAGTTTTCCATGTAAATCAAGATTTTTCTCCGTTCAGATCTGGCAATGTTTTTAACTGTATCAAGATAACTTCTTCCCTCAAAATTTGACCTCCTCATGTCCACCTAATTTCTGTCCTTTATCCAAGAGCTTGTCAAGTTCCTATTAATTTACGGACTTAGCTTCTTTGTTTCTATCCACCACTCCACTCTAATGTGTTACCAAAAGAGCGACTCAATCTGATTTATAATGACCTTGTCTTGGCATTCACTTCAGTGCAGCTCCCTCTTATCTTCTCTCGCATAGCTTCTTTCAACTGCATGGGGCCATAGTGGTGGGCAAAAGCTAAGAATAACTACCCCACTCTTAGTCTCATAAATAGAGCAATCCATGCATTGAACCTATGTAGTTGTCTTACTGTCTCTTTCTCTATCTTTATCACATTGTCCATGAGGTCAAGTTTCTCTCTAGAAGGTAGCCCTATACCGGGCCTAATGCAAGTCATTTTCAAACCCAAGTTTCCAAACTACTTGTGACTTAGGGCCACTGACTCCAAGTTGGACTCGGTTTTTGACTATGTTTGATTTGGGATTCTTCGATTGAGCCAAAACCAACTTCTAGTATGGCTCAATGGAACATCCATAGCCGCCCAAGACCTCTACATTTTGAGCTTTGCACACAGCTGTGCGGAGATCATGTTATACTGAACATATCAACTCAAAATCTTGGCAACAACAATATTAATCCTCCACTTGCTCTTGATGACTGTGTTGCTCATGCTAGACAATGGATTTGCTGATGTGATGGACAACTTGTACCTAATGGCCGAATAAATGCCCATAAGCAAGCAACTCCAACCCTGGTATAGCAACATGGTGAAATTGCAAAGGTTTCCCAGCCCTTAGCTTTCCAACTTAGAGTTCATGACTCTAATGAAGACATCTTCAACTTGAGGTTTCAAGTCAAACTTGATCCAAATACTTTCAGTTTTGACTGAAGGACAGAAGTAAAAGGACATGAGTGAGAATAGGTGTTAGGATCAAATGCTCATATGGTTCAATTACATTTTTCAACTTTTCAAATTGTAAGCAGCCGGTACAGTGCTTTTGGACCTAGTGTCAACATCAGATAAAGTTTTGTTGCATGAGGATTTCTGAACCAACTTAGAGCATGGCATAAACAATCCCTTCGATCCACTTTTCCAGAAATTAATGGTTAAAAAATGCTTATGCACATGCATATTCAGATGGATTGGACAAGCAATAACTGGCAGAAACACTATGCACTGCATACAATAAATAGCATCATTGGTTTGTAATGATGAGCATGCCCAGAATAAGCTTTTATAATCCATGAACAGATATACAAACTTAAGAAGTTACATTTGAATTACTTAAGAATAACTATAGAATCATTTTGTCAATGGAAAACTTGTGAATGATTCCAAAATTTGTCAGTAATTCAGAGAATATTTTTACTAATTTATTATTCTGGTCTCATGTAGTGGTCTAATTATACAAAATTATGGTGAGGTTCATAGTACATAATGCATCATCCTCTTTAGTCCATTCAAAAAACATCTAAAACAGCCTTAAAACTTCAAACAACACAGGTATTGTCTTCTATCTATCTCTAACAAACCCATCATGCTTTTGAAAAATCCTCACATGTATCCAGCCTCTTGATGTTTATTAAGTTGTACCTACAAAAGCATATTGTATTAGCTGCTACTTGTCTTTTATCATTTATACAAACAATAGAAAGCTAGAAACAACAGTACCTTAAAATCATTAGCAAGTGTTGTGCATATATTACTCAACTCAACTCATCTAAGCCTTTTCCCAACTACATCCCCACTCTGCTTTATTCAGAACTAAGTCGACATTCAAATTACAAATAGTTATATCTTTTTTAATTATTTCTATCCATATTAGTTTAGGTCTACCTCTACCTCTATCCTTATCATGGATTGTTAAAAGATCACTCTTTCTAACTGGAGCATCTAAAGGTCTTTGTTGTATATATCCAAACCATTGTAATCGATTTTCTCTCATTTTATCTTCAATTGGGCTACTCCTATCATTTCTCTTATATGTTTATATTTAATTTTCTCTTTTAAAGTTTTATCACATATCCGTCTTAACATGTGCATTTCTGTTACACTTAATTTATTCACATGTTAAGTGTTGTGCATATATTGCATTAGCTTAATGGATTTAATGACAATGAAGATTGAGAATTCTTATGATCAGCTCAAAATCTGGAATTCCCCCTGAATTGGTGCAAATTTTCTAGGAAAATCAAGAATGAGATAGTGAAGAATTTGCCATGATATTTGGAAGGCCCACCATTAATGAGGGGAGAGCTAAGTTATTGGTTGCATGGTATAGACTCATAAGCCAAGCAATAACTGAGATTCTTTTAGACTTGGAAAACATTTTCAACAAGAAAGAAGGAAAAAGTTGGTGGAGGGAATTTCATTCATCTCCAAAGGACATGGACCGCATTGAAACATTACCACCAAAATGGAAGGGGTACTACACGTCAACTCCCCAAGAAGCCAGCAATTTTGATACTGCATTTGATTTGGTCAAAATTCCTTAATTTTAGTTTTGATGTATTAGGGGCTTTGTTATGGTTGCACATCCACTAAATTTCCTGATTGGCCTGTCTATACTCCATTGTACTAGGTTTGCTTCTTAAGGCTACACCCTAGCTTGGTTTCATTCCAGAATCAAGCCTGAAATCACTATTACAAATTCTTTTGCTGCTGCTGATGTTCTGGCAGGTCTGGGATTTCATCTCCTAAGTGACCTGTCACATACCCCATTGTGCTAGGATTGTTTCTTAAATATTTTCATCAAAGATAGACCAGATATATGGACATGGAGGGTGTGGGATATGATGAGTGGGCCTGTTATTTTGAAAATCATGAATTTCTGAGGATGTACAAGTACTCTTTTTCCTGATGTCCAAATATGCCAAAAGCATGTCTTCAATCTCATGATCATAGATAATCTTTCGTTTTTAATTCACAAGAAGGTTGGAGCGTTCAAAACAACATAATAGCATAATAAATTCCATATATGGTTGTAAATATTGAGTCTTCTTTTCATGTACAGGGAGATATTGAAGAACTGTATGGAGTTGATTTGAGACCTCATGCTCTTGCTGTTGCTGAAGACTGCAGCAGGAGGTTAGGTGATTATGTCAGTATTGATGTTTTAAATGCCATTCAGAGAACAGCTGCCAAACCTTGGGTATCTAATAAACCTTATGACAAGAATGCTTGTGTACCTGAGTTAAGCGTGCTTTCACTTGATGCAAGCAAGCTAGAAAATAATCTAGTGGAGGCTATCCTATGGTGGACTAAAGTTCTCAATCTGGGAAGTGAAAGGTTTGCTTTTACCTCCCAGTTTACATTTAGTAAAATCTGCTCTAGTTCTGTCATTTTAAAATGTCATCTAAGGTAGTATCTTCAGCTGTTGGCATAACTTTCTACTTACATACCTGGACGTAATTGCAGGAGCAATCAGATCAGCCCAGCTATTGCATTAGCATTATATGATAAATATCACCAACTTCCTTCTGCCTGGAAGCTTAGTGCTTCTTTGTCAACTATGACTGATGATGAAACTAAAGTTCTTCATTTTGATGGTCCTGCAAAGGTATGCTCAGAACATGAGCATCAGTATCAGGGATCAGAACATGGCAATGTTTGGCAGAGATATCTTCCTCCAAATTCTAACATCATCCTAAGCCGTTGAAGCTGCAGAGTTTTGCAACACCATAATGGTATTTTATCACCATCCTACGAGTGTTCCTCTGTTACTGCCTGTGGCTTCTCAAATGATATCTTGACACTAACAGACTTGAAATTAGTTTCAGTTTAAAGGAGACGCCTATTTATCATTAAATTCCTGCAAGAAGAAGTCAAGGAATATTCACTGAGCATTAAAAGATCATGCAATTGGACTGTTTGCCAAGAAAATGAAGTTTGCCTTGCCGCCCATGGAGAAGGAAATCTATAAATTATATTCAAGCAAATTATATGAGGTTGGAGATAAGTGTTGATAGCAATGGCCTATATCCAACAAATTTTTTACTAGTTGAGCCAAGTTTGTGGGTTATTGATTGCTTTAGGTAAAATGATTTTTGTGTGTCAAGTGTGCATATTTCTTTCTACAATCCTTTTCTTCTGCTTAGAAGAGCAGAATGGGGTATTTATAGTGGTGTTTATTAGTTGTCATGAATTATGACGTGTCATCCTTTGATCTATGATCTATGCTTGTGTATGCATTCTTGGAATAGAATTTGACGATGATGCTTGTCGTCATGGACTTGTTGGAGTGGGGAATGAAACAAGCAAGAGTGGAGTAATATAATTCAAAAAGCGGTTTACAGTCAATTCGTTGGCCACCTTTCACGAGAGTCATCTGTCTTCTTCCATATTTTATGCATATTGTAATTCAAAGGAATTTCTGCCCACTGGAACACTGTGACCCGAGAGATGAAGCAATGCCAAGTTAGGTTGAAAACATATCGACCGGGATCGAGTATAACCATATCCACGTTTGTATACACTTTTATTTGAAATATATAGATGTGAATGTAGATATCAATTAAATAGAAAAATTCATATCTATGTTTATTTTGAATAGATATTGATATGGATTAGATATTCAAAGTATAATATAAATACAGATATAAAAAGGATAATTAAATATTATGATCACCAAAGCAAAGGTATTAATAAGTGATAGGTAAATTAAGCCAATACCAAGATAATATGCTAATTTATTTTCTTTAAAAACTTATAAATGATGTATAAGATTAAAAAATATATAAATAGAATCAAAAATTTGAAAATATATCACATAATTATCTATCCATATTCATATCAATTCTATATGGACAATGGATTTTTTTTTTTGTATACTTTAGGATATGAAAATGGATTTGGCCCATGGTTGGATGAAACTGATATTGGAATTTGAACTATGGTTAGATGAATTGTAAACCGACATTGGACCAATTTGGTTTGGTTCAGTACTGAGACAACAACATAATGCCAATTCGAGCTAGATTGATTTTTTGTATTTTTAATTATTATTTTTTATATATTTTATATGAGGCTGAGAGCTTCTCCTAAATTTTCATTCTCTATTCTTCCTCTTATTTTCATTTAAAATTATTTAAATAATTATCACCCTCTCTAATCTTTTCTCTTTCCTTTCAATTTACTCTATATTTCTCATGACACAAGGGAATGCCCCTCCTTTGAATTAAACCAAAACATAAAAGGAAATCAATTTTCTTGAGAATAAAATGTTAACTCTCACTTTCTCTTAAAAATGAATTTGAATAATTTTAAAATATTACCATTTAGCAAATATTAAATTAGTATACTTTCACTTTAAATAAAAATCTTAAAAATTAGTACACTTTCACTTTGGATAAAAATTTTAAAAAAATAATTTAACTTAAGAATGATAAAAAAATAAAATTTCAAGAAAAATTATTTTAAAGTATAATTTGTAAGATTTTGATTGATGCTTAGTCAAACTTATAGGGTTTTCAAACTTTTATAAGATCATAGTAATACTAAACATCCCCTTGACTTATGTTAACTTTATCCCTAACTCATTAAAATAATACAATTATATTTAGCATAAAATATAAGTTTAAAATATTTTTTTTTATGGTTTAGACCATGATATGTTATTAGACCACCTCAATTCAGCCATATATATATATATATATATATATATATATATATGGAGTGATAAATAATAGATAATAAATTAAAGAAAAAAAAGAAGCAATGAAGATCAGTATTAAATTCTTTAACTTTATCTTTGAAATAAGTATACAAAATAGGTAAGGATCAATTTTTTATTTTTTTATTTCATCTATTATGAACCCTTAAACAAGAATTCTCTATTAATCTACTAGTTGACCTTTCTTAAAGAAAAATAATTTAGGTTAATTTTCTTAAAATATATAGAAAAACTAAAAGATTAATCCCTCTAGTTTAGTGACACATTGCATTCTGAACTCTAAGAGATATGTTTTAACCTTAGGATTTTATGATAGACCTAATTTTATTATTTTAATAAGCTATGGATCACGTCTGCATGAGTTAGTATAAGGTTCGTTATTGCTATAATCCTATCTAAGTTTAGAAATCCTATAAGTTTGACTAAATATTGGCTGAATCCTTACAAGTTATTTTTTTTTGATATTTTATTTTCTTATTACTTATAAGTTAAATTAATTTTTGATATTTTTATATAAAATAAAAGTATTTTAACTTGATATTTGCTAAATTGTGATTTCCTAAAATTCATCAAATTTATTTTAAAAACAGCATTGACTTTTATTCTTAATAAATTTTATTTTTTAATATTTTTATTAAATTTAAATAAAAAATCCTCTTATTTTTATAAAAAATCTTAAATAATTATTTCGAATAAAAATAATAGAGAGGAGAGAGAAGATATGAGCTCAGATAACCCTCAACACAACCCTCCCTCTACTCAAAAGCCATCTGAACTAAACAATTCAGTATGATTTAGTTTTCTGGTCAATTTAGTTCGGTATGTCTTACTTTTGGTCTGAACAGATATTATTCAGTCCAGTTTTTCCCCTACACGAGAGATGTGACACATACCATGATATGGGCGCGGAAGCAAAAGAAATCAATGAATAGAGCCCACATTGGGTTCTCAGCGATGGTGGATCCAAAGGGCTCGGCACTAAGAGTATCAGTTGAACAGAAGGGGATGCCTATCAATAAATTCGTATCAACTAGTCCTTTCTTCGATCTGAACAGCTTCTATATATTATATGTTTCAGGCTTTTTATTTTCCTGCATTTATTCATTCATTCATTTAAATTTCATTTTATATGTGAAACTTCCTGCCTCATTGCCCTCCTACTCTGAGGTTTTTATCCTTTCACCTTCATCCATACAATTTTGTCATGCACAAAGTTGTGTGACATTTTACTTGTTACCAATGTCTATATATACAATCAAACGAAACCAAAAGAGCAAATTTTCATCCTTACTCCCTCCAAAACGTGGCATCGTATTGTCCCAACTTTCTCTACTTTTTTATTATTATTATTTCTCTTAATTTTGGCTCTCGTGACCATGCAATACAAAACAGGTGGTCAATGGTCTATACGCTAGCAGCCATATTAGAAGCACAGATGTGTATGGCATGTGGAGCATCGGTGTGCATTCCCCCATGTGACATGCATGTGTTGTCGAATTCTTTGATATGAAAAATCTTTTTCCAAGCAAGTATTATGTTCTTAGACAGAGATGGACGTTGATGCCACCGCTTGAAAGGTGTTTGTCATGAATCTCTCATCATGTTTTCTAACCAAATAAACTACAAATCATATGATTTCGTTACTAGGCAAATCTCAACCATTAAATAATGATCTAAGAGGGAAGAGCATAATACCTCTAGGGATGACAAATGGCATCAATAGATCATAAATTAGAATGTGTTAGCTTAAGAGGTTAACAGCAAATGTATCAACACAAATCTAACCTATATAATAGGTAGGCTACAGGACATAGCCCGTGTAACCCATTTAATAAATGGGTCGTGCTCGAGTTGATACAGATACATAATCTCTTTTCAACCCATATAATTTTAATCAGATTTTACACAATCTAATTCATATAAAATTTTAGGTTTGATCTGATGGAGTGCTTCAAAATACTCAAAATGTCATTCAATTTCTATTTTTTTCTTCTATTTTATATATTAAATAAAGATTTACAAGTAATTTCTATCATAAGTTAATCAGGTCTAAGGGGTCATGTCCAGGTTTGAGCTATGTTCAGAGGTCATGTCCAAAGTTGCCATCCCTAAATATGTCTAAGCATCAGTTGTATTTTTGCCCTCTAGTTTTGTTTTTCTTTTGTTCTTAATTTTCTCCATACTTATCCCTAATCCTCTATAGAATTGTCTGCACCTAAAACAATGCTAAGGCACCTTATGACACAATTGTATATTCTCTATGATGTAGTCTTTAAAAGTATGAAAGGTTTAATTAAGTTCACCAATTTCATCTTATCTAACTAGTATTTTTCTTACTCGAATCCTAACTTGTGGCTCAACTTCTACATGTTTAGTGGCTTTGGCAAAAAAAATATTGCAATGGAGTGGATTGAGCTAACAACTTTATATATCCCATAATTAATATAAATATGAAAAATGGCTATAATTATTATTGGATTAAATAAAAAATAGTAATTCACATAATATTTCATTGAATACTCAAGAAATCAATACATGCATATTTGCACCACCAAATATAAATTAATCATTTCATTCATATATTATATTGTATATATATAATAATAATCTTTTTGATGAATAGTGATTTCAAATAACTTATCTTTTTTTTTTTAGTTAGCATGTTTAATTTGAAATAATTATCTTTTCAGCATTAGATTAATTATAATCTTACTTCAACTGATAATTAGTAAATCTTAACAAATTTCATTGGTGAAGATCTTTAAACTTCATGTTTGTGCAATGGTGGCAATCCTTAATATCACATATTTATTTGTAACTAGGGACACCTCCTCAAAATATTCTTACCCATGATGACAATCATACTTTTTATACATTCTTGCCTATGATAACAATTCTCACGTGTCATTGGGCTATTCATGTTTCTATGTATTAGCCGGTAATGGTAATCTATATCATGTGGCTAGTCAAAACTCAAAACTATATTGTTTTATGAAAATTCAACTTTCATGCTTGCCAAAAAAAATATAATTTAATGATATGCAATTCATAATCATCAATGTACGATACACATATACATAAAATATATCCATAATTATATAAGGAGAAATTCTTATAAACTATTTATCTTAACCATCCACATATAAAGTGCATAAAATATCCTTAATTATGTGGATGATCATGTATAAGGATTCTTACAATCATTATCTCAATATCAATATATGGTATATATACATGCATATATAAGGTATTCATAATTGTGAGCTGGTAGTATGCAATGATCCTCACCTCTACGGCTCTACTTATACAATCTCAAAAGAGGTGTTATCAGTCTACACCTATAATGTCCAACTAATTCCATATCAATATAATGTCAATTTAACCTTTATCAAACTATTTCTCACTAATTTCTCAAATTTTGGATTTTAATATCTAAATTATCCTTAGCTATAAATTTGTTTGTTCCTTCCTTGATTGAAAATTAAATAATTAATAGAATTAGAATTTTATCCTAATTTAAGAATCAAAGTTTGCAAACCCTTGCCCAACAACTTTCTGTTCAAAATCCAGTAATCAAAGTAGATTATAGAGTAAATCTAGTTAATTACAAGGAGAATACAAGAAAAGGAAGAAGAAAAATGCGAGTTAACTAATGGTTTTTAGGCCGGCAAGAGCTAGATAACAACTTGTTAGATCAAAAACTAAAAAAGTAGTAAAAAAATCGGTCTAAATAAAGGCAATACCAAAAGGGCCGCCAGCAATGAAACTCCATGAATGTTAGGGTAGATATCGGCATGATAGGTAATGACCAACAAAATTCAGATCTATAATTGATAATCAAAGAAACAGTACAAGAATTTTAGGTTTTAGCGATGCCACAAATACGCATTGCTAAATAGCGATAAAACAACGATGCCAAAAAAATTAATAAAAAATTAGCGACGAACGAAATTAGTGACGCTATTAGCGTCGCTAGTTATCAATACTTGTGCATGGCATCACTAAGTAGCGACGCCACGGAGGCATTGATAATTAGTAATGCACACGCACATCACTGGGTGACTCAGCGATGCGCATGCGTGTTGCTGAGGTGCATCGTTAGCGCACGTGGGGCGCTAGCGACATGCATCGACGTCGTTGGCCCCTGCATGGGCCTAAGGACGTGCGTGCGCTAGGGATGCTTGCGAGCATAGCAAGGTGCGCGCATCGCTGGTGGCCCGCGCGTGCGCATTACTGATCAGCGACTAGCGCGCCCGTCCCCTTGGGCCGCACATCAGAACCCTAGTTTTGGTGCGCAGCCCTTCTCTCGCGCATCAGAACGTTCTTCCTGGCCTGTCCTCTCCTATTTCAGGGTTTTGATGCGCGGCCCTTCTCTCACGCATCAGAACATCCTTTTTGGCATGTCCTCTCCTATTTCTCCTTCGCTCCTTGCCTCCCCAATCGGCCCCCTCGGCCCTGACCCCCTTCCGCCCTTGGCCCCCCTCTCCCCCAGTTCCCCTGGGCCCTGCTCGTTCCCCCGCCCCCCCCCCCCCCCCCCCCCCCCCCCTTCTCCCCGCTAGGCCGCTCGGCCCCCCAGCCCCCCTCTCCCCCAACCTTGGCCCTCCCTCGGCCCGGGCCCCCCTCTCTTCCCCCTTGGTTGGTTCCCTCTGATATGCCCGCGATTGCTTCCAGCCCCAGCTAATAAGAAGTATCGTGTGCATTATAAATAATTTTATATTATATATTTGATATTAATTTTATGATATTAAAATGTATGGACATTTGTATTAATTATATGTAATGTTATATAATAATTATTGATTATATAAGTTAATTATTTCTACTTAATATCCTGTATGATATTGAAAAATGTTGAAAAATTTTTTAGCAATCAGTATTTCGCATTGATTTTTATCAAATAAATTCCATGCAGTGCACTAGGAATGATATATCAGTTCACTATTGCATAGCAACATTACGATTTAAAAATTAATATGATATGCTACTCTAGTTGTTTGTTACTTGTATTGATGAATTATTAAATATTATTCCTATATTATTATCAATATTGCTGACCCATTATTTTATTCAAAATATATTTTTTAGGTCATGCATAATTATTTCAAAATGAATGTTGATCGCTTATGGATGTATCAAAGGGTTAAGGATAATTTTTTTAATCCTAAATTTGTTAATAGATTAAAAGAATTTATTGTATTTGCTTGTAGTCAACCAAAGTGGATGGATTGATCCAGAATCAGATGTCCATGTAATATGAGAAAGTATCAGAATAAAGCTTATGGGGATGTTGAAACAGTTAAAATTCATCTTTGTAGAAATGGTTTTCTATTCGGTTACTACAATTGATACTGTCATGAAGAAATTGAGGTTAGGGAAGAATCAAACAATCAGGGACAGATACAATTTATGAAACAGCAGAGAATTACAATGTGGTAGCAAAAAATTATGACATGAGAGCAAAAAATTACAATTGTTCTCTTGCACGATCCTTTTTTTTTTTCTAATCATTCGGAGGAAAGTCTCTAATCTTCTAATCTTTTATTTTGTTTTCTAATTACTCAGAGGAAAGTCTCTAATCTTCTAATCTTCATCTTTGTCTTTTATTTGATACAGCTTGGACCTTGGGTTGTTGGGCTCAATAAGCTAAATTAAAGCAAATTTTGATTTATTATTATTTTTATAATTTTAAAACTAATTTTGAGAAAACTAAAAAGAATAAATTGGATGTAAAAAAAATAAATTGGATGTACTTATCTTTTTTGAGGCTTGTTATCAGTGCATCATGTCATGTTCATTCATCTCGTTTGGCCTTCAATACTATGATAGACTGCACTATCTTTCATCTTTAGTCTTACTATTATACTTATTGTCATTTAGAGGGAACTCTTCATCATTATTCTTCTGCCCTTTTATCCTTTCTTTAGCATCGTACCAATTATTAAGGCAAACTATTATCTTTATTGTATCGAGCTTCAATTAGCTCCTTTTATCGAGTACCCATCCTCCTATACAAAAAGCAGAATCGATGCTACTATAGACATTGAAAGGATTAGTAGATTACGAGCCATAATGGAAAGCATAGGATAATTATTTTGTTTTGCTTTCAAAAAAGTTCATCACCAATGATATCCTTGATGTTGAAGTCTAGCCACTCTTCAGAAGTCCTGGGTCTAGCTATAGACCTAATAGCCATTGATGTGGCACCAATTGTAGAAGTTAGCTTAGGGGCATTGAGTTCAGACTATAACTGATATACCCCACATCCCATCATGTTGGCATCAAACTCAAATTCTTAACCATAATGTTGGCGAGAACTATACTAGCACAAGATATTATCGATTGTAAAGGATAGAGAGTAAGATATTAGGATAACTTAATAGAAATTAGAGAGGAATTAAGACGGCTTAGGAGAATTAAAAAGGCTTGTAGAAAGATGAAAAAGGGCTTAAAAGAGCTTTGGAGAGCTTAAAAGAGCTTTGAAGAGCTTGGGTTTGATACGGTGAAGAGAGAAGGGTTTGAACCTATTTATAAATGTTGGAGGATTATTAAATGGCCCAAATAGCTTTGGAAACTAGCTATTTATAACGGTTGGAAATCTCAAATAAGTCTTCTTAGCCAAAAGAACAGAATACCCCTCAACGTTCATAAAGGGCATTTTGAAAATTAAATGAAAATGGCTCTCAAAACTAATCTTTTTTTGCCATATTAGGGGGAAATTTTTGATCTTTTTCGTTGGGCTTAGCGTGCCATGCGTGTGACAGGTGCATGCTTGGCATGCCGGTCCAACAGGCCTAGCATGCCAAGCATAGCGTGCCTAATGGGTGGATCCGTTAGTTGGGATGTTGAAAAAGAAGATGTAAAAAGTTATAAAAATATAATTTTTTTTAAAATAGAAAGAATTAAATTGTAACATATAAAATTTTAAAAGTTAAAATAAATTTTAAGTAAAGATTTGAAGAATAAAATATATTTTAATTTAGTTTTTTTTGGGCGTGTAACGTTTAACTAGACCACTTTTTTAGCCTATAACTGCAAGTGTTTTTCAGGGGAAAAAAAAAAATATAGTAAACCTTAATTCTTGCATTCTTCATCTTTGGTGATATTCATTACTTTTTTCCGAGAAGGGCTATTACAAGCAGGCCATAGTACAATATTTCGATATTTTGTACAACTGACAAGAATTGACCTTGCCGTAGCTTGTTGGAAGTACATATATATTTGATAAAAATGCTGGAAGTACATACGGAAGTGATGGACGGATGGCAATGCTCTGACCGTTGAGTACTTGGACTCGTGGTGGTTTTTACGAATGTAGCATTATATAAAGCTTCTGCTGTAGCCTGTGCGCCCACCAACACACCCACAGCACAAAAATTTATTCCTCCAGTTTCTCAGTGGCAAAGCTTAACTTTTAATTACCAATGGTGTTGTCCACCTTCTTCATTAGTGCCTATAGATCTCATCTTCTGCCTTCAGAAGTTGATATCATATAATTTTTAGCATCCTTGCATGAGTCGTCCGACAGATGTGTGAACTAGGTCATCAATCCCATGAACTTTTAGGCGGCGGCCAGTATCAATCATCTTGTTCAACTTGATAAGGCCATGCATAAGCCATCATGTTGTTAGAATTTGAGACGCAATGAGGTCGGCTTGGGAATTGTCAGGCATGGGTTCTCTACAGCAGGTGTTATGATTCGAGTCCCCACACTCTTTTTTTTTGGCAAGCAAGGATATATTGACTTTGAAGTAGGGCATTATTCGCACATCTAGAGCTCTGTGAAGAATTTTAAGTTCAAAGGAGGCAGCAGTTTATGGGGAGCAAATCATACTCTTAATTATATTGCTTGCATGCTTGCCTCCCCTTTAGAAAAGGAGATTCTTCCTAGTCTCAAATACTTGCACAACAATACCCACTAAGGAAACCATGGAAATTGTCGCATCTCACACCCATGTCCATCCCATCACTGCGCATGCCTACCTTCGCACGCAAGCTCTTATTGCATGCGTATGAGAACTTAAAAAAATATGAATTCCTTTTTCTTTGCCACTCTTTCTCTATGTTCTCCTTTCCCTTGGCAAAAGGAGGGTAACTTTTCATTGTTCACACCTTAGTCCATTGAAGGGTTGTTTTCATGCCATCAACTTCACTACTACTGGGACATTAATTTCCAAGGGATGGGAGAAGTAAAAAAAGAAAAAAAAAAAAAAAAAAAACTTCACTATTCTCTGGCAATCCTGGTGTTTACTTCAAATATTCTCCAATTTCCCTAAGCTGATTCAGATTCTCCTATTAATTAGTGATGACCTTGCTATATAGAAATTATTGGTTCTCCAGTATCTTTTAGTCCTACTCATGCCAATCATTGATCAGTTTCCTGTTTATTTATGTTTTTAAGAAAACAAACAGCTGTATGATTCTTGGATAGTCAATTAGTTGATACAACCCTACCAATCGAAATCTTGTAATTATTAGACGAAGGCATGTCAAATGAACAGGAGACTAATTGTTAGATTTGACTGCATGAGCTGGCCTGCCCAGTTTAAAGGCACTTGCTGATGTTACATGAACTGTTTAAATTATAGGAAGCGAGTCGGACTTTTATTCTAATTCCACAAAATTAATGTATATTAGAGTCGAGGTCTTGCTGAAAAAATTATTGGAGTGGAGGTCACTCGCGTTGGTAGAGAGAGTTGCCTCATAGCTGTTGTTGCCGTGGCAAGAAATTCTAATCACCAACCAAGGAGAGCCAAATTATAAGCTGAGAGTAATTTGGTCTATATCTAATGAAGCTTGGGCCTTCCGGTTGGCACCCCTCTCTTAAACCCATTCATGCACAGGAGAGAGAGCTTCTGGGTTCAAAATATAAAGGTAGCATTCCTAATCTCCTACTGTATTAAAAGAATTCATAAGTTGAGCCCATGGAAAGCTAAGAAATAAATAAAACATGATAAAATATCAGCACTTTACGACAAGATCATCATGAGGTCTCGAAAAAGATTAACGCTGGGAGCTCTTATTAATTACTCTGTGCATAGGGGAGCTTCTATAATTTTTATAACTCATGAAAATTAGTGCCATATGTGAGGATAATTTAATGATAAATTATCAGAAAATAATATTGCAAAGCTTGAAAACTGTGGTACGAAGGAAAGAAGCTTTTCATGCTTGGCCTTCATAGATTGTAGAGTTCATGAATCTATCAGCAAGTCTTGATATAAAGTGCCGACTTTTTTATATCATGTGGCATTGATGCTTCTTCTTAGCATGGTCATTTGCACCACAGCATATTTTGAGATCAGTAAAGAAATTAAAGCTCAAAAAGAAAGTATCTGCATGCACTAATAATTTTCAAAATTGAGTAGTGTTAGAGAAAGGTAGGGTGTGTGATGCCCACGCGGCAACCCCACACGGATGTGGGTCTTGGCCGGTTTCCTTGAAATATAAACACATTTTAATAAGATCTCTGCTCTTACGTGACGTGCAAGATCTTGACCAAGTCAAGAGCAATTTTTTTTTTTTTTTTTTTTGTTGTTGTTGATGTAACTCTTTGGACGTGAGCTGCTCTGTTCACATGAAAGGAGGTGATATGAACAGGTCTTTTGACGTTAAAGGAGACGAGGTCCTTTCACAGTGTTGAATACACCAGCCTTTTGTGGGCACAATAGTCCCCCCCACCCTCTCCGATGTGAGAGGGCATGATCTTTCGTGCTGCTCGTGTTTATGATGTAGTGGCAAATGCATGCATGGCCGGAAACAATGAAAGCGCCCTCACTTTCCATAGAGAATCTTATTATTTTCAGACAAATCTCTTTGATTAAGACCATAAATTTGATAAAAAGTTTCTTGATGTTTGATGGCCTTCCAACCAAATAAGCTACTTTAATAAAGAAGATTCTTGAAGAGAACTCAAATCAAGTCAAAAGAACGCAGTTACAGCAGCTGGTGGTTAAATCTCAGGACTGGTAGGATAGATCCAATAGCCTTTCTTACTGGATCTATCTTTCACTGCGCTCCACCAAGCTACTACAGCATTAACTTTGCCTTCAATTCAAAGACATCATTTGGATCATCACTAACATATATATAGAACCTGGGAGAAGAAAGAGAGAGAGAGAGTGGAAACAGCCGAGGGGAGTAGACAGGCATATTGACACGCCTTGTTGCTAGGTATACCAGCGACAGGCTGATGGATTATAAGTCTCGTAGACTAACTTGTATGGCTGAGAGAAGCTAGCTTCCATATTTGTGCTCCATGCTACGTACAAAGACTCGGATTTTAATTAATTATAATCCTTGGTAGCTTGTGGCCGGTGTACCATCTTTTTTGTCTACTCTAGTAACAACAAAAGCTGCCATGTTTCATTGTTCTAATTAAATAACAAATTTACTTTTGCTATCCCATCCCATGAGCCTCTTCCAATGATAATTTTCTCCCGAAAGCTAATTTGTCCTCACTCTGAGGCCACCGAGACACGGCCCCTTTCCAACTCTGATGGTCTCTGATCAATCAAAACCTTGCTGACGAAATGAACTGTCCTGGTAGTTTCTTTCCTTGAGTTACCATAGCTTTGAAGTATATCATCAGATAAATTCTTAACGATATTATCCATCTTTTAACAACAAGAAAATAAAATTAATATAATAAATTATAAAAGATCGAAAAAGCCATCCCAAATTAACCCGAAATAAGTTCATGATACTGACTGATCATCAATAGCTGCAGGAACCAGCCAAGTCTTAGCTAAGACTGGAGACATCTCTGAAGGACGACAGGGTCACCAATTAAATATATTTTTTAAAACTTGTTAACAATATAATTCTTAACAAACAATATCTTTTGTTTCTCCGTCAACTTCATTGCTTATTAATAATATATATCCACCGGTCCCCACAGTATCTTCTTTCTAAAGTCTTTTGTTTTTTTTTTGTTTTTTTAGTCTACTTAATCTTTAGTACCACTGAGATTACCTCTGTATTTAGCTTTTAAAGTTCATAACTTCACATCGACTAATCATGCCAAAGTTAACATCAACTCTAAGACAGTTTTGCAAACGCAAAGCTGAAACATGATTGCCAGAAAGGGTGTTTGAAGAAAAAAGCTAAGGATGGTTAAATCTAAAATGGTTGTTGTCATGCGGTTGGCTTGCCAACTTAAATACATGCAAAAAGAATAAAAAAGCATCTGACACGATCGGTCCCCATAGTATCTTCTTTCTAAAGTTTTCTTTTTTTTTCTTTTCTTTTGAAAAAAACAACAAATTAATCTTTTATTGTCCCACTGAGATTACCTCTGTATTTAGCTTTTAAAGTTCATAACTTCACACCGCCGGCTAATCATGCCAGAGTTAACATCGACTCTAAGGCAGTTTTGCAGGGGCAAATTAAGCTAAACATGGTGAAAGTGATTGCAAAAAAAAGTTTGTTTGAAGAGAAAAGGATGGATAAATCTAAAATGGTAGTTGTTGTGGTTGGCTTGCCAACACTAATGCATGCAAATAGAATAAAACATATCTAATTAACACGATCGGTCCCCACAGTATCTTCTTTCTAAAGTCTTTTGTTTGTTATCCATTTAATCTTTAGTCCCACTGAGATCACCTTAATTTGTATTTAGCTTTTAAAGTTCAAAACTTCACATCAAGTCTAATCATGCTGGAATTAACATTAAACATGTTCGATTGTTTATGATCTACAGTTCTGCAAAGGCAAAGCTAAGATATGCTCAAAATGATTGGAAAAAGAGTACTGTTTGAGAAAAAAAAATGGCTTGTTGGATCTAAAATAGTTGTCAAGAGTGCAAAATGCCAAAATATGTTGAAAGTGATCGCAAAAAGAAGGAAACTTTGGTGCGATTTCTTACGTTTTTGCCATTTGATTCTTACTTACCAACGGACATATGTGTTTAAGTATTTAATGAAGACTTCGATGGAAGCTTATATAATATATGAGCTGTAAAGTTACACAAGTGTTTGTTGGTAGATGGACAACTAGATGACGTAGGAATGACCCCTAAATTGCATCTTTGCAAACAAGAAGAAAAAAAAGGAATGTTTAAGAAAAAGTTTTGTTGAATCTAAAATAACTGTTAATCACACTAAAATAATATGAAATTGCAAAAAATGAAGGAAAGGAGCTTTGTTGTATGTAACATGATTGTTATGTACAAAATAATAAAATAATTGTCAATTATATAAAAATTATAAGCAATTATTAAATATAAAAATTACTAAAAATAATAAATAGTTTTCAAGTATATAAAATAATAAGTGATTGTAAAAAAGGACTACCTAAAAAAAAAAGAAAAAGAAAAAAATCTCCAACAGGCCAAATGGAACTAACTAAAGACCTGAGGATCTCTACGTACAGTCATGCAAATATTAATAATAAAATAATAGTCAATAGGCAAGCTATGATTAGTTATTTCTGTATCGCCAAGAAAATTTAAGATGATAAAAGTTAACATATTCATGATTTCTCCTATCAAAACGTGTTTTATCTTCTAAATTAAAATTTATCGTAGTAGTCTTACGTAAAAATGTTGGATATGATCTGCCTTAAATGATATATTTTTTTAATACTTGAAACTGAATAATTATGGTATAAGATATTTTCTTTCTTTCTTTCTAAAAAGAATTATTTTATCTCTATATTTTTATATAATTATATAACTTTCTAAGTTTTTTATGATATGCGTTGGTGTTAGATTCACTGATTAAAAACCTTGGTTTCATAGGTTAGGTGACAGCAATGAAATATAAAGAAGAGAGTGTGTATTAATTGAGGAGAGAAAGAGAGAGAGAGAGATAGCTTTTTGAGCTTTATCATGAAGCATCCTCCTTTCTCTCGCTCCCTCTCTCTGGCCTTTTTCTCCGAGATTCATTGCCTCTCCTTTATCTCCCTGTTATGTTTTTCTGACTTGAAAGATCGTTCCAACCTTTCGCCTCTCCAACTTTTCATTGTCTGCACTTCTTTCTCTCCTCAACTCCTAGCCTAACATTAAATTTCCAGCAGGATTTCACCAAAAACTCCATGAGAGGAGTAGAATGGCATGCGATACCAATGTACTATACTATATATATTAATTACTTTTAATAATTTCATCTTGTCAATCGTTTCTATTGTTGTTTCTCGTGTAGTTTCTCACATACATTTCCAAGTAAACTAATCATGAATTAATGTGTTTTTTCAAAAAAAATTATTTCCTTATATTTGAATTCAACTAAAAGGTACGTTGTTTTCAAATTTTAGTAATATTGCCAAGTATTTTAATACTTATATATAGGCTAACAATGAGTAATAATGAATTATGAACCTTTTAATGACTAAATAGACAAATCATAGTAGCAAAAGGATATCGTTTTGGCATTTGACCAAAAGACCCTTGCAAGATAGGCAGGTAGGATATGGTAAGTTCAAAGCTAAGAGATGACACTCCTACTGTATCTTAGATAAAAAAATAAAAATAAAAGAAAATTCAAGGTTGCTAAGTAAGCCATTAGAATCTACGGCATTATTTTAGCGGTCTAATGATAAAAGGATAGGATGAAGCAAATGGTGTTATCTATAGGTGACTTTGGATTGAAAGAAATAATAGAAATTCTTTAGGGATACCTTCACTGAGATTGATGACAATGTTGCTATTGACTGACCTAGCACTGGGTACTAAGTCATATATCTATACAAACTCGCCCACATGGGCCATCATCAATCCATGAGGTGGTAGTCATGAGATAATAGCCACTTCATATAGCTCTTGATGAAAACAAAGAAAAGGCTTTGTTATCAGCATGCTAAGAAAGAGCACGGAAGCTACTTTCTCCTTCACTCTTCGATTCTATAGTGATCTCTTTCCTTCTTCGACACTAGTAGCCTCCACTGTAGGTCGAAGATGATCCCTCATCTCTTCCACTATTGAACGGAGGTATGTTCTTTGTTTTATTCTTCAATTGGTATCAAAGCCTTATGTCGATTGTCATTGCCTTCTCATTACATTGGTTTTTCATCTCACCTACCCCTCCTATCATAGCTATTGCTAGCACTCACTACCCCTGGAGTTGTTGTGCTTTGGCTGCAGGTGCAGCTATTGGCCTAGTTGAGCTGCTGGGCATTGGCACCTCCTTCGAGTGAAGGGGTTGGCTACCTTGTTGATATCGGGTGAATAGAGAGTTGGAGGGGCTACAACCATCCATTGCTAGACCCCTCACCATGGATAGCCAAGGATGCCTTGGCCTATCCCATTCTTCCAGTGAAGCATAACGCCGAGGTTCTTGTAAGACCTTAAAATCGGCATATCGAGCCATTAGAGATGCCAGTGGCACCTTTCTCTAGCTGTGGAAGGCCAAAAGCGATCTTGCCAGCCGCCTCACATGCAGTAGCATAGTGGGTTCACCAAATATATGGATGACATTCATCTATAAATTTAGTGAAGAGAAAGAGCAATTTGTTTCTTCATTTTTTCACCAAAAAAAAACTATTTCAACCTGTGTTAGTTTTATGGACATTAGAGATGAGTTCTCTAAAAATGAATTAGATTACATATTTTATCTTATTGAATTGGCAATTATTATAAGCTTAGAAAAAATTTTGGCCCTATTTATAAGTAAGAATATTTAAAATCTAATTATTTTGCTTAATATTGAAATATATTGAATTATTCACCTAATGTCCAAACTTTGCTTGACTGAATATAGTGATGGCTTTTAAATCTATAATAACCGACTTCAATAGAGACAAGAAGCTAGATAGACATAATTATGATATATAGCATAGGCCTAATAAGTTAGAAGTCTTAAAAATCCTGTCATTTAGTATGACATCGTTAGATCCCAACAATTCAGCACAACACTACTGTGACTAAAAAGTCTATGGAAACTGAGTAAAAAGGATCGTTGTTTGCACTTTATCATGCTAAATAGTAGGCATAACAACTTGATTAGAGATTTTGAGAGTTTTCTGACAATCTAGTTTATATGGAGCCAACTCAAGATCAGGTATAAATAGACCTTTATGATGAGGCTATATACCTCAAACCTAAGGTTTTTACAATATACCAAGGAACACAATTATTCAATATCTGATCATATTTATGTGATGGAAAACATAATTAGGGATCTAAGAAATGTTGGAGTTGACCTTACTGACAAGCAGGTTGTTGTAGTGATTTGTTCATTGTCTAACCCTCAAAGGAGTCAAATGAAGCTCTCGATGACTTATAGTAAGAGCATTCAGACTTTTGAGGATATATCTCATCATTTTGAGTTAGAAATCAAGCACATAGAGACTTCTTGCCCCTCGACCTATGTGGCCCATGTTGGGTCTTCGAGACTCATAAGTAAGAAGAGGGGCAAGATGGATGACAAAAGTGGACAGGGACTAAGGAAAAAGAAAGTGGCCAAACTGAGGAGAGACTGATAAGGAGGCAAGAGAGATATAGCAAAGATTAAATGCTACAACTGTAGGGTAAAAGGCCATCTTGCTCATGATTGCACTGGGCCTAAAAAGGTAGCTCTATATTGGGCTCTTTTAATATTTGCTCGTATGCATTAGTTGCTAATACACTCCTGATTGGATTATAGATATAGGAGTAAACAAACACATAGTATGAGATCAAGCCAAATACGTAGATTTTTATTTGATTCTAGCAGACATCTAGTATTTGAGAATGGTCTATATGAGCAGATGTTGTAAGTAGGAGCTTATCTTATTAGATTATGTGGTGGACAAATGTTGCTTCTATATGATGTTTTGTATGTTCCATCCGATATAATCTATATTTTGTACTTACCATGCTGGCTCTTTGCTACACTTTTTGTTTCTCTAAAGACCCAAATATCTATACCTTCATGATGTACTTCATGCTCTAGAAATTTGATAAAACTTGTTTTAAGTTATAATAATGTTAGGTCTTAGGATTATATTTGAAATTGAAGGTCAATTTGTTAGGATTTATTTGGGAATAATTTATTATGGTTCTGGTTATATTTTGGATGATTTAATGGTTTTGGATATTGATTATTCTAGCTGTAATAATACTAATGATTTAATTTTTTTTAAGTGCTTCAAAGATAATGTTTGCATTGATTCTATGAATGGCATGCTAGATTAGGCCATATTAGGTAAGACTGAATGGCTAGATTAGCTAGAGATGGCCTCTTAGGCCTACTCACTAAAGTTATGTTACCTACGTGTGAACATTATCTTACTGGAAAGGCAACCAAAAATTTGTTTGAAAAGGCCAAAAGGACATCGGCTCCATTGCAGTTAATTCACTTAAACATTTGTAGCCCAATGAGTGCGAGAGCAAGACACAGTGCATTCTATTTCATCACATTCATAGATGATCATACATATTTTGGTCAAGTCTATTTGATCTTTCATTAATATGAGGCATTAGATTGCTTTAGAAAATATATAAATTTGGTTGAGAATTAATAGATAAAAGTATTAAAACTTTGAGAGTATCTATCTGAACAATTCAAAAGGTTTATGATGAGAAATGAATACAAGACAGTTAACAATTCCTGAAATGCTACAATAAAATGATGTGGTGAAAAGAAAGAATTGAACTCTCTTAATCATGATTAGGTCAATGATGATATAGGCAAATCTGCCATCTCCTAGTAGAGAGATGCACTTGTTTCTATTGCCTACATTCTTAACCGAGTACCCTCCAAGTCAGTACCCTGCACCGCATATGAACTATCGATCGATGAAAAGTCTGATTTGGATCATTTGTGGCCTTAGGGATCAGCAGCCTATGTGCATAATACTTCTCATAAATATTGGAAGCTAGGCACTAAAGGAAATAAGTGTATCTTTATTAAGTACTTTGAACACTCAAAGGATTAAATGCTTATAAGTGAACAGGCTAATGAAAGTGTGATTGAAGTAGAGTCATGAGATGTGAATTTCTTAGAAGAAGATTTCTTAACAAAGGAGAAGTGAAAAATGAGAAAGAGCTTTATGAAATAGAGGATCCAAAGGTAGGCACACCTAGTAGCCCAATTAAGAATTAGAAAAAAATTCCCTAACCTCATATGGATAATAAAAATGATTTGTCTCCCAGCTCATCAATGGATGAGTTGTCTCAAATTGAGTTGCATAGAAGCAATCATTGAAACATCCCTCATTATCGATTTAAGATTGAAGAGAAAGCTTTTATGGTTACTCCATGAGATGACGTTGAGCCTAAAATAGTACAAGAAGAACTATCTTCCATTGCTAAAAAGAGTAGATTACTGTTGTGAATGATGAAATGAAGTCCTTAACAACTAACCATACAAGAGACTTGATTGAACTTCTTCTAGAGCATGAGACTATTGGGAATAAATAGGTCCTAAAAGTTAATCGTAAAATGAATGGTTCTATTGATAAATACAATGCTTGCCTTATATGAAAGGCTACACTTGATAGGAAGATGCAGACTATAAAGAAACCTTTTCATCAATTGTAAGCTTTGTCTCGATTCATGCAATTCTAGCAATTGTTGCCCATTTGGACTTGGAACTTTACCAAATGGACGTCAAAATGGCATTTCTCAATGAAAAATTGGATGAAGAGATTTAATATGGATCAACCAGATGGCTTTCTAGCAAAAGGTTAAGAGCGCAAAGTTTGTAAGCTCTGACGATCTATATGTGATCTAAAGCAATCATCCAAATAATAGTATTTCAGTTTTCATCGAGCTATTATAGCTAATAAGTTATGATGAATAAGTTTACAATGATTAAGGAAGACCACTATGTATATGTTAGATAATCTAAGGAATATTTTCTTATCCTATCATTGTATGTTGATGACATTGTTCTTGCTAGAAATGATAAGGAGATGATTGTCACTATTAAAGTATAGTTGTCCTCTAATTTTAGAATAAAGGATATGGGTGAGGCCAATTACATGCTTGGAGTTAATATCCTAAGGGATCGTTCAAAGAAACTTCTTAATTTGTTCTAAGAGACTTGCATTAAAAAGATTCTTAAAAGGTTCTAAATACAAAGTTGTAAATCCATTGACACTCCTATTGCAAAAGCCAAAGCCCTGAGCTATAACATTGGTCCTAAAACTTCAAATGAGGAGAGACAGATGGCTCGAGTTCCCTACTCTAGTGCTGTTAAGAGTATAAGGTATGCTATAACATGCACTAAACTTGACATTTACTATGCAATCAGCCTGTTAAGTAGACATCAATCCAAACTAGGATCAATCCATTGGAAGCAATCAAGAGGATACAAAGTTATTTCAAAGAAACTGCAAATTATGTGCTTTGCTACAAGGGTTTAGATTTGCTTATCATGGGCTGTAGTGATGTAGATTGGGGTGATGACTTAGATGAGCACAAATCTACATCAGAATATACCTTCTTGCTTAATAGTGGTGCCATATTTTGGAGTAGCAAGAAACAATCTTACACTGCTTTATCCATGATGGAAGCAAAGTTATGGTATGCTCATCTGCTATACAAGGGACTGTTTGGATGAAATGATTCCTTCAAGACTTAGGAGTTGTAACATATGCCTCTGATTCAGTAATAGTTTATTATGATAGTATGGATGCATTGGCAATATGCAAATGATCCTAAGTATTATTGAAGGACCAAACACATAAATATCGGAAATAACTTCATTAGAGATTATGTTGCACAAAAGAAAGCAGTCTTGAAACATATTCCTATGAAATACATGATTGCAAATCGCCTAACTAAGCCCATTGTTACATATGCTTACATTGCTCATGTTAGGTCACTAAGACTTCGTAGGATGTAATTTTTTTATGTTTTTCTATTAGATCACTTGGATTTGTATATTTTATTAGATTATTAATAACATTAATGCACATAAGTGTTTTATTTATTGTTTTATTGTCCATGTTGCATTTATGGTTTAATAATTAGCATACAAGAAATCAAAGTATGTCAATAGGTAAAGATTGGCTCACTCGCACAAATAATCACATTTAACGCTTAACATGATGGGTAAAAGGAGACATTTAAGATATAAAATATCATCTTGGTTGGAACCAAAATGAGGTTCAATGTAATATTGCACTTAGGGATCGAGTGCGAGATCAACTTTAAGTGCTCAAAAAGGTGAGCAAATGAAGAACTTATTAAATCAGGTGCTTGAAGAGCAACTAGACTAATATCTATACGGTGTTCAAAGAGTTTGACATATGCTCTTAAATAGAGAAACTCCATCATAGCGTATATTTTATACTATATATACTATTCGATCGATTTATAAAGTGAGAGAATGGCTCCCTACTTCTCCATCGTATGAGTCCTATAGAGGTTAATGACTTCAAAATATATCCTTATCGACCTTTAACTATGTCATGAGAAGAGGAATTGATATTAATTACTTTAATATATTGCCTAAAGCCATGGATGATTCAACCATAAGGGGCATTATTGGGAAAGAAATTAATTCCAAACTAAATAGTGTGAGGGTGAAGAAAAAACCATTTGATATCCCATTCATGCTTTAAATTCAAGGTCAACCCCTTATATCGATTTTTTTTAGAACTTTAACATAAGTATGAATATTAAGCAAAGAGGAAAAGAGGTCAAGTATAACTCTATAAGATATTAAAGATACTCAATTTGGTATGATTAATTGATCTAGAATATATGCGACACTATATTATTGAGTTGATGTCTCTATGCTGGCTCTAAATGAGCTTCTAGTATAGAGCTCTTATATATGAGTGTACTCATTGATCATATGACATATTAGCTAAGTATGAACTCAATAATTGGGATGATTTGAGAGAGAAGAAAATGATTATTGTTATTGATCTGAGTTGAAGAATGTTGGACATGGCTAGGCCAAAGTGTGCGCCCATGATAGACATAGCGAATTGAGCTCAAGCCTAAGTCCCATGCACATAGAGATAAGAATAAATCTTTCTTCATTCGTTCATTCAAAATTTAATTTATTCAAATTAAATTTAAGTATGAATCGTCGGATAGATGGGATAAAGATAAGAGTTTATCTTGGACTCTTCCCTTTTCTATAATAGAATGAGTTAGATGAGTTATTGGGTAACCAAAAGAAAAGGTACTCTAAAAATAGAACCTACATATTTTGTTCTTTCCTTCCGTCTCTCATCTCTTATTGAAGAAGTGAAAAGCTTTTGTGCCATGATTAGTATAAGTGGTGCTCAATCCTTATAGCAGTACTTTTTTGCAAGCATTTTAAAAGTACGTGAAACATCTAGTAGCATTTTGAAGATCTTGTGTAAAAGCTTCAAGAAAGTGTTCTCTATTTAATTTTGTAATATTTAAAAAATATTAAATAATATTTAGCAAAATATATAAAGAATTATACATAATTGAAATCATATTTCACATCAACATATACATTTATAGCAAATTTCAAATATTAACCGAAAACTAAGCCATTCCAAACCAAATTTTTGCATAATTTAGCATGCAAATTTTCAAAATATAACAATATCTTATGCAAATTATTAAATACTATTCTAAAATATTTTAATAAGCTATAAATGATTTAATAAAATACTCAACTATGATTAGAGTTATGTACCATAATTTATTAATCCATGGCTAAGTCAAATCAACTCGAATGGCTGATCACCTATATTAATCAATTTTAAATTTAATTTTTACAATTAGATAACACAATAATTAATATTTGGTCTCCCAAGGGGTCAACTTCAATCTAGACGAGGGCCTATACTCAGCATACTTCCTGAGGCTGAGTTAATTAACATGTATTTTAGGTAAATTGAGAAGCGAGTAACTAGTGATTAGATTTATTTTAAATCTAAAGAACAAATTAGGGAAGAAGCTATCAACTTGTCCGTTGCCATCACTCATATCGGTGGTATTTCAATTTAAGGTTATGACTATAAAAGATTTGCTATAGGTATCCACAATTCGATGCACCCCAATCTCAGTCATTCACCAATAGGGCTAGAATTAGATCAAGGAAAGGACTTTGTGCATCGGGCGCGATGCAGGTCACACACACCATGCATAATGATTGGCCATGCTATTTGCGGACGGGCGTGCCAAGGATAATTTTTCCTTTCGTGCACCGCATGCGTGGCCCACAGATGCGTGCGGTGCAAAAAAAACTTTTCCTTAGATTGAGCTAGATCAAGCTAGATCCTTGCCCAAGCTCAGCCCAGCCCAAAACCCATTGAGTTAACCCAAATTAGCCCATTTGGACCAAAACACTGGGCCAAACAATTTTGACCTAATTTTGGTTCAATTTTGATAATTTATTTTACAGATCTACATTTGTTTTATTTTTTTTTAGACGGATGATCACACCGCTTTAAGATGAGTCAAACCCGATATATCAAAGTATAATAATTGAGAAAGGATGATAGGGCAAGGGTTGCCCTACTTTCAACTTCAAAAACTAGAGTAAGAGGTAATTCTGGCAGCAATCCAATCAGCAACGGAATTGGCTTCTCAATAGATGTGCCAAATCTGGACGTTAAGAGCTCCAGAAGAATAGAGCGGATGTCACACGTCAAAGGGATGGTAGGCAAGTAGATGCTGGACTCCTGCCGGATCAGCGAATAACAGTAATGGAATCTCCCTCTATAATAAGGCTATAGGCGCCCAGGCTCTGAACGGCATAGGAGATACATTTGTTTAGACATATAGGTTATTTGATAAAACTAAATTAAAGCATTTATAAAATGGTTGTTTGCTTAGACAATAAATACATGGATTCAATTTTATATAAATTAAAACTAAATAAATACTAAACTAATCCAATAAAGAGTCTAATAATTTGGCCTGATTCAGGCTTTGTAATTAAATCTAAATTGAGCTTGGGTTTGGACCAGCCCAGATCGAACTAATTATCTACCTGAATCTAGTCCGAAATTAATATAGGCCTTAATTCTGAGCTTAAGCCTGTTTCAAAGTTTAGAAAGCCCTAATCCAAGCCTGAGCTAAAGCTAGCTCAGTATGATGCTCTAAGGATGGCCAACGCCCACTTCCAACCCTACTCATCAAGGTCTTAATCATAGCTTTTTTTTTTTTTTGTTTTTTTTCAATCGAATGATACATTATGTGTGATTTTGAAGATCACTTCACCCATAACAGATACCGATTGGCTCCTTTTTGTTTGTTCTAGCAATTTTAAAGTAAAAAAAAAAAAGGTTAGATATTTGACTCAATCCCAAGCTTAGGCTGGTCCTTTGACCCCATTCGAATGACTTGCTGCATTTGGAATATCTTTCCATAAATCTAATCTAATTCTATTCAACTTAAACAATGAATAAATTATATTTGGATCCAAAATTATGTTTCAAATATAAAATCATATCAAGAAAACGAGGGCATGTTCTAAGTTTTCAATTCGATTTGCTCATTCCACGTCCCTTGCACGTGCACACCTCCAGTGGTCCAGTCTCAATTCACGGTCGGTCGCTGCGGGGTCCTGCGCCTCCGTTCGAAACCTCAGTCCTTTTTTTTTTTTTTTTTTTGTTGACGAAGTTAATGGCGTGGGGTCAGTATGGAAATATTTAAGGGTGGGGTTTTGTCCTGCGAACCGCCCACCCTGTTTTAAATATTAACCTTACCTTACCCCTAGCCTCCCACTTTATAGATTGGGGACTGTTGACCGGTGTTCGAGTTTTCTCTCTCCAAAAGAACTCCCGACATAACAACGTGGCCCTCAAAAGGCCAATGTCACCCCCCCTTTAATTGCCATCTTTCTCTTTAGCATTTCTAATATATATATATATATATATATATACTTTTTTTTATTTTTATACAAATGGATCATCATACAACTCTAGTGCAAGAATAGTCCAAAAAATCAAAGAAAAGATACATCAAAAGAAAAAATAAAATTCTATCTCTCTAAGACCAACTTCACTCAATGGAATGGTGAGCTACAAGAGGCAACCCAATCAGCTGCACAGTTTACCTTTCGATACATGACGAGCTACCGTAACCTTCAAGTCCTGTAGGAGCTACCAAATATCATAAAGAAGCAGGTGTACACTATTGTGGTCCATCCTGTTTTGAATCCATCCAATTACAGTAAAAGAATCCCCTTTAATAAAGATTCGTTGAGCCCGCAGCTGTTGGATCGCTCTGCTGAAGGCTTGAAAGAATGTCCATCGATCGCCAAAAGTCTTTTCTTATCGAACCGAATGACATGCCCTGCACCATCATCGATATATTGATGCTGCAATTAAAGTTTACCTTAACAAACTTCAGAAGTGAAGGCTCTCAGAAAATAAGTATTGCCCTAAGGGCCACACACACATATATATATATATATACACACACTCTTAAACGACCACCAACTAGCCTTCTTTTTATGCGGAGATGGCATTTGCCATTACCCTCGCAATAATATTTGTGCAATTTTTTTAGAAATAAGTTGGAGCCTTATGAATTTAGTAATATCTAAATCCAATGATTGTGTAAGGCCAAGGTAAAAGATTGGAGAATAAATAAACACTACTTTTAATTGTCTCAACAATTGGATTAGAACAAAAGAATAAAAACATATTTGAGATGAGACAAATATGTTTTTATTCTTTGTTCTAATCCAATTGTTGAGATAATTAAAAGTAGTGTTTATTTATGTTATTCTATAAATTATAAATTATAAATATAGCTAGAGGTTTGCATGAATCATAAGGGAAAAAAATATAAATGAACACATTACTCTTTTAATTTAATACATATTTTTTAATTTATTAATTAATAATTTAATTTTATATTCATTAGTAAACTATTTATTTATTTGCTTTCAATACTATATAGAGTTAGCTTTTTCTACCATACTTCTAATATAAATGATGTAGTAAGTAATAGGAAGTCTAAAAGTATAAAGATATTTAAAAATGCCTAAAGGTATCGAATTGAAGTTCCGTTCTAAAAAGATTAAGAAAAAACACAATAGTCGAAGCATAGAGAGTTTCAACAGTAGTTTTTTTAATATTTTCTTAAATATTTATTGTATAAAGAAAAAAAATCTTTGAAACCTAAACCCTTTTAAGTCATATTTCATGTAGCTATTAGACCCCTCAATAGATAGCTACTCCAATAGCTGCCCTAAGTAGGACTTTAGTGGTAAAAAAAAGAACTCTTATTCTCTCTCTCTTATCCTTCTATATATTTCATATTTGTATCTATAACATATAAAATATTAATTATTATAAGAAAATATATACACACACGTGTGTATATAGAGAGAGGGGTTTAGGTATATTTAAATATAATTAAATTTAGATTTAATAATTACTCTATTTTTGGATCCATATGGTTCACATATCCTAAAGATGAAAAATATAGTAAAAATAGGACAGCTTCGAGATCCAATACAAATAATAGAGTGAGAGAGATGGTTAAATTCTGAACTTGGCTATATTCAAGCGTAACTAAATCCAGCTATATATGTATGTATATCTTTCTGAATGTCTAGTCAATTATTATTTTTTTGCTCTATATAGTTTTTATATGATCATTTAATAACAATTAATGTTTTAATTAGTGTGGAATTCATTCTACACAAATACAAATAGTTAATGATGATCTACTTCCAAAATACAATGAATTCCTGCATATTCTTCTTGAAAGCATTCTAATAAGAAAGGATCAAGGCTTTTATCCATTTAAGTATCTCATTAGATTATACTATTTAAACTAAAATTTATATTTATTTGGATTTAACTCTTGTTAACCAGCCAACGTAGGCTAATATATATATATAAAAGATGTATTTTCTTTTCCTTACCTGTCCTCTTCGAAATAAGTGAAGATAAAAAGATTACATAGGATACAAGTATTTAAAACAAAAGTAGAGACACGATCATAAATGAGGGTGGCCTTAAATACAACGTGAGTGAGTTTGCATTCAATATTAAATTGAATGCATGCCACTAACCAATTAAGATTGTAAGAAGGTCAGATAAACCCTAAAACTCTCCTACTTGACTAGGGTTGCTAGGTCAGGTGAACTCAACCTAGGATGCTATACCCGGACTTCAAAGTTCAAACTAATATTTGTTGGGACAATTCATATACAAGTAGGAAGAAGGAGGTCACACCCAGTTTCATGAGATACGTCCAAAATTTGATTGGGGGCCGGCCAGGTCTGTCTTTAGTACTGATGCTTGACTACTTCGTTAGTCTTAACTTCAAAAATAAGTTGAAGTTGGAGATGGATCGAAACCTATGGCTTCAAAAATGTGTGGAAGCGCGGGATATCTGTGGCATATATATAGTTCATTGATCCAATCTAATATGACCAGATTCCAAGCTCAAGCACTGGAGGGAAAGCTCTTAATTATGAATGATAACAGAATGGATATCAGAGCCCCAGCTCACACATATCTTAAAGATTTTTTTTTGATCCTTCTTCATTATTCTGTTCTTACTTTTTTAAATATATATATATATATATATATATATATATATATATATATATATATATATATATATATATATATATTATATTGTTGAAACTTTTAAAAATTTTAGAATATATATATATCAGTTTCGATAACGAGGCTTTATTTTCGGAAGGCCCCACCTGAATCGGAGCGGCCGAGGCGGTCCCATCGGTCGGGTGAAATTACCGACTCTACCCTTTAACTCCCTTGTAAAAGTCCCCGCCCGCTCTTGGCTGGCTCCCGTTGCTTGCCTTTTACTTTTAGTACCATGACAAAATTTTAAACACCAGAGAGGCTCAGAATTGGTAGGTACTGGAAACAAGAGAACAAGACCACAGGAGTGGAGATCTCTCCTACAGCATCCAATGGCTTTCGCCATGTACAAAAGTACACTGCATATATATATATATATATATAGAGGATGGATAGATAGATAAATAAATAAATAAATAAGCTGGAATACTGTAACATCTTGTCAACCGAGATGTTCTTGTCTTGCCAAATCTATACTAGCGCCCGAGTGGGACCCACTTGGAATATCCTTACGCTTGAGAAGCCCACAACCACCTCAGCACCCCCTTCTTGCCTCCCCACCCACCCCTCGCTTTCTCATACCCCACCTTTGTCCTTGGCTCCCACTTTTCCCCTCTCCTTCCTTTATTTGTCCCCAAGGCCGATCGAGAACTGCCCAGAATGGGTGTTTAAGGGCAGTTGGCCTTCCAGAGAGGGGGGCCAAAGAGTGCCCAACTGGGAGTGGCAGGAAAGGAAAGCACAGAGAGAGAGAGAGGGTGTTTGAGAGTATCATCAGGAAGTTGGATTGAGAGAGAGAGAGAGAGAATGAGGGAGGTGGGGAGGAAACAGGGGACGGTGTCGCCATGCGCGGCGTGCAAGCTGCTGCGGCGACGGTGCGCGCAGGACTGCATCTTTGCGCCGTACTTCCCGGCCGAGGAGCCGCAGAAGTTTGCCAATGTGCACAAGATCTTTGGAGCTAGCAATGTCAGCAAGCTCTTGCAGGTCTCTCTCGCCCCCTCCTTTTTCCATGTTTTCTTTGGCTTTCTGCTCTTTAATTTTAGGTGTTTACCGGGAGGGTTTGGTTGGATATGTTTAATGGCAATTCTCTACGTTGCTGTTTAAGAAACGCAAGCCAAAGAACTGGCCGGGGACACTGTCAATTGGCTAGGTGGGCATCTTTGACACCTTAATTCTAAGGAAATTAAGGAGTATAATTGCGTTCATTAATTTATGGCCATTTCATTCAATTCTAATGTCATTTTCTATCTGTAGAAAGAGAGAATAAAAAATGACCTTGTTTAATTTACCTTTGAAACTCGAAGGGTAATTAAGAGTAGAAGCTAGGGACCTTTTTATTAATGTTGCTGAAGGGTACTACTGTTTCTGAGGTTTTGTCTAATGTAATATATATATATATATATAGCTAGCACATTATAGGATGGCATCTTGGTCACTTTGGTCACTCTCGTTCCTTTCAGAAAAATACACTGCAGAGTGTGAAGAGACGCAGGAACCATGAAAAGCTTTTGCTGGTCTTTCTGGAAACAAGAAAGATTTCCTTACCTCACCATTATTTTTTGTGCGTTCAGACTTTCACCCTACCCGATCTCTTCTACGCTGTAGCATTGGAAGTGTTGCCGAGTGCCAATTATTGGCTGCCTTGTTCTACTTAGTTGTGTGAATTGAATCTTTTCAGTCATGTAAAATATGAAAGGACGTATGGATGCATATATATATATATATATTTTCAGAGATATATCAATCTCATAGAGTAGGAAGACTGAGGCTGGACGTTGTGGCTATCCCATGCATATGGTCCTATATACAAGTATTAATAGGTCTTCCACTCCAGGATCGATGAGTGCACCACCCTTCAAAGATAAATATAGCACCTAATTGAAAATTATAAATCAACACAAAGTGGTGGCCATTGTGCCTCCTTTTGTTAACCATGGCAACGTATATGTGAAACAATAATTATTACCGTTATATATAAAAGATAAAAGTTTTACAGTCCACAGATATTTTAATTATGTGCATTCTTGGTGATATAACAACAATGTAGACTTAGTGGAAATTCTATCAACTAATTACTTTTCCCATTCTTTTTCATAGAAGGAAAAAAAAAAAAATATATGTTGTATAAGCAAGCCTATGTTGGTGCTTGATCACTTGAACCAAACCGTTCAGGTTGCACCCTGAGGCCACTTTTTTGTTTTTTTTTTGGTTTTCTTCCTCTTTTGGCAGCACCAAAATATCATGACCTCACGCATTGTAAAACTGGACAAGTGCAGGAGCTGCCGGCGCACCACCGGAGCGACGCCGTGAGCAGTCTGGTTTACGAAGCAAATGCTCGGATCCGAGATCCGGTTTACGGGTGCGTCGGAGCCATCTCCTCCCTCCAGCGCCAGATCGAGGCCCTACAGACCCAGCTGGCCGTTGCGCAGGCCGAGATGGTGCACCTCCGGATGCGCCACGCCGCCTACCTCACCCACCTCGGCGCCCGGAATCCCATGACGGTGGAGATAGCGAGCACCAGCACCGTCTCCTCGTCCATGTTGTCGCCCAAGCAGCAATTGTTAGAGCCCCCCGACCAACATGCAGCCAAGCCTGTTTTCGGTTTTGACATGGTGGTGGTCGAGCAGGCCAGCTTGGGGGAGCCACCGATATGGTCTTGCTAGCCTAACCAGGCTCCTTTTGTTTTTGTTTTTTTTTTTTTTTTTTTTTTTTTTGATCCCTTGGCTTTTGCTACTTGGAGTGTATCTAATTAATTAGATTATCATCATGATAAATATGCAAGTATTTTGTGCTTGGGAGGCTAGTATATGTTGTCTACACTGATCTCTTAACATGCATGAAGCCAGCTTATTAATCGAGGCATAAGAATTTGTTAATTTCTTCCTAAACTGAGAAGTAGAATCTAGCAGCCCCAATGAATTGAACGCCACTCCCAGGCTTTGAACATGAATTAATGAGATGGGCTGCTGGATTTGGCAACATGTTCCGTGGCACGTGTTTTAGTACCATCCGCATACCAACGAGGCAGAAGTGAATAGTGTCAGTTGGATGGAAAGAAATTTAAAAGTTTTCCTTCTTTTTCTCCATTAAAGTTGCCAACTAGGAAGGGAAAATTAAGAACTTAAATTCAAGGAAAAAGGCTTGTCTCCGATCTTTCTTCCCCATGCTGTACAACAAGAGCTAAAGTAGCCCAACAACCGGACCCACCACCACTGGGAAAGAAAAGAAAAAGAGCAGAAAGAATGCCAAGAGTCGGCAGCTGCGTCATTTGTTTAAGGCAGTTTTAATTATTGCTCACATAAGGATGGGCGGAAAAGTTTTTCTGCACCGAAGGAAGGCCGGTACAGCAGGCACGCATTAGTAATGTGAATTATATATATATATATATATATATATATATATATATATATATATATATATATATATATATATATAATAATTTAATAAATTTTATCGTGCATCATGCATGCATTAATATCTAAATGATTAAATCATATACAATCAATACATATTTGCTGCATCAAAAAAATAATGCAGTAAATTCTTTAGTGCAGCAAGTTTTTTTTTAGGATCAGCATATTTATAAGCACAACAATTGAGTTGGTGTGGCCCAGTTCAGCCAACACAACCCAAGCTTCTACAATATACTCCTAAGCAACTCTTAGGTAGTGTTTGAAATAGTTATCCCCAAAAGCCACAACTATAAGAGATAGCTGAGAATAAAGTTAACTAATGAGATAATCCATGGTTAACCATGGATATTCTCTCGATTTATTTCCTAAAAAATGCAGAAATAACTGATTATCGCTCCAAATAAGAGTAAAAAAAATAAATAAATAAAAGATATCATATGAATTTACCTTTTTGCATTTAATATGATCAATGGGATAACCAAGGGATATCCCTAGGGATAGCTAGGGGATAAACTCTATTCCATACACTTATCCATAGATAATATTTTTTCTATCAAACACTACCTTAGGATTAGGATAATATTTTTTATATCAAACACTACCTTAGGGTTAGGGTCTTGGTCCGCACCTTGTCCTTCTAGATAAAAGAACTGCACCCAGAGATCAGATCCCCTCCATTTATGTTGGAGGTTGTGGAAACCAGATTTGCTCAATCTGATCGTATAAGGGATTCACATCCAGTGACCACCTTCCATCACCATTATGTTTAATGAGTCAAACATTCAACACGCGCTAACATTAAATTTGAAAGATCTCCCAATCTCATCTCTTCTTGCATGATCCTAAAAGAATTGATATATTATATTCACAGCTGGGTTTCAGGACGCGCATTCTTTACTGCATAGCCCTACATCAGCGTTATTAAGATTTAACAAAGACGGACCGTTGAAACGGGATTATCAAGTTGTACGAGATCAACATCAAGTCCTTTATTGATACAATGATGTGTGAAAGAGCATGGAAAAGGAGATACAAATAAACAAAAATAGCACTGATGATTTGGCGAGATTATAATAAATATTTATAATAACTTAAGTAATAGCAGATCGAAATCCTACAACAGCTATGAACACCCATGAACCTGTAAGCCTTGTTTGTACCAAATTTCCACCGACTGTTGACAGCTGTGACTGTTTTGTGCTTCACATCTGAAGTTACAAAACTGTACAAAATTTCACTTGCAGTCATGTCAGATGGTTCGGTATGGTATGCCAAACGAGTCCTGACATGGTAGAACCTCTCGTCCTACATCACCATGCATCTTGAGTAGATATGAAGTTGGGTAATAAAGCATGCTTGTAGATTTAGGATAATCACATTATATATCATCAATAAATCATCATCATCCAGCTAAAAGGTCACTCCTCTATTTGCAACCTGCACAGCCAAATAGATCATTCATAAGTGACTAGTCTTGCCATGGCCAGATCATTTGGCTGCACTCATATTAGTAAAGGAGGCATAAAAAACCTGTTGGGCCATGTTTCTCTTTCTAGTAGAGCTTCCGTCATAGAAAATCCCATACTGGTATTGAATACTGGCCTTGATCACTGCTCTGGTGGCCCAGCTGCGGATTGCTCCCAACAAATTGCAGGGAGTGCATGTCTGCAGCTGGGCAGGCCTGGACATCATTCTGAAAAGAAGAAGAAGTTAAAACATTTTGTTCATTAAAAACTAATGAACAAGCCATGCAGCAGAAACAGCTTGCTACTAGTTTCAAATCAAACTGAGCAGTTATTATGTTACATTTCAAACCGATCCTTTATATGCCATCAAATGCAAATGTCAGGAATTCCTGAGTGGAATCATTATCTTGACACGCCACACACTTGGCTCGATACTAGCCTCTGGGACTTGTTTGAGAAAAGTAAAGGTCTAAACCTCCAATTTTTAATGAATTAATTTGACAAAATGATTACCTGGCCTAACTCAGTGTTGCTATGGAATGGTTGTTGTTGTAACACAGTGGCTGAAGACTCTTGCATCTGTCAAAAACTATCAAGCTCAGACGGGCAACATAATACACTTTGAAACAAGTACTTCTATTAAACTTACCTGACTAAATTGTGTCATGTTATGAAAGCCTTGAACAGAACTTAATCCGAATTGATGATTGGAAACATAAGGCCCCTGTGCAGTATTAAGAAAAGCCATCAATAACAAGGTTCTCAAATAAATTTTCACAAACAAATGATATAGGCACTATTCAAATATCCATAATCAAAAAGCTACCTGCATGAACTGACTTGGTGCAAACAACTGATTAGGAGGATTCCTGGGTTGAGCTGGAATCTCATCTGATGGTGCAGGTGGTTCATCACTTCTGGTTGCAATTTCTGCCTCGGCCAGTCCTAAAATTAATGATATTACAACAATCAGACATCAATAACACCAATATACAAAGATTTGTGATTACCATTCATTTTTCATCCTAGATAAGCATTAACAGAAAGAAGAGTATACGATCATGTATCTTTATGCAAACCTTGTCTTCCTTTTTGCCGTTTATTTGACTCAAACCCATTCTGATTCCTACGACGAGCATCTCCATTCTTCTTCTTTTTCCCACCTTCCTTGGGGATTCATCATTGTTACCTTCATTCTGGACCAGATTGTGTTGTTGACCCTTTGAAGCTGCGTTTGGGGAAGGCTTCTCAACAAGTCTTGCTTGCAAAATACGCTCGACCTGCTCCAGAAGCTGATCTGATTGGCTCTCCATGAATGAATATGCCTCTGCATTTTCTGCAGCTCTTGCTGCAATTTTGTACAATATCCGGCATAATGAGCTGTAACGCTTAGGTAAAGATGACTTGGGGTCACCATCAGGTGCAAAGCTCTGATTCTCTCTTACTGACCCAACTTTTGCATCCTTTCTCCACCTCTTCAAGATATATTGAAGTGGGAGTTCTTTAATGTTTCTTAAATCAAGTATTTTTAGCACATGGCAGCATTGAACCCCAGCAAATTCAAACTTTTTGCAGCTGCAAATGGCCGAACCATCTGCAGAGTCAAATCTAACAAACTGTTCTTTAGTTTTATCCTTCACGGTAACCTCATATTGAGATATTGTCCCAACCTCACCACAACGATAAACTATACAATTCATTGTCAATTCAAATTCTAATCTAAAGATTTCAAAAACTGCAGGTGTGTAAACATTTGCAGCTTGCCACAGTAAGCGCAAAGGAGGTATTCTAGAAGTCCCCTGATTTGCCTGATAATCAGCCTGCTGTTCTGCATATCGTCGCTCTTCCACTAATCTATCATAATGCTTGAAAAAGGACAAAAGATCTGCCTCTAGCTTCAAGTATTCCTTTAGCACACTGTTTAAGTTTTCATTTCTTAGTGTATTGCCATGTCTGCACAAAAGATTTCACGTGCGTATACCAAAGCCCACTTCTCCCTTTCCTCGTATAACTTACCCAACCATACATTGTCCTTCAGATCATACTTCTCCAACATTGTTTCCCATGCCAATAGGAACTCCTCCTCATCTTCATAATCATATAAACATCTACCAAATTCTAATGCAAAAGTTTCTGAGCCTTCAAAAACATGACTTAAGTGCTTCATGGCATCTTGGTGGATCTGCCACAAGCATAGGCAATGCATTGTGCCTGGCCATGTAGCAGCTACTGCATCACTGACAGCTGCACACCGATCTGTCAAAACTGTTCTTGGTTGCTTTTTGCACATTGCAGTCTGGAAAGTCTCAAACAACCATTTGAAGGATTCTACAGTTTCATCATACAGCAGTGCAGCACCAAAGACAGTGATTTGTTTGTGATGATTAACACCCAAAAATAATGCAAAAGGTCTGTCATAGTCATTTGTTTTGTAAGCTGTGTCAAAACACACTACATCACCAAAGTAGTGATAGTCAATCATAGATTTTGCATCTGCCCAGAAAATGTTTGTCAATTGATCTTCTTCATCAACTTGTATGGCATAAAAAAATGATGGGTTTACGCTTTTCATTTTTTGTAAGTATTCCAACAGGGCTCCTGCATCACCAATCTTCATGTCCTTCATCCGCTTTGACCTGAGATAGTTTTTGTAATCAACAGGAATTAAACAGGTATTTTGATGACCTCCAGGTTGAACCTTGGCTAAAAGCCTTTGTGTCCTTAACATTTGAATATCCAATGGAGATGCAAGCTGATGATTGTGATCCGCTACAAATTCACTGACACAGTATTTGCCACTAGGTGTAATCTTGATTGCCATGCGCGCAGGACAGCCAGTTCTGGTTTCTGGCCGAGATTTTTTTGCATCATTTATCACATTCTTCGGGCGGAACCCTTCTCTCGAGCACACATAAACTCTTGATCTAGTTACATTTCTTGCAGATTTATCCCACCAACCTTTTCTAACACTAAAACCAACTGTTCCAGCATATTTGACATAGAACTCATAAGCCCTATCTTCATTTGCAAACACCGTGCCAATTTTTGGCTCCCCTCCTGCATTCGTAGCATCTTCGGCAGGGACAGCTGGCTCTGCTTCTGTCTTTTCATCCTGACTACTAGAAGTCTAGACAAATTTAATGTTTTCAGAAAAAATCAGCATGCTATGAAATTAACAGCATTACATGCAAGCATAAATTTGTAAGGTAACAAAAGGAATTAGGAACATTACATGCAAGCATAAATTTGTAAGGTAACAAAAGGAATAACAAGCAGAGAGGTTCCAGCTGACAGTGGTTTGCACAATAAATCACTCGTATAATTACTTGTAGATTTTAAATTATAGAATTTAAAAGCCATGATATGATTTCATTTTCTTGTCCAGTTGAGGCCCTAAACATCATTTTATGTAATAGCCGAACCACCACTAGCCATGGTTTAAAATTACTTGAATGAACTATCATTATTTTTTGTAACATTTCATCATAGAGATTTTGAAACATGACTTGCAGGACTTTCTAGAAGATGTTTCAAACTTAAGTCCCAACAATGAAGCCCAATCAACTCAATGATTGAGCATAATTAATGTCGATGCACAATGAGAAACATCATAGTTTAGTAATACATTTTGCTATTTATACTTTTTCTTTTTCCATAATTTTCTTTACTAACTATTTCAGTTGTATTCCATATACAAAAATAAAGAAGATATTCAAAATTGTACAAATTATAAGGGATTAAACTAATGAGTCATACAATAAAATTATGGGAGAAAGTAATAGAAAATCGAATAACTCCGCTAAAGCCGGTCCCAAGCCCGGATAAAGAAGGGTTGCGTTAGGTAGCTGACAGCTAGTGTAAAACTCCGTCAGATCCCTTAAAATACGAATCTACTAAATCAAACTATGTGAATAGAGCAGAGTGGAGGAAGCAAACTCATGTAGCCAACCCCATGTAGTTGGAAAAAGGCTTAGATGAGTTGAGTAATAGAAAATCGAATAAGAACTGAAACTTTGGTGTCAAATAATCAATTTGGATTTATGCCTAAAAATCAACCATGCAAGCTATTTATTTATTAAGAAGATTAATGGAGAGGTATAAAGAAAAGAAAAAAAGGCCTTCATATGGTTTTTATTGAGTTAGAAAAAGTATATGATGGAGTACCTAGAGAAATAATATAGTGAATTTTAGAGAAAAAAAAGTTACCAAAAGGTACATATAATTGATAAAAGATATGTATGATAGAGCAATAACTATTGTCAAAATAATAATAAGAGAAACTATTGAATTTCAATTACTATAGTTTACATCAAGGATCTGTCTTAAGTCCGCATCTTTTTTTGTATTAGTTATGGATGAATTAATCAAACATATTCAAAATGATATCTTATGGTGCATGTTATTTGCATAATATAGTGTTGATTGATGAAACTAAATCTGAAGTAATGCTAAGCTAGAGATTTGGAGAGGCTTTAGAATTTAAAGATTTTAAGATTAGTAGAACTAAAACCGAATACATGAAATGTAATTTTAGTGAAAGTAGAAATACAAATGAAGAAACAGTAAAAATTGCAAGCCAAGAAATATCAAGGAGTAAAAAATTTAGGTATTTGGGATCAATTATCCAGCAAGAAGGTGAAATAGGTGAAGATATGACTCATAAATTTAAAGCAGGATGGATAAAGTGGAGTGCTTTGAAAGTATTGTATGATCGATGCATCCCATTAAAATTAAAAAAATTCTACAAAACCGCTATTAGGTCAGCTATGCTATATGGAACAGAGTGTTGGACAATATTGAACATGTGAATAAATTAAGTACAACAGAAATGCATATGTTAAGATAAATATGTGGTAAAACTTTAAAAGATAGAATTAGAAATAACATATAAAAGAAATGATAAGAGTAGCCCCAATTGAAGATAAAATGAGAAAAAATCGATTGCAGTAGTTTGGACATATACAACGTAGACCTTTAGATGCTCTAGTTAGAAAGAGTGATCTTTTAACAATCCATAGTAAGAACAGAGGTAGAGGTAGACCTAAACTAATATGAACAGAAATACTTAAAAAAGATATAACTATTTGTAATATGAATGTCGACTTGGTCCTAAATAGACAAGAGTGGAGGAAGCAGATTTATGTAGTCGACCCCATGTAGTTGGGAAAAGGCTTAGATGAGTTGAGTTGAGTTTAACTATTTCAGTTGTATGCCGATAGGTTCCCATAAATTTAAGGAGTTGGAGTTGATGAAAGTTGAGATTGGAAGTAAGAATTAGTTGTTTCTTTAAAATGGGCGCAGATCTGATAATTTTATGGACTTATGTTCTTTGTTGTTATGAAAAATTTGATGTCAGCCATGTTTTTTTCAAGATTTGGCAATGAATTTTGTTATAACCTTATAGAATTAATGGTGGTGGTTACAAGTTCTTCTGTGGTTGTCTTCGTGGACGGTTAACATATAATACATCTGTCTTGCAGTCAACTATATTGAGATGTGTTCATATTCTGTTTGACTTGCAAATTAACCTGCCTTGCACCCAAGACAAGAATGCATTGATCATGATATATTTTTGGCGACTTGAGGGACCTTCTAATGGAAATTAGTGTGGTAAAAAATTGCATGCAAATCATGTTATAATAACATGTAGCATGGTGATGTGGTGTTGGGATATCCTAAATTCCCTTAACAGGGGTTGTGTTGCGCCTCTCTTTAACCAATCTGATTTCCTCTCTCACAGCCAGATTGGAAAAGAATCAAGGCTTTAATGCTACTCATGCTCAGCTAATCTGGAAGCCTCCTAATGATAAGAGTTTGAGAGGAAGGTTAATACCTCTAGTTATGCGGTATGGCAAACCTTACACTTCATTGCTGAATTTTTCTGTCTGTTTAAATAAATCCTTAAACACAGGTGCAAGAGGCTAGGGCACCATGATGACATGAGTTGTTATTCTTTTAGTTATGCTATTTTTGACATTTGGAGGCCCCTCCTCTTGGTGTGCTGAAGGTTAATACCCTAATGATGAGGTAAGACAAGCTTTACACTTCACTGCTGAATTTTTTCATGTCCATTTAGATATATCCTTAAACATAGGTGCAATGGACTGAAGTAGCCATGACATAATGCTAACAAAGTGTTGGAATAATGGTTAGCTTTCCCAAGAAGGAAATTGTAGATCAGACGTGACTCAGGTGTTTCTCAAGATGTTTAGAAATGCAAAGATGAGACCTAGTCGCATGTCACTTGCTAGAGTAATCCAACTTGTAGTCATGAGTGTAGCATGCAGTTTGGCAAGTATGTCCATAGCTCTGCAACAAAGGTGAGACTTGAGAAACATATTGGTTGTTCATGTGATCAAAAATGGGGATGCGGATGATAACAAAAGTGTTTTCGAGAAGATAAAAGGAAGGGACACAATTTCAATGATGACTATGATTATTATCGATCCAGAGATGCAATCTCTCTAATATAAGATTGCATGGGATTCAACCAAATGATGCCACCCATATTGTGTTGATCTATGTTGAATCCAGTGAGCATTCAGAGAAAAGACAGATGATTCATGGTGTATACTTTATAGTCAATAATTTGGCAGAGGTAAGTTTACAATTAGTCTGATATTCATGTATACAAAACTAGAGTCCATGGAGGATTCAAGGAAGATATGAAGACATGAGTCATAGGAAGATGGTCTTTTGGAATGCTTTGATCTCAGCCTATGCCCCAAATGGACCATGCAATTAAGCTTTGGAGATATTCTATTTTCTTTTTCTTAATAGCAGGTCAAATCAGTATACATTTATTCCTACTGAATCATCATGGGTCTCAATGTCAAGTATGTCTCTAGCGCCCTTATCAACCTGTATCCAAAACATGGGAGCACTGAAGAGTTCCAAAGGGCATTTGATAAGATTGTTTGGAAGAGACTGATCGGTTGGACAACCCACGCAAAACATGGGAATGATGGGGCTGTGATGAATCTATCTGAAAACATGCAACTTCGAGTGTTCATCCTTATCATGCCACTTTCCTTGTAATTCACAAAGAACACTTCTACAGTTCGCGTCTTGTCATTAATAGCCCACAGAACAACAATACTGATTCATGGACAAAGCCTAGCTTAGAAAATCCATAAATGAAAAAATTCCAGGTGACCACAGCCTTTACAGGCATTTCCTCAAACAACTTGATAACATCACGTAATCTATCATTTTTTGCCAAAATTCCCATTCAAGCCAGTGCTAGAGAAGGGAGCAGTGTCAAATAACCTGAAACTTAAGATCAATGGGTGCAACAGGATACAAACAAGATAGTCAAGCAATGGCATGGAGAGGATAGGGCTGAAAGTAAACCGAGTGAGTCTGACACTGACGGTCATCATTTGGCAGCCCCAAGAGAACGGAAGGACAGGGAGGGGGTGAAAGGGGTAGTAGCATGGAGGACACAAAAGACAAGGTCCAGAGTGGGAGAGGGAAGGCAAAGGTGGTTGAGGGTGCGCTCCAGGTGGAAGTTGCGCTTGATTATATTGGCAACTTGGTGGATAATGACAAACTAGACATCAATGTCTATCAAGTGGCAACAAGAGAAGTCTTCTCTCTATAACAATCATTGAAAAAGAAGGAATGAGGAGTGCAAGGAAAAAGAGGAAAATATAACAATGATGGAGAAATTTTGATCATTTGTGCAATGACGTCAATGGATAAATGGATAGAGGAGACCACTTTGTAACAAAATATACCTTGGAGAGCTACTTCAAGACTTTAAAGAAGAGGGCAATCATGTTGGAAGGGCAAACCTAAAGGAGGTAGCTTTTCCTTCAAAATTTATGATAACTTGGGGTCTTGGCTCAAATAAAACCTAGGCAATCATACTGACCGTAGAACAAATTTTGGTAGCATATGCCTCTCACTAGTACAAAAATTACTATAGATTAGTCAATTTAGTAATGAAAACCCCTACAGAATTGTTTCTGCTTTCAAAAACTGGCAAACAAGAGACAAATCACCCTATAACCCACGTCCCAGCAATGCCCAAGTGTATCGCTCAGCTTGAGAGCACTTAAAAGAAGATTCAACATAAAACCAACCTCCATGCACCCTTGGACTACTTGATCCACCTCAATTTAGATAATTTGGACATTTTCCAACTGAATGAAGAGTCACCAAACTGAGCCTCTCCATATTGAGGACTCTACACTCAGCATGGTATGTATCAAGACTCACGTGTCAAATAGCTCGGTATTTCAAACCTTACTCTTCAACATTTCAACTTTGAGGTAGTGTTTCGCTGCCAGGTGGATTTCACCAAGAAACTTTAACTGCCAACAAGCCCACTTTGGCCAAATTTTGACATAAAAGAACATCAGCTCATTTTAATTAAAATGTTGTTTTGATGACTTTGTCTTGAGGCGTTAAAAGTCACTTGAAGTGCAACATGCCCACTCGATTTAGTTCAAGCCCTTAGAGTTTTTGACCACAGCACCTTCTCCGCCTTAATCCCTTTCTTCCCTTTGCATTGTCCTTGCCCACCTTGCTCAAATCCTTCTCGGGGCCCATCTTCCTCCCACTCTAACCATCATCTAACATGCCCTCTCCCTTGAAAAGAACCAGACTTTGACAATAGTTGCGGCATTGGTATTGGCCTCGGTGATGGAGGTGGCAGAGACTGTGGTGGCCTTAGTACCAATGGTGGCAACAGTTGACAAGATGGAGGTGGGAGGCAAGCTCAAATCGCATCATACCTAACAGAGATCCTAAGGAGCCTATCACCAAAGCAGCTTAAAAGCAAGACAACTTTCTAGGCAGGGGTATAGGAAGTGTATGAAAAGAGCATAATAATCCATGAAGGAGCTTAGGCTTAGGGTTTCTCCTCAATCTCAAATCAGATTTGTTGGATCAATGATCCACAACTTCACTAGGCTGGTTTACCACATGCTAAGGATGGAAAGGTTTGGACTTTTCCTTAGACCAAGGAGGCGAGGAGGTCTCATGTGTGGATGGTCAAATTGAAGAGAACTAAAATTTAATTAAAAAACTCATTTTTTTAGTCAGATGTATGGGGTACATTCATTATAAGATACATATCAAGAAACGGGCTGCAGTTATGGTCCTCATTCTATCTTTTAATGATGGATCTAAACAATATGAGTTTCAGTAAAATGATGAATATTTAGAAATGGGATCAATAAGAATGACAAAAAAAAAAAAATCACATTTAATTTTCCTATTTGCTACTACACTTGTTATGATGAAACTGAACAACATAGATGCTAAAACTATATTTGTTTCTATTCTTTGCATCTTAGTTCGCTAGCTTCTATATGGATTTGGGGCTTTGATTGGTTTAGATTAACATACTTAAGTGTCTTTAGATTATGACTATCCTGTTAGATTATGACTATCCTGTTGACGTGTTGCCTTGACTTGTTTATTCTGTTGTGGTGTTTGTCTATAGGTTAGACATTCTTAACTCTTTCCACAGTCCAGGGTTTTAGGATTTTAATCCAATTAAATATCAAAGTTTACATTTTTATACTCTTACCTATTAACTGCTTTTTATTTTGGTTCTTTTGAAATTTACATTTTACACTACTATTCCCCCCTCTACCTCTACTTATAGTCAAAACTGTTTCATAGTTCTCTTTTATAATGTAAATCAAAGTAAACAACGAAAAAGGATATTAGGATCTTGAAAATAAATATAAACTTATGAAAACTTACTTGGTTGCCAGAAATTTATAAGTGTGGGATGAGAAATTGTATAAGGTGGGGTGGTTGATAACCAACCTTACCTATCATTTCATGGGTGACTACAAAACCACGTTAAGATCAACCAAACAACAGAACTAGCTAGAAGTCTTCAGCACCAACTAATTTCTGCAACCAAATGCCTAAAATCCAAAACTACACTTTTGCAGCCTTCACTTCCCAAACAAACCAAACACCAAAAACCGCAAATTGGACACCAAAAACACAAACTGAAAAAAGTGCAATTTTCTAAAGTCACGCTTTCAAAAGTGGCAACTTCTTACTTCGGCTACCCTTTTGCAACCAAAGATACCCTCAGTAACTTTAGCATCTATTCCAGGTAATATTGATTGCCATGAGAAACAACAGCACCTACAAGGACTAGTATTATAAATGGGCAGATAAAGGGGCTTACAAGGACAAGGAGAAAAACAATCTTTTATTTCTACAAAATTTTCTTGTTAGAATCAGTTTTTTATTACTTATTTTTAGTTTTAAAGAATTATTTATTTTCAGAATATTTGAGAAACATCAGGCACTTAAACAATTGCATGTCCCTAAACATTGCGCACCACCACAGGCACCACCTTCAAACAATCTTTAAAATTAAATAATTCATTAGCACCCAATCACTAGTGCGCTACTTGAAATCAAAAAAGACCATAGGAATTGCTTGAGATCTTCAGAGATTTGATAGCCACCAATAGACAAGCAAACCTTGTGAGCCAATCAAAATTTCTTGCAATCCTACAGCACCTCCCTGCATGTATGCATCATGATGATTTGCAAGTATTCTAAATAGTAAATAATATTAGAAGGCACCATTCCTTTTAGATAACCACCATCCTAGGCACCTAAGACATAGGAGGTTGCCCTATCTTGACCCTACAACTTTTTTTGGAACCTGCGACATGTAAAGTATTATTGACCTTACCTTGCTTCCTATTGATCTGCCATATCAAAACCCTTTCTCCGTTCTCACGAGCAATTAAATTGATATGGTGCTGCCATATCAAAATGAGAATTATTGCCTATTTGGCCTTTAAATTTAGGAGAAAAAACTCAAGCAATACTCATAGATGCTTTGGTGCATGCAACTGTTGCAATTTGTAGAGTCATGATAACCCTATTTGGTAATCGAAGTATTAATTGACTCCTAAACAAGTAAGTCAAGGTAACCAGGTTAGCTATACATAGTTTCCAATAAACTACTAATTTCCATAGGATTTAGATTGTATCATTCCATCTCTCTTGAAATAACTTAGCCATCCAGTTTGAAATTGTGGCGGCTGCATTTAATGCTTCCCTTCCTGAGTGGTGTCTTCCGAAACAACATTTGATTATCATGATTGTTAACTATTTTAAGTGAAATCCTTATTTCTTTTAGCATGAATTAGTCTTTGATAAAAGAATTGCATCAGCATCTTAAAAAAAAAAAAATCCCATAAAATGGGGCCTAGGGTGCTAAAACAATAGGCTACCAACACCACATCACATCGGTCCAATGGAAGCAAATGGATGGCTTTTCTGAATCAAAGTTCCTATACGCTAATAGATAAATTTCATACTTAGCTCTGTTGACTATTTCCACCCTTTAATTGCCCTTGCCTTAAAGGACTTCTTGATGTCCATGAAACATTAAAAGTTTTCACCAAAACTAAATTAATCAAATCATTGATGCTCCTAGAATTAATAGTAATTGCAACAAGTCTCTCTTAATGATCCCATCACTAGCATTGATTCAGAGGATGGCTCTCCAATAATAGCAATGAATAGAAATCTTCACTTACAACTTATCTTAGGACTGTCTAATCTCTTAATATTTTCCTTGCTTCTTGTCAGACAAGTTGTCCTCTACTAAATATCACTATTGGATCTTGAAATGGTGGCCTGGTAAAGAAGATCACTTGGTGATCATATCCTCTAAGAGACCTGCCCTCAGCAAGGTCAGATTTTAGGACTGGTCAAACTTCAAGCATGCTTTTAGGTTCTCTTCTGCATCCTCCAACTGCTTCACTGTTTCCATCCATAGTACAAAGGTCTCCTTCAGTTGCTCCATCTTGGTGTCCCTCTCTCATTGAAACTTTAGCTGACAAGTTTCTGCCATGGCCAAAATCAAAAGCTCCCATAGCAAAGACATATCAGCAAATCGATCAACCACGAAAGGGTCCAGGCCTCCAAATTTAAGAGAAAAAACTCAGGGAGTCCTCACTGATGCTTTAGACCATACAACTACTACATTTATTGACTCTAAGAACCCTAATGAACTCCAAGTCATAGTGGTAGTCAACCCCTATGCAAGAACTAAATATACCTAAAAGGATAGCAATAAAAAATTTCTAAAATAATAAAATAATAGTTTCTAAAGGTTTTGGACTGGATCATAAATCCCTCATGAGTGACTGCTAAACCCATTAAGCTCATCTCCATATGTCCTCTGCTTCTCTGATTTATCACAAGGACATCACAGTAAGGATCGTTCTCAATCATTCTGATCACTTTTTTTTTTTTTTAAACCTCTTCCACTTGCCACTATTCGTCTCCTTTAACCCCAATTAATTTCCAAGCACTCATTTTGGCCACTAGCCCACTCTCTACCCTAATTAAGATTAATGCAGTTCTCTTTAACTATTGTTGTCCCTGCTTCCTTCCGCTCACCAAGAATCATGCAGTTAGCATGTAGCCTTTCATATCTTGTGATTAGAGTCCAATTTAGGGTTTTCATACATGTATGATACATTTTGGACCTGATAGATGTAGCATGTTGACAATATTTCAAAATCAACTATTTGATAGAACAGAATATGAGTCTGCCAGTACTGTGTAACAAACAACATGACATATCATCCAAGATCAATGTCAAAAAGGCAAATTGTAACAATATTTCGTGCAATTTGTGCCATTTATGCACTACAAGGGTAAAACTGGAAATGTATAGACTTATGTACTGCCGGTATGAAATCACTGTGTTTCCCTACAAAAAAAAGATTTTTGCTAAGTGATATTCAGCTAATTATTCTTATGGTTTCAAGAAATGGATGGTTTGAATACAATGACATTTGCATGAGTCCACATTCCATAATAAGATACATTTTTTTTTAGAAGTATCGAATGCATAAACAGAAACTAATATCCCTTTATTGAGATTTCAAGTTTTCAGGCTTTACTGATGATGTTGGCAATATCTTAAAATTCCATGCAAACAAAAGAACTTTCATGTGCATAAATAAATCTAAGTTTTAATTTGTGGAAGAATGATTTCCACCTTTGCGTACAGGTATGGTATGCAGCATTCTTTAGTTTATTTCACAGCTGGATTCATTTTAACTAAAAGCTTGGCATAACATTTGGAACCCTTTAGTGTGTTTAGGATATGGGCCCTTTCCTTAAGACAAAAAATCATATAGAAGCAGTGGGTTGTTGGAATGAAATGGCACGGCAAAAAGAAAGCCTTAAAACATTCTTTAATGGAAAACTAGATAACTAAGAAGATAAATATCCAAAATGGAAGTGAAATGAAGCATATACCTCTACTCACTCTCCAAACATTACAAGAATAAACCAGCATATTTCCATAAATATACAAGTAACGAAGCAGTACCATGTTCACAACTGGCTAGATGCAATACATCCATTATGAAAGAAGGGAACTAGAAGTGGCACCCTAGACTGATAGTTATATGAGAGTGCAAGCATCACACACATGAGCGCACACATTCACAAGCACGCGCACACATGCATGCGCACAGAGAGAGAGAGGGAGAGACGGAACACCTCTCTCAAAGATTAGTATGTTCAATATATTCTTTGAATAAATCAGCACACTTCTGCAGAATTATATAAAAAGGAAATATATGTCAATGGAAGTTTACTTTCAAACAATCTTTGATAAGTACTAAAGAAATGAAATAGGCTATTCGGTTAAATTAATCATCCAGTTCTATTAGAGATTAAATCAAGCCCAGGAGAAGAGATAATTGCCAGATGTATCAGCAATAGGCAACTTTTAATAGCAATCGAGATGACAATCCCTACGTTTATTTTGTTGTCCCAATTATGTGCAATTCCAATGACCAAATATGTCTTAAAATTAGTGACTAAATTTAGATGTGAGCAGCCATTTAGGCTGCATTTTGAAGTGGAATAGCATGTGGAATAATTTGACCTACAGAGGTTACTCCACAGATTAGATGATATAAGAGTGGATTCTGTTTGGTTTAGAATCTGTTATTGTTGACATTAAGTTTGAATCTTGTTTGGTTGGAAAACTAAGATACGAAGGTTAAAAGGTAACATTGCCACAAATTGGACAAAATTGTACCTACCTATAGGAAGATAATTGGCCAGGTATGATCAAATGCCAACCATGTTGTTGTTATTAGTGTTACAAAACCGATAATATTATTTATATCAAAAACAATATTTTGAATATTTTAACTATTCTAAAATTAAAAAGTAAAACACATTAACTAAAGATTGATTGCCAAAAATGTTATCATTATGTTCTCTGTGCTATAGCAATGATTATATTACTATATATCAAGAATAATATTTTTATAATATTAAAAATATGTTATTGTTATGTTCTTTGTGCTACAACAATGACAATATAATTTAATATAAAAAAAGTATTTTGAATATTTTAACTGCAATAAATATTAAAATATTCTTAAGTTTTGTTTGCGCATGCGAGAGAGAAAGGAAAAAAAGGAAAATGTTTAGGATAGGTAAATTTCGGAGAGCTAAACCAGGAATAAATTACTCCACCCTTTCTTGGATGAGTAATTTATTCCTGGTTAGGAGGACTCTTGGTCAATCAGATTGAATTTCTATTGTTTGGCAGCATAGCAGGGTCAATTCCTTTATATCCTCCCTCACTCCACTTCTAAATGCAGCCTTAGATATTTGTATTAAAAGTCAAGTGGAGTGCAAAGACCTGCCCAATTACTATCAGAACTATGAACATCATATAAGATTAGCTCCAGACTTTGGGGAGAAAGACAACTACCTGTGACTCATCTCTGCTTAGAAACCTTCCTCCAACGCCTCGCTGGCGCCTTTCAGCCAAAGCCCGCCGTGAAGGAACCTGCAAAGAACAGGAAGCACATTGCTGTGGAACTGGACTTGACCCACAGAACAATAAAGTGCAGAGATGCAGCAAAAAGTACCAGACAAAATGCAAATCTGCCATTAACATTCTAATGTCACACCTACAACTATCTGATAACTACTCATCTTTCAGAGATCCATGCAACCCTTGTTTTTTCTTTTTTCAAATGCAGTGCATGGATCTTACAACCTTGAAGACAAAAATTTGCAACTTTACCTTAACAGATCTCCCGACACCTTGCCTATTAGTCCTCTTCATCATGTATTTGAGAATTATATCTCTCCTTTCTTCTTGTGTGTACCGAGACACTCTTACACCAAGCTCCCTTAGTAGCCGAGACTGAGCAGTATTGGCTACTGGAATTGCCTTCCCATCATCTTTCCCCTTCTCACCATCCTTCTCAGTAGCAGTTGCCACTGTTGGCATGGGAATACCAACAGCTGGATTGGGCGGTTTCTGCCCCACAACCTTATTAGCAATTGCTTGTCTTTTAACTTGAGGACCACTCTGGATCTCAACCCCACGGTCATCAACTGCCACCCCTCCCTTCTCTGTTGAACTTTCAACTTGGATGACCTCCACCACATCCTGATCTTTCTTTGTTGTAGCTGCCTCCTCTGCCAATCTGTGAGTTCTCTTCTTATACGGTCCCCGCTTCCGTTTCCCTGCACTGGTGTCCGTGTTCTTCCTGTATATAAGATAATTCCCTCTCCAACACAAGAACCTTTGCATGATTAGAGCGCCACTGCCCGCCGACCGCCTGTTGGAGCCCGTCCGAGCCTTGAACCCGGACTTCTCACCATACCTATAATAAAAAGCCTTTGCAGTCTCCACGGACTCAAACTCCATGCCCATTGCCGGCACCAATGTCGCACCATCTTTACCGGCATCATAGTGTGGCAAGAGCTCATGGTTGTGCTCCACTACGAGCTTCGACACCGTCCACTTCCCATGCTCCTTCCGGACTACCTCCATCATTGCCTTACATCGGTCCCCCACAGGCGCCGCCGCCTCCCCTGCCGGAGGCCCCTGTCCGGCAACGGCGGCGCTCGCCTGCCGCATGTAGAGGTAGCTCCGCATGATGTAGGCCACCCGGAGGGCGTACTCATTGTAGAGCGTCTGCCCCGCGACGACCCCTCCGCCCCTTCAGCCGGAGACTCCTTCACCTCTCCGGCGGCGGCCGCGCTCCCTGCCAGCTCCTCTGGCTTCTCCGTCGTGTCCTCCTCCTCGTTCACCTTCAGCTCCTCCTCCTCTGGCTCTTCCTTTGGCCCCTCCTCCTCCTCCTCCTCCTCCTCCTCCTGTCGCCCCTCCTCCTCCTCCTTTCGCCCCTCCCCCTTCGTAGAATCGTCGGTAATCTCCGAAATCAGCACCATTTCCACGAACTGAAGCCAAAATCCAACCCCTGGAACTAGAAAGGTTCGATTCTTTACCCAAACCGAATCGGTATGTAATATAGATTTCCGAATTGGAAGGAAGAAATTCGAAATTCGAAATTCGAAACCCTAGAGAGAGGAGACATCGCCGGAGCTGCGAGAGAGAGGGTAACAAACCCTAGAAATTTTGGAGGGAAGCGGGACTTACCGGGCTTTTCTCTCTCTCTATATATATATATTTGTTGTGTATTTTTCTTTAAAATAGGCGACGACGCTCTCTGCTGGGGCTTGCAACGCTCCCCGCAGGGGATGGAGGAACGAGGAAGGCTCGCTAGGTCTTCCGTTCGCTGCGCTCGCTGAGGCACAAACCAGCGGCGCGCGGGGCTCGATCGCCGAATGGCGTGAGCCTCCTCCCTTCACAAGAGTGCGGGGCCGGTCCGCAGATGGGCCATTGCCACGTACCCACGTGTCGGAGGCGGGCCACCGCATTAACTCTCGCGTCGTGTCATGGTGACAACACTGATCAACAGAACATATCCGGTGCAACGTGGTTAGCATAGTACGAATTTGAAGTTTTCGTTGAGACTCGATCGGAGAGAGTATGACGGGATCCGCTACAGTTTGGAAGATTTAAGGCGCCGTACTTGCGTCGGAGCTCTGTTTTTTTAAATCGGTGCCAAACGACAGTCGTTTTTCAAACCGGTGCATTTTGGCACCGGTTTGACGGTTAAGGTGGAATAAAAATATTGCACGGAAGATATTAAAAGAAAAATATTATTTGAAATGGTATTTTTTTTTGATGTTATTTCATCCTCAGAGCTTGGTCCAATCAACTGAAGTGCTGACATAAAATAGTTAAAATCACCATGATGTGACAAGCCACACGGTGTGTGATTTTACTATTCTAAAATCGCCACACCATGTAGCGATTTCATATCACTTGAAATCGCCACATGGTGTGGCGATTTCACTTACCTTGAAGTCGTCCACCATGTGGCATTTTTCTCAGGCTTTTTACCTCCAGCAGCCGATTCTCTTCTTCTTCTTCCTTCTCCAGGCGTCCGTCTTTTTCCGATCTCCTGCTCTGTGGCAACCCCTTATTCCTCCTCTTTCCCGGCGAGCTCCCACTTCTTCCTCCTCTTACCTCTCACCGCCCTCGCCTCCCCGGTCATTAACTGCAGTGAGTGTTTAAATTTTTTTTTATAACCACAAATCCCATGCCCTAAATATCTTTGCATCATATTTGTTTATTCGTTTAATGTGCTAGGCTAATGAAGTAAATGCAACTAGTTATTCAGATGCTGATTTTATTGATCATATAGATGATTATAAAATATTTGGACATTTAAATTTTCCTTTTGATGGCACCGTCATATCTTGGTTTGGCAAGAAATTAGATTACATTTATAGGCGTATACACAAGAGGCTTGATAAATTTATTATCACCTTTTTTTCAGATGGAAACTGTACGTGTTCTGCTATATTATGATGGATCAATTGAACATGGCGGCCAAGAAGGGATACATTATAATCAACCTCCACGTAAATGTTTGAAATTGGGCACGGGAACACGCTTTGCTGAGTTAGTTGATCAAGTACATACAGTTCTAACAATTCCAGTACAGATATATCATCAGATTGATGTGGAGATCTCCGACATTGAATCAAATATGTGCTTCTTCCAATTGAGGACGATGACGATGTGGAGCACATGTTGACATTTCCCTCGAAGTTTCCAAATATCGGTGTATTGAAGTCTATGTTTTAAAGGATGATGTTCCAGAGCCATATAGTGTTGGTCATATAGAGAATGTTTATAACAGTTCTCCTATAGCCCAGCAGCAGGAACAGGTTAGGACTCCGTGGATTTTCCAATGATTGAGGGATTTATGCCAGCAGTACAGAGTGATGATGTGGTAAACAATCAGTGTAATATTGATAGTCGGGGAATGGAGTCAGACGAGAGTGCAGATGATGACTATTGGCCTGAACATGATAACTCAGATGAAGAGTCAAATGAAGATGAAGAGTCATATGGAGATGATATAGTTCATGAGACTGGCTTTAGTTCCATTCCTGCATATAGTCATCCAGAACATATTCCAACTCAGGTACATGATCACCAAGCCTTTGCAGATGAACAAGTACCAGAATTTTATGATGAGTTGAATTTGCATGATGGTGGATGTGTTAGTACTCCGAGAGAGTTACCCTTCAACTCTCAATTTTGGGATCCATCAATGACTGAGTTTGCTAAAGGATTATTTTAATACTAAAGATGAACTGAAGAGAGCATGTGACATGTATCACATCAAGAAGCATCGCACATATAATGTGGTGGAGTCAAAAAAACTATTCTGGTCTGTGAGATGTGCCTCTTCAAGTACTACCCAACGGTGTCCGTGGAGGTTGCGTGCTACCAAGTTGAAGAAGCATGGATTTTTTGAGATCACAAGGTATGAAGGGCCGCACTCTTGTTTATTCAGTAATTTAACTCGGGATAACAAACATATTACTTCTCGAGTTATTAGCCATGCTGTTCGACACATTGTGGAGAAAGATCCAAGTGTGAATATTGAAGCTATTATAGCAACCATTGCAGAACAATTTCACTATACAGTGTCATATTCGAAAGCATGGCGTGGAAAGCAGAGGGCATTGATTGATATATTTGGTGAATGGGAACCGTCATATGCAAAGCTTCCTAGATACATGCTTGCACTGCAGAATGCTAACCCTGGAACAGTTGTATGTTGGGATTTCTACAGTGAAGCAAGTTCTTCTGAACGGGTCCTGAATTATGTATTCTGGGCATTTCAACCATCTGTTGAGGGGTTTCGGTATTGTCGCCCGGTGATTTCTATTGATGGAACACATCTTTATGGAAAGTACCGGGGGAAGATGCTGATTGCGACAGGCACTGATGCTGATAATAGGATATTTCCACTGGCCTATGCAATTGTGGATGAAGAGTGTACAGCTAGCTGGAGCTGGTTTTTGCTGAGGCTTAGGAGGCATGTTGTGAAAGATAGAAATGGCATTTGTCTTATATCTGACCGACATCCTGGTATACTAAGTGCCATAGCTGATAATCTAATTGGATGGGCTCCACCAAGAGCTTATCATCGATATTGTTTGAGACATGTTTGCAGTAATTTTAACTCGAGATTCTCAAATGTTCAGTTGAAAGAGCAGTATGGAAAGCAGGGAGCGAACATCAGCTTCGGAAGTTTAACTTTCTGATGGAAAGGATTAAAACAGTCAATGCAGAAGCTTGGACTTGGCTATCGGAGTTAGAGCCGGAGAAGTGGACATTGGTACATGATGGGGGCTTTCGCTACGGAACATTGACAACCAATCTCTCGGAGGTTTTTAATTGCGTGTTGAGGGGAGCTAGAAATGTGCCAATTACTGCGTGTGTTCAGATGACATTTCGTCGTCTCGTTAAATACTTCAACACCAGACGCGCAGAAGCCTTAAGGTATGTACAGGAGAACCCTAACAACCTTTTCACTCCTCAGATTTCGATTAAGGTTGCTGAAGGTCAGGCCAAAGCTAATGAGCATAGAGTAACTAGATACAACATGCAAAGAGCTACTTATGAGGTCGTGACTAGGAGGTTCAGTGAAGCTCTCAGGGGTGGAGGCAACGTTCAGACTGTTTCTCTTAGTGACCGTAATTGTTCATGTGGGAAGTGGACAATATATAAATATCCATGTACACATGTGTTAGCAGTGTGCCAGGAGATTGGCATGGACTCAGCGGCTTTTGTTGATGAAGTATATAGTATTCGCTCCTACATTACTGCCTGGGGTGGGGAGTTCAATCCGGTACCACATGAAGACTACTGGTTGCAAACACCGATCACGTGCTTACCTGATCGGGATCGTCTTAGGCCGAAGAAAAGAGGAAAGCCAAAGTCAACTCGGATCCACAACGAGATGGATGAGGTTCAGCCTAGAAGAACAACTCGATGTTCTATTTGCAAGCAAACGGGTCATTCCAGACGCCGTTGTCATAATGTAACTGGTGGACCTTCAGGATCGTAAATTTATGTACTCTTTAAGTAAAACGGTCATTCTTGTGCCTATTATGTACTTGTCTCAGGAACAAGACTATATATTGCTGCATTAATGACGTAATTGTGCCTATGATCAAAATTTATGGATGCATTTTCTTTTTGTCATGATTAGCATTTGATGATGTGAGTTTCGATTGAGTTTCGGTCAAGTTTCGATTGAGTTTCAGTCGAGTTTCGATTGACTTTTACCAATTGATTTTTTTCTATTTCGCATTTGGCACTCAGGCAAATGCACAAAAAAATTCAGACTGAAATGTGTTTCCGGGGGGGGGGGTTGGGGTGAGTCTGCTGAAATTTAAGTCCCCCAAAGGATGTGCTCTCGGGTTGGTACTGAGAAAATCGCCACTTGAGTGGCGATTTCCTCTTCCTTCCTCCAACTAGAAATCGCCAAATGAAGTGGCGATTACTGAAATCGCCACTTCAAGTGGCGATTTCCATTTATGCAGCACGATTTAAGTATTGAAATCGCCACTTCATGTGGCGATTTCAGGGCCATCTGAAATCGCCACTTGAAGTGGCGATTTTCTCAGGCTACCTTCCTTGGCCGTGAGCATCCTTCGAGGAAAAATTTCAGCAGAAATCATTTGCTTGAGTGACAAATTTCAGCAGAAATCATTTTCTCAGGCTACCTGGCAGGCCACTCCACGGAACTCCATCGAAACTCGATCGAAACTAGACCCAAACTAACTCAAAACTCGAAACTTGACTGAAACTCGACCGAAACTCAATGAAACTCTCGACCGTCAATCAATTTTGATTGAATCGAAACTTGACCGAAACTCATTTGAAATTGAATCGAAACTTGATCGAAACTGGAAACTTAACCGAAACTCGATCGAAACTCCACCGAAACTCGATCGAAACTAGACCCGAACTAACTCGAAACTCGATACTTGACCGAAACTCATTCGAAACTCAATCGAAAGTCGACCGTCAATCAATTTTGAAACTCAACCGAAACTCGATCGAAACTAGACCCGAACTAACTCGAAACTCGATACTTGACCGAAACTCATTCGAAACTCAATTGAAAGTCGACCGTCAATTAATTTTGAAACTGAACCGAAACTCGACCGAAACTATTCGAAATTGAATCGAAACTTGATCGAAACTCGACCGAAACTCAACCAAACTCCACCGAAACTCGATCGAACTCGACCGAAACTCGATCGAAACTCGACCGAAACTCCACCGAAACTCGATCAAAACTCGACCGAAAGTAAATGCCATTCATGACAAAAAGAAAATGCATTAGAACAACACATTCTTATAAAAATTAAAATTTCCAGATACATTTCAAAATAGAATTTTTACAGCAGTTGGTTAAAGTACAACAATCTATAAAACCTAGGTTCCACATCCTCGTCGAGGAGGTCGGCGAATGCGTCCAGTCCGTCGCCTATATGTCGCCAATGGTATGGGATCCTCATCAATCACCTGAGATACCCCCTCCTGCATGGGTATCGAGTAGGATGGAAAATATCATGCATAGCAGCGTCCAAATGTGACTGAGAGACATCAGCATCCTCACAGATCTCGGCAATCTCGTGGGTGTGACATTCCGGTGTCTCTTTCCATATACGTGCGTCATGACGACGACATCTAAGAACCGGTAACTCCTAAAAAAAATAAATTAAATGATACATCCGCATTAACATAAACAAATGTAAATTAATTAAGGACCGTCGATCAATAATACACACCTCGCCCTGAAATATATTGGTTGATCTATGCATCTCTTGCAAAGTGAGAACAATAGGATCACGAGGCTCTGAATCTAAGACATTATGAGCCATGTCTGACATAACAAGTTAAAAGAATTATTAGCTGACCGTATATCTCATTGCATCAATGTGTTTATAAAACACTTCAACATTATTACCCTTGTGCACGCCTATAAATGTAATTTAGTTAGCAGAAGGCAAACAACTTAACATCTATAAATCGTTGAATCTAAATAGCATAATTAGATACTATAGTACAAGCAATATATCTAGCATCTTGTGTACACTTATAAATATAATCTAATTTCTTGCAAAACCAAGAAATGATCAATAAAATCAGTATCTAAATAACTAGTTGCATTTACTTCATTAGGGCCATGTAGATTTAATTCGATCAGCATCTAAATATCTAATTGCATCTAATTTGATTCAGCCTGTATTGTTGCAGATAAAACATCTCCCATGTCTGTCACAGTGCTTCATCCACGGCCAGCTGTTATGTCAATTTGAATCTCCTTATCAAACGTTAAAAAAGATATGAAAGAAAGATTTATGCTATGTGAAAATATTAATGAGCCCATGCAATATGTTTATTTCATTCTTTTAATTTATAAATTCACTCTATTTTCTGAATTAGGATTTCTGTCACTATGAAGATCCACGGCCAGCTGTTGTGACAGTCATGGGCTATTTGCATGGATCATGGCAAAACAGATCGGGGCCATTTGGATCATTCGTGCCACAAAGATCATGCAAAAAAAAGAAAATAACTTACTAGCAATCGACCGGGAGGCGAGGGCAGCGAGAGAGAAGAGGAGGAAGAAGGGGGATGATGCAATAAAGCTCCGCTTGCCGCCGACCAGGCTTCGGACGATCGATTGGAACGCCGGGGAGAAAATGCTTGGGAACGCTCGATCGGAACTCGATTGGAACGGCTTTGAGAGAAGCCTATATCGGGAGAGGAAGAATAATGTTCTCTCGTCGCGCACAGGCACCGATCGGGCTCTGGTTTAAGAGGCTGAGAAAATCGCCACATGGAGTGGTGATTTCAGTAACTTGAAATCGCCACACCATGTGGCGATTTCAGCTGCTTCCATGTCAGCACTCCAGCTGACTGGGCCAAGCTCTGAGGGGGTGAAATGGTACCGGGAAAATGTCATTTCAAATGGCGTTTTTCCCCTTTAACACCTCCCCTGCAATATCTTTGGAACCCATCCCTTGACTATCAAACCGGTGCCAAAATGCACCAGTTAAAAAACGACTCGCCAAACGATGCCGGTTTCACAGCACCGGTGTGAGAGTCAAAATTTTTATTAAAAAAAATTTAAAATAAAAAATACCGTGTAAAAGATAATGTTTTTTATAAATAAAATAAAATAAAATAAAAAATATCATTTCAAATGATATTTTTACTTTCACTTGACCCTCCTAAGCCGCATCAGCGCTTTCGCAGTTGGTGTGGTAAACAGCGTTTGGAAAGCGCAACTTCAAGTGACTTCTAACCGTTCTTAATATCTTCTGATCGTTCTTAACACCCCTCTTGAATACTGGACTGCTAGTCCATCACTTCAGTGTTGAACGGAGCCTTTGTCTGCCTCTTTGTTCCGAGTCGTTCGTCACACCCCTTCACCCAGACGATCGCATGGACTCCTCCCCGTCACATACTCGAGAGGCCTCCTTCCTTTCCCTCTGCGAGCTCAACCCATTCCGTGAGCCCAACCACCGAGTTTTTTTTCTTTTTTTTCTTTGAATTCATAACATATGGTCATAAGTTTTGAAGGACAAAAAAAAAAAAAAAAGAAAAGAGATGGATAGGATTTACATCAATGAATGAAAGGAATAATCAGAAAAATGCAGATAAAGTTCATAAGTTCTTTGAATCGCATTCTTAGGACTTGTCTGAGGGGAGCATGCAGAGAAAGTCTTTTACTCATTCTATTTGGCCTATTAACACTTGACTAATGCTAATTCATTTACATTATCTATGCATAATAATAGAAAAAGCTCTACATCTTTGGTCTATTTTACCACTTTAATGAATGATATAAATGCTTGCAAAAAAAGGTAATGCCCTTGATGGCCAAGCATCTTGATTGAGCTGTATGAGCCAAACACATGAGTACTACCCCCAAGATGATAATTGAAATGCAGAGAGAAAAATAGGCAGGAATATCTTTGATTGGGCCATGGAATTATATCTATTATTTAAATACTAAATGGTACTAAAAATATGCATATATAATTTTTAGTTCATTTGTAGTTGATCTGACATAAATTTTGAACAATATTTTTTAGATAGAAACTGTAAGAGTTTTGCTATATTGTGATGGATCAGTTAAACATGGCCTAGATAGGATACAGTATAATCAATCTTCATGTAAAAGTTTTAGATTGAGCACGGAAACACGTTATGCTGAGTTGGTTAACCGAGTACATAGTATTCTAAAAATTTCAGTACAAAGATATATTATAAGATTGATGTGGAGATCTCCAACATTGCATCAAAAATACGTGCTTCATCTAATCAAGGAGGACGACGATGCAGAGAAAATGTTGATATTTCCCTCCAAATTTTTAGATTGTCAGTATATTGAACTATATGTTTTCAATGATGATATTCCAGAGCTATACAGTGTTGGTCATACAGAGAATATTTAGAACAGTTCTTTTATAGCCCAAGAGCAAGTTAGGACTCCAATGGGTTTCCCAATGATTGAAGGAGTTATGCTAGCAGTGCAAAGTGATGATGAGGTAGTGCATAGTGATGATGTGGTAAGCAATCAGTTCAACACTGATAGTTGAGAAATTGAGTCAGACAAGAGTGCAGATGATGACTATGGGCCTGAACATAATCGCTCAGATGAAGAGCCAAATGAAGATGAGGAGTCACATGGAGATAATATAGTTCATGAAACTAGTTGTGGTTTCATTCATATATACAGTCATCCAGAAACCATTCCAACTCAGGTACTTGATAATCAAGCCTTTGCATATGATCAAGTAGCTCGGAGATAAAATAGAGATAACCGCCAGCGAGTAAGGACACCACATGAACTGCATAAAAAAATCCATTAATCCATAATCCACATAAATTTGAGAAATAACCCAAGATTTGAATTCCATAGTGCATGATGACATACCCGTTAAGCACTATCATCCAACACGTCCAATTGGTTCCTATAAGCACGCAGTGTATGTGTTGAAACATTTTTCAAGTAAAATTTTGCATGCCATCTATACCCCCATGGTGCACCTAAGTGCTAATCATCATCGGTATTAGAAGGTCTAGCCTCCAGAGTCTCGAGTTTCATGAGATAAAAAATTAAAAATCGTTCACATGCCTATATCTGTATGTTTGGATAATTCAAAATGTTAATTAACAATTAAAAAAAAGTTTGATCTCAAACATAAGAATATAGTATTTACCTGTAGTAAGGGAAGGTATATATCCTTCGATGTCTGTCTGAGTAGGGCTCGTTGCATAATATAGTGCCCTATATAAATCAACAAGTGTAGCCGATCCCCAACTAAGAGCAGCAAATGCATCCATGTCTTCCAGAAATGGCACGTACAACAACTTCACTAAATAACCGAAGGTATCTAGAAGGACCAGTCATCAATTATTCGAAGAAATTGCCTCCTCACGAACTGCTGGACAACCTCATCATCTCCATTTTTGTCCAAGTGAAGGTCTCGATAGAATTGATCGAAGAATCCTAAACGGAAACGGCTTTTCGAAAATTCCTCGGCAAGAGGTTCAACACCAAATAACCTTCCGAATATAGCATGCCACTACTGGATAGTATAGCGCGGATCTAGCCCAGTAACCATGGATCCATCAATGTAGAGGCCACTCAAAATACTGATATCCTGTAGTGTAATTATCGCCTCGCCAAAAGAAAGATGATAAAATGTGTGGGTCTCTTGCCGCCATCTCTCAACAAGCGTAGAAATAAGGTCAACATTTAGTCGAATCTGACCTATCCGATATATGACATACATGCCAACATGATCTAAGTAATACTGCATTCGTGGGTATGACATGCCTAGTGTCTCCTTCCATATATGTGTGTCATGCCGACGGCATCTAAGCACCGGTAACCCTAAAACAAATTCTTTGCAATAATGCATCAACATTAACATAAATACATGCTAACTATTTAAGGACCATCGATCAATAATACACAGCTCGCCCTCAAATATATTGGTTGATCTATGTAAGGCTTGCAAAGTGAGAACACTAGGATCACGAGGCTCTAGATCTAAAATATTATGAGCCATGGATGTAAAACAGTATGAGCCATACCGTAATAATTTGACAAAACAAGTTAAAACATGTGTAAGTGAAAAAGTTAAGCAAATAAAAATATGACATAAGAAAACAAAAAATTAAAAAGGTCTATCACAGTAGGTAAAGTGCAATATCTATCATACTATATATGGTATGCTATACCATTGTGTATTGCCTTGTATTGGATGTATCATACTGTTGAGAAATTATTGAATCATAATTGCCCCAACTTTATTGATTTTGATGATTTCCAAAAGCCATGAGTACCTTAAAGAAAAACAATGAGTTTATTTATCAAAAACCTTGAGCTTATTCAAATTGAAAGGAATGGACTCTCAATGGTTTAATTTAATGAGTTTTGAATCAATTTGAAAAAGAGTTTCAAGCTCTATTTTAAAAGATTTCAAAAAGGAAATTTTACATATTATAATTCAATCTATGAATTCTTGAAACATGTCTTGAATCCATGCTTAATGTCATATTTATGTATTCAAGTCAAATTTATATTTAAATTTAATTATTGGGACAAGTTTTAAAGTCAATCAGAATTCTGATTTTTGTATCGCTCCCGAGCCGACTCAAGGGTTTCCGAGTCGACTCCCCAAGTCAGAGTTTCTCGAGTCGACCCTTGGTTTTCAAGAGTCGACCCCTGATTGCGAGCCGACTCCTGACTGTGCGAGCCGACTCCGCTCAGACACCAGAAAGTTTTTTGAGCACTTCTCGAGTCGACTCCCCATTTTCCTCGAGTCGACTCCCGACTTTCAGGAGCCGACACTTTAGTTTTCGCGAGTCGACCCTTCAATGCTTAAAATGTTTCTATTTTTGGTAATCGACTCGAGCCGACTCCCACAAAGCTCGAGTCGACTCCAGAAATCTGGGCGCGATTTTTAACGATGACACATCAGCCCCAACGGTAAGATTTTTAAATAACGGCTATTTTTCCTTGTCTCTAACGGATATATTTTTGCAGATTCTATAAATAGAGGAGCTCTTTTCAAATCAAAACAAAGAGAAAATCAAAAAGAGAGAAAAGAATATCTTTGAAAAGAGGGAAAAACAGAGCATATTGGAAAAATCATTTAGCTCAAAGAGAGTGATTCAAAAGGAGTGAAATCCAAGTGAAGTTTCGTCTGCTCCTTCTCATCAATCCACAAGAGTCAAAAGAAAATCCACAAGCATTTCAAAGGTCAAATCGGAGGATTTTCAAAAGAGGAAAAAGCTTCATCTCAACTCCAAAGTCTTCAACGGTCAAGAATCTTGCTGAGGCGTGATTCAACACTTCAAGAGGAGTTAAAGAGAAGAAGGAAGAAAGCCAAAGCCACTACCATCTGCAATACAATCAGGCTTTTCTAACTTTTTATTTTGTACTTCATTTGTATATTTGCTCAAGGGGAGCATTTCATTGTTCAAACACTTTTATTATTGTTTGCTGATTCAATCAGTGGATTGAATCAGTGGAGGTTGGTATACCTCGTTACAAGCCGGAGTGCTTGTGTTGGGTTAGTTGTGAGCCCGTGAAAAACAACGTGTAGGGTTTTGTGCTGGTAAGCCCGAGTTAAAACCAGCTGGGTTCGTTGTTCACCCGGAAAACAACAAGTTTGAGTTGTGAGCTTGGAAAACAACTCGGCTGTAATCTAGAGAGATTATAGTGTGGACCCAAGTGAATCTTGGGAGTGGACGTAGGTGTTGGTTGCACCGAACCACTATAAAATTATCTTGTGTTTGCCGTGCCATATCTCTTCTCTATCTCTTTTATTTGCTTGTGCATTGCTTTTAGTTAGCCTCTCACTTGCACATCTTGCTAACTAATCAATTAAAGTTAAAAAGTCTTAAATTTTTAAGAACCCAATTCACCCCCCCCCTCTTGGGTTGCCATCTGGGCCAACAATTGGTATCAGAGCAAGTGCTCATTTAGAATTTGATCTCACGATCAAGGGCTAAAGATCCATATGGCAACACAAATTGGTTCAAGTTTTGCTGAAGGTCATTCTACGAATCGACCTCCTTTATTTAATGGAACCAACTATTCATATTGGAAAGCTAGAATGAGAATATTCATTCAAGCTTCGGACTATGAATTGTGGGGAGTAATAATAAATGGACCTAGTACACCCACACACCTTATTGATGGCACTATTGTTCCTAAACCCGAAAGGGATTGGAATGATAATGATAGGAGAATGGCACAACTAAATGCTAAGCCATTAATATTTTATATTGTTCCTTAGACTCAAATGAATTCAACCGAATCTCAACTTGTAATTCCGCAAAAGAAATTTGGGATAGGTTGGAAATAACTCATGAAGGAACAAACCAAGTAAAAGAATCAAAGATAAATATTTTGGTTCATAAATATGAATTATTTACTATGGAACAAACTGAAACCATCACATGCATGTTCACTAGATTCACTGATATTGTGAATGGTTTAAAAAGTCTTGGTAAAGTTTATACTAATGCTGATCTTGTCGCAAAATTCTTAGGTCACTACCAAGATCGTGGGAAGCAAAGTCACTGCCATCCAAGAAGCAAAGACCTCAATGCACTACCTTTAGAGGAGCTTCTAGGATCCTAATGACCCACGAGTTAACAATGAAGCAGCATGTTGAGGAGGAAACAAAAAGAAGAAAACCTTGCCCTCAAGACTGCAGAAATGGAAGAGAGCAGCAGTGAAAGAATGATGAAGATGATGAGGAAACTGCTCTCTTGGCCAAAAAATTCAGAAATTTATGAGAAAAAGGCCCTTCCATAAAAAGAAATTTGGAGCAAAATTGAAGGAGAAAAGGATAAGAAAAAGGACAAGGAGAAAGAAAAAGAAAAAGAGCCCTTAGTATGTTATGAGTGTAAAAAGCCAGGGCACTTTATATGACTGTCCTTTACTGAAAAAGGCCTACAAGAAAAAGAAGAAAGCATACATGGCAACTTGGACTGATAGTGAAGAGTCTTCTCCGAAGAAGAAGAACAAAAAGAAGTTGCTAATATCTGCTTCATGGCCAACGACGACGACAACGACAATGAGGTAAGTTCTGAAAACTCAAATGATGATTTACATTTGATGAAATGTTTGAGGCTTTCAATGAACTTATGATTGATTTTAAATCCTTGAAAAAGAAGTATAAGTTTTTGAAAAATGACAATATTAGCTTAGCTAAAAGTAAAAATGAATTAGCTTTAGAAGTTAAGAACTTAACTAATGAAAAAGAAGAACTTAGCAAAGAAAGAGATAATCTTAATCAAGAAATAGATTTGTTAAAATCTGAAACTAAAAACTCAACAAAAGATTTAAAAGATCAATTAGAAACTTTAGCTTTAGAAAAGAACAGCAAGTTAAAGAAAATGACTCTCTTAAGAAAGATGTTAAAAAATATAAAGACATTGTTGAGAAATTCACTTTAAGTTCAACTAAACTTAACATGATCTTAGATAGTCAAAAAGCTGTTTTTGACAAAGCAGGTTTAGGATATAACACATTAAGGAAACAAAAATCTTTAAAGAATATTTTTATAAAAGCCAACCAAAGTAATATAACTTGTTTCAAATGTAATGAAAAAGGTCATAAATCATTTGAATGCAAAACGTTAAATAACAACAAGTTAAATGTTAAAGCTAAGAAAATATGGGTTCCGAAAGGAACAATTTTTGTTGCTGCTAACCATGAAGGACCCAAGAAAGCTTGGGTACCTAAACATAAAGTTTAAATTATGTTGCAGGAATGTCTTGTAGCCAAAAGATCAAAGAAAAAGTGGTACCTTGATAGTGGCTGCTCAAGACATATGACGGGTGACAAAGATGAATTCATCACCCTAGAAGAAAAGAAAGGTGGAGTTGTTACGTTTGGCGATAACGGTAAAGGTCAAATTATGGGCCTTGGTAAAGTCCGTATAACTCCATCTACATTTATTGATAATGTACTTTATGTTGATGGTTTGAAGCATAATCTAATAAGTATAAGTCAATTATGTGATAAAAACTTTAATGTTTCATTTAAATCTTCTGTATGCACTGTAACTAATTCTATTGATGATAGCATTGTATTTACTGGTTATAGACATGGCAATGTTTACTTGGTTGATTTAGAAAAATTATCTTTGAGTGATCATTGCTTAATTGCTGACAATGCTAACATAAATGAAATTAGTTGGTTGTGGCATCGTAGATTAGGTCATGCAAGCACACACCTTATTTCAAAACTAATTAAAATGGATTTAGTTAAAGGATTACCTAAACTAGATTTTGAAAATAATAAAATATGTGATGCATGTCAATTTGGAAAACAAACTAGAAGTTCTTTCAAATCTAAAAACATTGTTTCAACTTCTAGGGCACTAGAGCTACTTCACATGGATCTTTTCGGACCAACTAGAACCACAAGTCTAGGAGGAAAGAAATATGGTCTAGTGATTGTAGATGATTATTCTAGATATACTTGGGTAATGTTTTTAGCTCACAAAGATGAGACTTTCTCGATATTCCTGAAATTCTTCAAGAAAGTCACAAATGAGAAAAACACTACTATAGTATCTCTAAGAAGTGATCATGGAACAGAATTTGAAAATCACTTATTTGAAAGTTTTTGTTCTGAAAATGGAATTAATCATAATTTTTCAGCCCCTAGGACTCCACAGCAAAATGGTGTAGTTGAAAGAAAAATAGGACTCTAGAAGACATGGCCCGTACCATGCTATGCGAAAGCAACTTACCAAAGTATTTTTGGGCGGAAGCAATTAACACAGCATGTTACATCTTAAATAGAGCTTTAATAAGACCAATATTAAAGAAAACACCTTATGAATTATGGAATGAAAGAAAACCAAATATAAAATACTTTCATGCATTTGGATGTAAATGTTTCATTCATAATAATGGTAAAAACAACTTAGGAAAATTTGATGCTAAATCTGATGAAGGAATTTTTCTAGGTTATTCAACAACTAGTAAGGCATATAGAATCTTTAACAAGAAAACCTTAGTAGTTGAAGAATCCATTCATGTAGTTTTTGATGAATCTTTAGCAACTGGATCTGAAAAGATTGATGATGAGGAAGATACAAACATAATTGAAAAAGATCTTGAAAAACTTAATATTGAAGTATCTTCTGATCATGAACAAGAAGCTAAAGATGATGATTCACATAAGGACGATGATGTCAATATTGATCATAATGATATAGATCTTCCAAGAGACTGGAGATATGCTCATAGTCATCCAAGGAATTGATTATAGGCGATCCATCTCAAGGAATAAGAACTAGATCATATATGAGAAATATTAGTAATCATCTTGCATTTGTATCACAAATTGAACCTAAAACTATAGAAGAAGCTGAAAAAGATAATAATTGGATGTTAGCAATGCAAGAAGAACTAAATCAATTTACAAGAAATAATGTTTGGACTTTAGTTGAAAGACCTAAAAATCATTCAGTAATAGGATCAAAATGGGTTTTTAGAAATAAACTAGATGAAAATGGCATAGTAATTAGAAACAAAGCTAGATTGGTTGCTAAAGGATATAATCAAGAGGAAGGTATTGATTTTGATGAAACCTTTGCACCTGTAGCTAGATTAGAAGCCATTAGGCTATTACTTGCATTTGCATGTCATATGAATTTTAACTTATTTCAAATGGATGTAAAAAGCGCATTTTTAAATGGATTTATAAATGAAGAAGTTTATGTAGAACAACCACCAGGTTTTGAAGATCACGAGTTTTCAAATCACGTTTTTAAATTGCACAAAGCTTTATATGGTTTGAAACAAGCACCTAGAGCTTGGTATGATAGGTTAAGTAAATTCTTAATAGAAAATGATTTTACAAGAGGAAATGTTGATAAAACTTTGTTTTTGAAAAGAAAAAGTAAAGATTTACTTGTAGTACAAATATACGTAGATGACATTATTTTTGGTGCTACTAACGATTCTCTTTGTCAAGAATTTGCAAAGTTGATGCAGGGAGAATTCGAGATGAGCATGATGGGAGAACTCAACTTCTTCCTTGGACTCCAGATCAAACAAAGCAAAGAGGGAATCTTTATCAACCAAACCAAATACACAAGAGAACTACTCAAAAAGTTTGGTATGGAAACAATGAAACCCCTCGGAACTCCAATGAGTCCTTCATGCAAGCTGGACAAAGATGAAGAAGGTAAAAAGGTTGATCAAAAGTATTATCGAGGTATAATCGGATCCCTTCTTTATTTAACAGCAAGTAGACCAGATATTATGTTTTCAGTATGTTTATGTGCTAGATTTCAATCTGAACCTAAAGAATCACATTTAATAGCTGTTAAAAGAATTTTAAGATATCTAAATGGAACTAAAAATGTAGGTTTATGGTATTCTAGAGACTCCACATTAAACCTAATTGCATATTCGGATTCTGATTATGCTGGATGTAAATTAGATAGAAAAGCACAAGTGGTGCATGCCATTTCTTAGGAAGTAACTTAATCACATGGTTTAGCAAAAAGCAAAATTCAGTTGCATTATCAACTACTGAAGCTGAATATGTAGCAGCTGGAAGTTGCTGTGCGCAAATCCTATGGATTAAGCGACAACTTGAAGACTATGGTATCACACTTGATAAAACACCCATAAGATGTGATAACACTAGCGCAATCAACTTAACTAAAAATCCAATTCAACACTCAAGGACAAAACACATAGAAATTAGATATCATTTTATAAGGGAACATGTAGCTAATGATGAAATTTGTTTAGATTATGTAAACACTGAAGAACAATTAGCTGACATATTACAAAACCTTTAAATGAAGAAAGATTTTGTTATCTTAGAGGAGAGTTAGGAATTTGTAATCCTTTTGAATAAATTTTGAAACCTTTAAGGAAATATATCTAGAGTTCTTTCAAATTCTCAAAATCTTAAGGAAATTTTATCTAGAACTCATATCAATTTGATCTCTCAAAATCCATGATTTTTAATCATACTCAAAGATCAAATTCCGGGATTTCGGACATTTCAAAAATTTCTTTTTTTCTGAAATGGTCTCGGAGCCGACTCGAGAGTATCGGAGTCGACTCGAGTTTCTGCTGAAACTCAGGAGTCGACCCCTTCTCTGAGCGAGTCGACTCGAGATCGTGTCGTGCTCTGTGACTTCGCGAGCCGACTCACACTTTGCGCGAGTCGACTCGACGTGGTCCCAGTCGATTATTTAGGGCACGAGTCGACCCACGATTCAAATCTTCCAAATCTCTCAAAACCCTCCAAAACCCTCCAAACTTCCAAAATCTCCCCTTAACAATCTTCCAGATCAATGGCACCCAAAACCCGTGGGTAGTAGTGGCGCCGGATGAAGAGGAAGAAGACCGTGCGACGACCCGTCCGCGAGCCGACTCCGGATTCTTCTCTGCTTCCTCTTCGGATGATTCTCCTGCTCCATCTACTCCTCAGGTAGATCATCTTGCAGTAGGGTCATTACCACAGGAAGGAAGGTTGATTTTGAATTTTTGAGAATGAGGGATTCTTGTAGGACAGTTGAGATGGGATTTGAGAAAATATGTTCATTAGACTGTCCCACTACCCTGCTCTGGTTAAAAGTTTTAAGAATTTGACTAGAGGAGATGATGGCTTAGTGTTAGAGGATTGGTCTGAATTCACTGCCTCATTCTATCTAGATTGGAATTACCCTTGTCTGGACCTTCCACCTTTGCCCCAGAGATAGGTCTCCAGCCCTCACCAGATTATTGAACAGAAATTTTGAGGATTTGAAGAAGTATTTGCTAGTCAATTGCCTTTGGAATTAAGATTACTACAACATCTGCAGCAGAATTCTTTCCCAAGACGGCAGATTTGACTATTTCTGAGAGAGATATCTTTGTATGGATGCTGTTAGTTTCAGGGAAGCCATCAATCTTACCCTCATGATTTATGGTACATAGCAGATTGTGGAGGGAAAAGAAATCAAGTCTTGCCCTATGGCATGATTTACTAAGTTATTTCAAAGCCAAGGGATTGTATTTAGTGATAGTGAGCCCAAGAAGAATTTAAGACATACTGATTTTTACTCTTTGGCCACTATTCATCGATGGGTTTCAAAAGAATGGTAATTGGGAAAGAAAAGGAGAGAGTTAGAGCTGAGGACAGATAGACATTGCTGAGGTCAGACCTTCTGTTGCTGGACCTCTGAGCCCTTGCTATTCTCCTCCACCTCATCTTCTGTAGTTTTCTGATCAGTTATGTCAACTTAGATCTATTTTGCTATTTGATAATCAAAAAAGATGAAATCAATTAAGAGAAGAATTGAGAATTAAAGAAGATCATTTCAAGAGACTTATTTTCACTCTATCATTCACTCAAGAGCTTATCTTTGAGACTTAAGATTGATCCAATATCTTGAAGAAAATCTTAAGAGATATTTGCAGTTGATCTCAAGGAGACTTTCAAATTCAAAAATGCATTGCTTTTGTTTAATCAAGCTCAAATGTTGTAAAGACTAGATTGTAAGGATTTTGCTTTAATAGAATGTTTGAAGATGAATTAAGTTTTTAATTTGATCCATTTTGATGTAATTTTACTTTGAAGTAATGAGAAAGTTTGTTCATTAATTATGTCTATCAATTGCAATTTGAATAATTTTGAATATTATACTCAATTGATAAGTTAAATAGAATGAATTGAATGAATTTATTGATATTGATGCTTCCAACCTTTTTGTTGATTACAAAAAAGGGGGAGAGATTTTATTAATCGTATATTGATCTTTAATTGAAATAAGGGGGAGAGAATTAAATAAATGCTTAAGTTTTTGAATTTAAAATTTTTTTTATAAAATTAAGGTTCATAGGGGGAGCTACCTCATTGAGGGGGAGCCTTTCCATGAACACAAAAGTTGATTTTGGAATCACAAATTTTTCAATTTATAATGCATATACTCAATGTTTTTGTCATCATCAAAAAGGGGGAGATTGTTGAGAAATTATTGAAACATAATTGCCCCAACTTTATTGATTTTGATGATTTCCAAAAGCCATGAGTACCTTAAAGAAAACAATGAGTTTATTTATCAAAAACCTTGAGCTTATTCAAATTGAAAGGAATGGACTCTCAATGGTTTAATGAGTTTTGAATCAATTTGAAAAGAGTTTCAAGCTCTATTTAAAAGATTTCAAAAAGGAATTTTTACATATTATATTCAATCTATGAATTCTTGAAACATGTCTTGAATCCATGCTTAATGTCATATTTAATGTATTCAAGTCAATTTAATATTTTAATTAATTGGGACGAGTTTTAAAGTCAATCAGAACATTTTTCTGATTTTTGTATCGCTCCCGAGCCGACTCAAGGGTTTCCGAGTCGACTCCCCAACAGAGTTTCTCGAGTCGACCCTTGGTTTTCAAGAGTCGACCCCTGACTCTTCGCGAGCCGACTCCTGACTGTGCGAGCCGACTCCGCTCAACACAGAAACCATTTTTGAGCACTTCTCGAGTCGACTCCCCATTTCCTCGAGTCGACTCCCGACTTTCAGGAGCCGACACTTTGTTTTCGCGAGTCGACCCTTCAATGTTAAAATGTTTCTATTTTTGGTAATCGACTCGAGCCGACTCCCACAAAGCTCGAGTCGACTCCGCGAAATCTGGGCGCGATTTTTAACGATGACACATCAGCCCCAACGGTAAGATTTTTAAATAACGGCTATTTTTCCTTGTCTCTAACGGATATATTTTTGCAGATTCTATAAATAGAGGAGCTCTTTTCAAATCAAAACAAAGAGAAAATCAAAAAGAGAGAAAAGAATATCTTTGAAAAGAGGGAAAAACAGAGCATATTGGAAAAATCATTTAGCTCAAAGAGAGTGATTCAAAAGGAGTGAAATCCAAGTGAAGTTTCGTCTGCTCCTTCTCATCAATCCACAAGAGTCAAAAGAAAATCCACAAGCATTTCAAAGGTCAAATCGGAGGATTTTCAAAAGAGAAAAAGCTTCATCTCAACTCCAAAGTCTTCAACGGTCAAGAATCTTGCTGAGGCGTGATTCAACACTTCAAGAGGAGTTAAAGAGAAGAAGGAAGAAAGCCAAAGCCACTACCATCTGCAATACAATCAGGCTTTTCTAACCTTTTTATTTTGTACTTCATTTGTATATTTGCTCAAGGGGAGCATTTCATTGTTCAAACACTTATTATTATTGTTTGCTGATTCAATCAGTGGATTGAATCAGTGGAGGTTGGTATACCTCGTTACAAGCCGGAGTGCTTGTGTTGGGTTAGTTGTGAGCCCGTGAAAAACAACGTGTAGGGTTTTGTGCTGGTAAGCCCGAGTTAAAACCAGCTGGGTTCGTTGTTCACCCGGAAAACAACAAGTTTGAGTTGTGAGCTTGGAAAACAACTCGGCTGTAATCTAGAGAGATTATAGTGTGGACCCAAGTGAATCTTGGGAGTGGACGTAGGTGTTGGTTGCACCGAACCACTATAAAATTATCTTGTGTTTGCCGTGCCATATTCTCTCTCTCTATCTCTCTTTATTTGCTTGTGTATTGCTTTTAGTTAGCCTCTCACTTGCACATCTTGCTAACTAATCAATTAAAGTTAAAAAGTCTTAAATTTTCAAAGAACCCAATTCACCCCCCCCTCTTGGGTTGCCATCTGGGCCAACACATACCATGTTGATGCCACACATACCAGCATTGGTATCGGTATGGGCTTGGTACTAAGACATTGAACGTTTCATCGCACAATCGCATATCTTTTCTGTTCATGTCACATACGAAATTGCTAAAGGTAAAACATTTAGTTTCTTTGTTTTGTTATTTTAGCTCATGTGCAACTATTACACCTTGAGGCAGGATGGCTCCACAACATACATAAGGTCTTAGGCCTTCCATGTAATTTCTTTCTTTTATTCCCTTGTCTTTGAGAGGATGGAAAAGTCTTTGTACACCACCACCGATGTAGCAAATCCTACGTATAGTATACCGCTTCTTTTTATTGGTCCACATAAATTCTATATGGCTTGATACGATAAGGCAGGAATACCATCTTAAATTTTGATATGATGTGCATTAATAGCTGTCCAATTTTTTTTTGGAATTTGTGTACAGGCAGCAATACACGTTTTCTGAATGGATGTCGTAATTTTATAACTATGGTATTGTAAATTTATAACTAGGATGTTGTAATTTTTTTTGGCTTTTTGAATAGATGTCTTAATTTTATAACTACGGTGTCGTAAGTTTATAACTGGGGTATCATCTTAAATTTTGACATGACGTGCATTAATATCCAATCAGCTTTTTTTTTAGAATTTGTGTACAAACAAGTGGGTGTCATAATTTTATAACTACGGTGTCGTAAATTTACAACTGGAATGTCATAATTTTTTTTGGCTTTCTTAATGAGTATCTTAATTTTATAAATACGGTGTCGTAATTTTACAACTGGAGTGTCATCTTAAATTTTGACGTGATGTACATTAATATCCGTTCAGCTTTTTTTTTGGAATTTGTGTATAGACACGTTTTCTGAATGGGTGTTGTAATTTTATAACTACGGTATCGTAAATTTATAACTGGGTATCGTAAATTTTTTTTGCTTTCTGAATGAGTGTCGTAATTTTATAATTATGATATCGTAATTTTAAAACTGGGATGTCATAATTTTTTCGATCATGATATCATAAAGTTGTCTTAACATTTTTTAATGGGTATCATATGCATGTGAACCAATAAAAAGAAGCAGTACAGTCTATATAGAATTTGCTACATCAAATGCGGTATACAAAATCTTTTCCTTGGAGAGGATACAACAAATAGTCCTTATCTTTGACTTATAAGATATATGTATATGAATGGTGACAATTGGACCAACCTGAGAGTTCATGACAATGATCAGACAATCTGCAGGCCTGGCCAGATTGCATCATGGCCGTTGAGTAGCTCTACTGCACTGCTTCCTTTCAGGTTCTTTCCAGTCATTTTGACAGGCCCTGCCTCGGGCGACTCAAACGTGTGGAATCTTTGCATTTGCTTCATCGAGTTCTATGGTTATTTCCGCTGATTGAATGATATGGAAATCCTGTTGAAAATATCCTTCAATGATCCATCATAAGTTAATGTGTAACCTATATATTACAATAAAAGGCATACTGATGCCTGATTTGTTATAATTCACGTGCTATATTTGCATGCATCTTCAGCTCAATTGGTGGCCTTGCTTGTCCAGTCTGGATGTGCGTTTGTAATAATCGCCAACCAACCAGTGTTTCGAGAAGCTAAGATCATTCATTAAAGTGGTAAAATGAAAAAAAAAAAAAAACCTGAAAGGGGAGGAAGGCTCTTGGTGGTTGGGCTCGTGAAGAATGGGTTGAGCTCGCGGAGGAGAGGAGAGGCAGCCTCTCGGGCGTGCGACAGGGAGGAGTCCACGCAATCATTCGAGTGGAGGGCATGAGGAGTGACTCAGGCCGAAGAGGCGGACGGAGGCTCTCCTCGGCACTTAGGAGTGGACTGGCCAGCAGTCCAACACTCGGAGTGCCACTTGAAGTGGCCCTTTTTTAAAGCACCACTTCAATTGGTACTTTCTGAAATCACCACTTGAAGTTTAGAAAGCACCACTTCAAATGATTTCTGAAAGCTTGAAAGCGTCGCTTCAAGTGGCGCTTTCTGAATACTCTTTACTAAAGGTGGGCACTGAGCCATGCCAGGCACGACACGATACAGGCTCGCCATGCCAAAAAAAAATTTGGTCATGCTGAGCACGACCCGAAAATTTTTTTTTGCGCCCGGCATGGCCGAGCCCAAAATTAGGCCGCTGGCCGTGCTAGGGCATAGCACGACTCAGGCCGTGCCAGGCATGGCCCGCCAAGGGCCAGCCTAGGCACGGCCACTTAGGACCATTTCTAGCTGTTGGAAAACGGCTAGAAATGGTTATGGAGGGTTTTTTTACCATTTTAATCCCCCCCCAACAGCCATAAAATGGCTATATGGAGGGGTATTTTGGAAAAAAAAAATTTATTCCTGTAAATACCTAATTCCTTCCTCATTCTCACCACATCAAACCAACTCTTCTCTTCTTCTTACTACTATTTCTCTCTTCTAGCAAGTGCTCTAGAAATTTAATTTTTAGTTTGCAAGTGTTCTAGCAAGTGGTGCTCTAGCAAGTATTCAAGTGCTACACAAGAGGATGTTCTTGTTGAGAGGCGAGAGCACAAGAGGAAGCTCACAAATCTCGGCTCCATGCCTCCACCTTTGGTCCTCTTCTCAATTTCTTTTTTTGGTTAGTTTTTATTTTTTTGCATTCATTAATTTAAAATTTTAGATATGGCATCTTATGACGAAAGTCATTTTGGCATGCCCCCTGAGGGAGAGGAAACTAATCCCCAAGTTTCCTCTAGAGCCTATGTCAGTAAATGGAGTGAAGGTCAAACCTCTTCTCGTAAGAGGACTAGTGATGTTTGGAATGATTTTGATAGAATTATGGTTGATGAAGTCATAAAAGCAAAATGTAGAAAATGTGCAAAACTTTATAGTTGTAGTAGTACTAGGGGAACAGGGCATTTAAAAAGACATCAAGAGACTCATAGAATGCAAGATTCTGATATGCAAAGTACCCTTAATATACAAAGGGGATTACTTGTAGGTACTTTTGCATATAATCATGAAAATCAGACGAAATTATTTGTAAGATGGATAGTTCAGGATAAATTACATTTTAGTTTATGTGAACCTTATAATTTTGAACAATATGTTCAATTAGCCTTACAACCTGCTTATAGAAGACTAGTAGGTATACGTTTAGAAGTGTAGCTATAACAAACTTTTTAGCAATGAAACAAAGTTTAATTGAAATGCTCTCAAATTTAAATAATATAGTTTCTTTAACTTCTGATATTTAGTCGGCATCTGTAAGTAGTAATTATTTTATTGCTATTACTACTCATTATATTGATAATGATTGGCAACTAAATAAATGAATTCTTGCATTTCGTGCTTTTGATTTTCCACATTTGGGGCAACAAATTTCAAATGCTATTTATCAAACTGCATGCTCATATAATATTAATGATAAAATAATATCTATTACTTTTGATAATGCATCTAATAATAATTTTGTTGTTGCATTATTAAATGACTCTTTGCATCCCATTTTGTTGGTCCAGATAGCAACCCAAGAGGGGGGGGGGGTGAATTGGGTTTTTCAAAAATTTAAACTCTTTTGAAAAATAAATCCCAGTGGAAATAAAACTTAGATTCGCACAGATTAAAATAGAATATGCACAAATAGAGAGTTAAAGAAAATGAGACAATCACGGCAAACACAGGAGATTTTATAGTGGTTCGGTGTACCTACACCTACGTCCACTCCCAAGTATCTCTTGGGTCCACACTATAATCAATCTGATTACAGCAGAGTTGTTTTGCAAGCTCACAACTCGAACTTGTTGTTTTTCCGAGTGCACAACGAACCCAGCTGGTTTTCAAGGCTCACCAGCACAAAACCTAACACCACAAGCTAATGCTTGCACAAGGCTAACAGCCTCAACTGAATCAATCACCAGATTGACCCAGCAAACAATATTTGTTTTACAAGATAAATAGCTCCTCCTATGAGCAAATATACAATAATGAAACAAGAATAAAAAGATAGGAATCAAAGCCTGATTTGCAGATCTTGGTGGCTTGCTCCTTTTCTTCTTTTGAGTGGATCTTCCTTCAAGGTGCTCTTGAGACTCAGAAGATCAGAAACTAGGGCTTGCTTCTTCCCTTGAGATTTCTTCGAAATAGAACAACAAAAGCTTGGAATCTCTTTCTTTTCTTTTGGGGAATCAGTATGATCTTTCCTTGCGAGTTTTCCCTCTTTTCACTTTTGATTTTCTGATGGATTTCTAAGATTTCTCTCTATTCTTTTCTTTTTGTCTCTCTTCTTTTCGGATGCAGCAAACCCTCTTCTTATAGATCCCGATTAATCCATAAATAGTTTAAAACTATCCGTTAGAAACAAGTGTAAGAAGGATTAGAACCAAAAATAGCAATAGCCGTTGGGATTAAAAAGATAAAGATAAAGTTTAGAGTCGTTTGACAGTTCTGGAGTCGCGTCTGACATTCTGGAGTCGGCTCTAACTTTTCTGGAGTCGCTCTAGTTCGAAAATCCCCAAATCGCTTGAACTGGAGTCGTCTCTAACTTTTCTGGGGTCGACACAAAAATCTTCTGGAGTCGACTCTAACAGTCCGGGAGTCGACTCTAAGTCGTGGCCTGAAAAAAACATCGTTCTGTCTTTTCTGTTGGAGTCGGCTCTAACAGTCCCGGAGTCGACTCTAAGTCCGTGCCGTTTTCCGGAGTCGACTCTGCGATTCCATGTGTCGACTCTAATGTCTGCAATCTTACCTTGACATTAGATTCGAACTAGAACTTAATTTATCTTATGATTTTGATTAATAGAACATATCATAAACTGAAAAATTAAACCAAAATCATTAGTAACTTCAAATGTTATACTCAAATAGTTTTGTTAATCATCAAAATCAACAATTGGGTCAACAATCTCCCCCTTTTTGATGATGACAAAAACTTTGAGTATATGCATTAAAAATTCATTTGAATTAAGAATTATAGACATTGTTAAAGCTTTAAAACTTCCTAACAGAGAATTTGATGCCAATATTCAAAATGAATCAAAAAGATACATGAGTCCTATTATAAACATCAATCAAGATGATTTAACTTTACGTAGGAAATTATTAAGCTCCCCTGCATTAAATAACTCCCCCTATGTAAATAAACTGAAATCGATTGATACAAATTGATTAGAATTTATAAATCTCAAAATTTTTCTCCCCCTTTTTTGATATGCCAAAAGATTGAAATCTTATACTCCTTATATTCTTTCATTCTTATTTCTTTATGCATATACAATTTTCTCTCCCCCTTTTTTGTTATCAGCAATAAGGTGAATTATCAGAGCGGGGTTGTTGGTTCATTTAATCATAGAGATGGTAATTGGATCTCATAGACAAATTTGCAATAAAAGGATAATTGTATTTCAATGCAAGATTCATTACATGTGTCAATTCAAGTACATTCTTAGAAAAGTGACATATTCAGTATATAATTCCTAGATACATGCTATCAAAGCAAGAAAGCAAGAAATCCTAAGATACAACCTAGGATAAGATAGGGTATCAAAATCAAACATTGTAAACTATTTTCTTCAAATGTCCAATCATTTCCATGATTTCATCTTTTTGGTCTTTCTTAAAATTTTCAAGACAAGCTTCAACTTGAGCGACAGCAATATCAAGATCTTTCTTCAACTGACTAGTAGCATCTAAATAGACTCTTGATCCATCTGCTATTCCTTCCATCTTTCAAATATCTTTTGAAGCTCAGATGACATGGCATTCACTGATTTATCCAAAGTGGAAACTATCATGTCAAGCTTAGCAGATATCAATTTCATTTCACTTCTCATATCCGAATCATGCTCAGTCAGTGTAACCCCCCGTAAATTATGGGGGAATATAACTCTTAGTATTTATTTTTGGGGACACCTGGCATCTTGACTCCCTTCTGATGTTTAGATTCCCATTGCGACGTCTGGTTTCTTGGGTTTTCGCGTGTCGAATGGGTTCCCATCTTCTATTGATCCGAGGCGTCGCGTGGGAGAATAAAAGGAGTCGAAGGATGACTCCATCGTTCACTCTGATGCACACCTCTTCCAGGTAATCCCTTGCCCATCCTTTTAATGCCCGAGAGAGAGAGAGACAGCCGGAAAGAGAGAGAGAGAGAGCCCAAGAGAGGAGATAGCCGGGAGAGAGAGAGATAGCCGGGAGAGAGAGATAGCCGGAAGAGAGAGAGGAGAGAGAGAGATAGTCAGGAGAGAAATTGAGAAAAAGAGGGAGAGTGAATGAAATCAGAGAGAGTGGAAGGAGGGAGGAGGTTGGCCGCGGTGGCGGCCGGCTCCGGTCCGGCCAACAGTGGTCGGACTGCCCTTAATTTGCTAGGCAATCCGCCGGCACCGTGACGCCGCGCGGGAGAGAAATTGAGAGAAAGAGGGAGAATGAATGAAATTGGAGAGAGTGGATGGAGGGAGGCAGCTGGCCGCGGCGGCGGCAAGCTCCTGTCCGGCCAACAGTGGCCGAACTGCCCTCATTTCGCCGGTCAAGCCGATCGGCACAGTATCGGCTGTGCGATAGAATCGAGAGAAAGAGAGAGAGAAGATGAAATCGGAGAGTGTGGATGGAGGAGGAGCTGGCCGTGATGGCGGCCAGCTCCGGTCCGGCCAACAGTGGCCGAACTGCCCTCAATTCGCCGGGTGAGTCGCCGACACTGTGAAATCCACGCGGAAACAGGGAGAGGAAAAGAGAAAGAAAGAGTGAGAAATTGAGAGAGAGAAGGGGAGGGGGTGGCCGGCCGCAGCGGCGGCCGGCCTTGGCCCGACCGACAATGGCTGGGCCACCTCCGATTTGGCCGGCGGCAGCCCTGGCTGCTGGATCACAGAGCCCCTGTTTGATTGAAACAGGGAAATCTGGGAAGAAGGGATCGAGTGGGCCGGCTGGGCCGGCCTGGTTTGGGCCTTCTGGGCCGTACAGCGAGCAGTTTGGGACTGATTTTGGGCCCCGTAACGGATCGGGATTAGCAAAATATTTATATGGCTAGAATCTGATGAATTTTAGTTTCATGGGTATTTTTACTTCCCTAATTGGGAATGTATAGTGGGAGATATTCGAGCCCAAAGTTGGGTCCGTGAACTAGTCTGGGTAGGGTCTTAAGGGTCATTTTATTAATTGGATTTCAGTGAATTAATTATGTACATTGATCCTGTAGGTGCCCAGACATCTGATTAGTTGGTACATCATTTGGATTTTGTGTAGGAGGTAAGTAAGACTATTATGCAATTTAATTGTTTAATTAATAAATTGAGTATATACAGTTTGCATGCATTTTTATAAATTAACTGAATTCTCTATGTATGTAGCATGGAACTGTGGATTTCAAATGAACAATTATATGATTATAATGATTGGTAATATTGTAAGAAATGATTCATTGATGTATATGCCAGAATTGTGATTGCATGTATGGCATGTTTTGAGGTGATTTATGTATGTCCTTGTACTGTGCAAACCACTGTGAGATATTGTGAGATACAGATGCATGATGCACATGTGATGAAAATGTTAATAGATTTATATGTGTCACCGCGGTTCTCCTTTACTATGGCCCCACACATTGTAGATGTGTTCTATTTGATTTTTATGGCCACACACACTGGAGATGTATTCTGTCATGATATGGCCCCACATATTGTAGACATGTTCTGTATGATTTTTACGGCCTCCCACACTGACGAGTGTGTTCTGTTATGGTATGACCCACATGTCTTACAATGTGTTCTGTATGATTTTTATGGCCACATACATCGTAGAGTATGTTCTGTTATGGTATGGCCCACACATCGTACAATGTGTTCTGTGGATGTTGATGGCCACGCATCTGGAGGATGTGCTCTGATTGAGGTATTGCAGGGCCATAGGACACATAGGAAATAATTATATAAACAGTGAGTTTGCCAGATTGCATATTCTGATGCTTATCAAATGTTCAATTTATGTTAAGTTGACAAATGCATATGTTGATAGCATGTTAAATATAATTCAAGTATGATATGATTGTATAATAGGCTTACTTATTGAGTGTAAACTCATTAAACCTTCACAATGTTTTTCAGAGCCTCAGGGTTGATGATGGATATTCGGAGTTGATGGAGCTTTCAATAAATAAAATAAGAACCATTGCATTGGTATAATCCTATTATGTTTGTTATAGCCCAACTTTATTAGCATGACTTGGATGTAGGGTTTGATACCCAAAACTTATAACTATCATTTGTATTATGGTTGGTTTTCATATTTATTGCCATTTGAATTGTATATCAAGATGTTTAAGACGCCTTGCGTGCCCGGCACGCGGCGGGTTGTCACCCTAGCTCAAAATATTTGGGTCTGGGGCGTGACAGCTTTTGTGATATCAGAGCATAGGTTATGACTCTAGGGACACGGACATATTGACATGATAACAGGTAGAGAACTTATGACCCTAGGGACATAGACATATTGACATGATAACACGTAGTGAACATATTTGGATGACATTATACTTAGAGTCACCTGACACATTAGTTTATGATGATATTAACCACATCCAATTTACAAGGAATTTGTTATGGCTCGCCATACTAGGAGCCAACTGTATGAGGAGGACTCTTCGGCCGATAATGCTGATCAGCCGGTGGGTCAAGGAACTACTGGAGGTGCGGCCCCTGCCAACCCAGTGGGAACTGAGCACCAGCGATTCCAGTCCGAGATGCTTCAAGCTCTCTCGGATATGGCGCAGTCTATGCAGGACATGCAGCATCAGAGTACGCAGCGGAAGCATGGTGGGCCCATAACCCACAGGACCCAGGTTATGACCTTAGGGACATATGCATAATGACACTCTAGGCAAAATACTTGGATGACATTGAGACAATTATGACTTTCAAGGAATTTCATGAATTATGCTTTGGAAGCTTGAAATTTAAGTTTATCAAGATATTAATTGAATTACAAATTTGATAGGATTAAGAATGAACCATCGCAAGCCAATGATATTGTGAGACTCCCAAGCTGGTGACCTTGACCAATGGGAGGCCAAGGGGCTTTTAGAGGTCTTAGTTCCGTCAAACTTGTTGGAAATGATTCATAGCAGTTTCAGACCTTTAAATAATATGGGAGAGGAAATTTTAATTGGATATGCAAAAAAGATAGATGAATATATGGAAAAAATAGTGGAAATTTCAATTGATGACTAATATAACTAAACACCATTATATCCATATTGCAATTGAGTGCGATATGTGGTTTTGAGGTATTAAATCTGAATCTGAATGTGGATGTATAAAATGAATTTTTATTTGTGAACTTGCATTGTTGATATTGTAAGTTTAAGATTATGAGCTAATCTGCTGGTTATATGGATGATTAATATTGATGATATTTTGGGAATGAAATAGTTAATTACATGTTTTTGATCAATCACAATTGAGTACTTTCTAAATTTGAGTCTGGATGGATAAGTATATTAGTGAATTTTACTAAGAAAACTTTTATTATGGATATCGCTTATTCAAGACTGATTGTTAAATTGCTAGATATGGAGATGATTGATATTGATGCTAATGAAATAGTTGACTGCATATTACATCTTGATGGACCATTTAGGAAGATTATAAAATTTTAAATTCTGAGATAATTACTGTTTAAGTTTTTGAGAGTAGTAGATTTTAGAACTGATTTTGGTTATAAACATGCAAATATTTTGATAGTAGAAAGTGAAAGATTTTAGCAATAATAAGAATAAGATAAATTCTACTGGTAAAGAATTTCATGGGGATTTTTCATGGGGATTTTCATCTGTTAATAGATTTCTAAATCAAGATATATATTCATTAATTTATTATGCATACTTATTGTACCTTTCTTCGTAGTCCTAAGTAGATATTTCTTCAGGATGACAAATTATCAATCATCCATAAGTGGCATAATTATTGTTAAGAAAATAGGAGGGAGATGATTTTATTTTGACTATTGCTAATTATGGATTATGGTTAAGGGTACATCTATTATCACTTTCAAGTCATAGAGAGATTACTATAATTTTTAATTATGTCTTTCGGACGGTAAGTGCATTTTCAATCTTTATTGACCTTATAAGTCTTGTACCCATATGAGCTAGATTGGTGAAGTCACTTTGAGATATTTGAAGGGTTTAAATTAGTTGGTCATGTTGGGGCATGAGACATTGCATAATCTATAGATGATTTTGATAATCATTGGTAATAAAATAATCGATTCAAGAATTTGAATCATTTAAATTACATTATTTATTGAGGATATACTGACCTATTCAAGAGAAATTGATTGGTTATGGTGGTATTATTGATAAATATGAAGGAGATCAATTAATCATACTGATGATTAATGATGGCACTATTATTCAAAAAAATTAAATTAGTTGATTATGATAATTATGAAAGATATCCTAAATGATTGGCATAATGTTCATTGATGTTAGCTTGAAGTATTCAAGAGTGAAACCAAGTATGTTATGATGATTGAAATAGGTGCCGTAATGATTAATGGCACATTCAACTATATATGAGTTGAGAGAGCATTGGAAGGAAACTATCTTATATCTAATTCAAAAGAAATACTTCTTAAGGAATTCAATTTTATTTGGTAGAAAGATCAAATTAATTTTGAAAGTTGGACATGTCATTTGGATACTTGGGAATGAAATAAAAGTTTGCTAGTGAGTGTCTTTAATAGTACAAAATTTGTGGACATTTAAATTCGAGGATGAAATTTTTGCGGGATAAAATGTTAATATTTGTTTTGGTTTAATGGTAAACACGTAAATTGAGTCTGAACCCAATTGTCTTACTCTCCTAATTTGATGATGTTTCATAAGGCTTAGTGAATTAAGCTGAATTTCTGTCCGGCCTTCCACCCTCAAATAGATGGACAACCTGCATGAACCAATTAGATTTTGATGATATACTGTGAGCCTATGTGATGGATTTAGAAAGTGCTTGGTGTACTTCATACCCTTAGTGAAATTGCTTATTTTAATGATTATCAAGCCAACATTCAAATGGATTCAGTTCAATTGTCTATGATATAAGGTGTAGATTCCCTTCATGTTGAGATGAGGTGAGAGGGAGACAATTTTGGACTGAGCTGGTTTAGCAACTATGAAGAGTATCGTTAATTAAAAAGCAGCTTCATGTAGCTCTGAGTCAATAGAAAGTTATGTTGATGTTAAACAGAAAGATTTGAAATTTCATGTTGAAGATCATTTGGAAGTTTTTCTAATCAACGATGTGAATGAGATTTGTGTTAGAGGTGATTTGGGTCACAATGCATTGGGCTATTTGAGATTTTGATCAAAATATAGGAGGTGGCTTATAGCTTAGCACTACCTTCATTACTCTTTGGGGTGTTTAATATGTTTCATATCTTTATGATTGAGGAGGTGTATTTCAAACCCCCGTTATGTGTTAGAACTTGAACCAATTTAGCTTAAGAAAGAATTGACCTATGAAGTCATGTTGTGCACATTGTGGACTGCAAGGATTAAGTTCTGAGATGGTGTAGTATTCCTTATGTCAAAGTTCAGCGGAATAATTATTCTGAGAGGGAGATTATCTGGGAGTCTAAGGAGAAAATGAAAAAGAAACATCCTCAATTATTTGTATCTTATTATAGATCAACGATGTATCGATGACGGTGACTTTTAAATGAAATTTAGCTGATTATGAGATAGAAAATTTGGATTTGTATTCTATTGGATGTATATCAAATTTCGAGGACGAAATTTTTATAAGGGGAGGAGAATGTAACCCCCCGTAAATTATTATGGGGGAATGTAACTCTTAGTATTTATTTTTGGGGACACCTGGCATCTTGACTCCCTTCTGACGTTTAGATTCCCATTGCGACGTCTGGTTTCTTGGGTTTTCGCGTGTCGAATGGGTTCCCATCTTCTATTGATCCGAGGCGTCGCGTGGGAGAATAAAAGGAGTCGAAGGATGACTCCCTCGTTCACCCTGACGCACACCTCTTCCAGGTAATCCCTTGCCCATCCTCTTAATGCCCGAGAGAGAGAGAGAGACAGCCGGGAAGAGAGAGAGAGAGAGAGCCCAAGAGAGAGATAGCCGGGAGAGAGAGATAGCCGGAAGAGAGAGAGAGAGATATAGCCGGGAGAGAAATTGAGAGAAAGAGGGAGAGTGAATGAAATCGGAGAGAGTGGAAGGAGGGAGGAGGTTGGCCGCGGTGACGGCCGGCTCCGGTCCGGCCAACAGTGGTCGGACTGCCCTTAATTTGCTAGGCAATCCGCCGGCACCGTGATGCCGCGCGGGAGAGAAATTGAGACAAAGAGGGAGAATGAATGAAATTGGAGAGAGTGGATGGAGGGAGGCGGCTGGCCGCGGCGGCGGCAAGCTCCTGTCCGGCCAACAGTGGCCGGACTGCCCTCATTTCGCCGGTCAAGCCGATCGGCACAGTATCGGCTGTGCGATAGAAATCGAGAGAAAGAGAGAGAGAAGATGAAATCAGAGAGTGTGGATGGAGGGAGGAGGCTGGCCGTGATGGCGGCCGGCTCCGGTCCGACCAACAGTGGCCGAACTGCCCTCAATTCGCCGGGTGAGTCGCCGACACTGTGAAATCCACGCGGAAACAGGGAGAGGAAAAGAGAAAGAAAGAGTGAGAAATTGAGAGAGAGAAGGGGGAGGGGGTGGCCGGCCGCGGCGGCGGCCGGCCTTGGCCCGACCGACGACGGCCGGGCCACCTCCGATTTGGCCGGCGGCGGCCCTGGCTGCTGGATCACAGAGCCCCTGTTTTGATTGAAACAGGGGAATCTGGGAAGAAGGGATCGAGTGGGCCGGCTGGGCCGGCCTGGTTTGGGCCTTCTGGGCCGTACAGCGAGCAGTTTTGGGGCTGATTTTGGGCCCCGTAACGGACTGGGATTAGCAAAATATTTATATGGCTAGAATCTTGATGAATTCTAGTTTCATGGGGTATTTTTACTTCCCTAATTGGGAATGTATAGTGGAAGATATTCGAGCTCGAAGTTGGGTCCGTGAACTAGTCTGGGTAGGGTCTTAAGGGTCATTTTATTAATTGGATTTCAGTGAATTAATTATGTACATTGATCCTGTAGGTGCCCAGACATCTGATTAGTTGGTACATCATTTGGATTTTGCGTAGGAGGTAAGTAAGACTATTATGCAATTTAATTGTTTAATTAATAAATTGAGTATATACAGTTTGCATGCATTTTATAAATTAACTGAATTCTCTATGTATGTAGCATGAAACTGTGGATTTCAAATGAACAATTATATGATTATAATGATTGGTAATATTGTAAGAAATGATTCATTGATGTATATGCCAGAATTGTGATTGCCTGTACGGCATGTTTTGAGGTGATTATATGTATTTCCTTGTACTGTGCAAACCACTGTGAGATATTGTGAGATACAGATGCATGATGCACATGTGATGAAAATGTTAAATAGATTTATATGTGTCGCCGCGGTTCTCCTTTACTATGGCCCCACACATTGTAGATGTGTTCTGTTTGATTTTTATGGCCACACACACTGGAGATGTATTCTGTCATGATATGGCCCCACATATTGTAGACATGTTCTGTATGATTTTTACGGCCTCCCACACTGACGAGTGTGTTCTGTTATGGTATGGCCCACATGTCTTACAATGTGTTCTGTATGATTTTTATGGCCACATACATCGTAGAGTGTGTTCTGTTATGGTATGGCCCACACATCGTACAATGTGTTCTGTGGATGTTGATGGCCACGCATCTGGAGGATGTGCTCTGATTGAGGTATTGCAGGGCCATAGGACACATAGGAAATCTATAATTATAAACAGTGAGTTTGACAGATTGCATATTCTGATGCTTATCAAATGTTCAATTTATGTTAAGTTGATAAATGCATATGTTGATAGCATGTTAAATATAATTCAAGTATGATATGATTGTATAATAGGCTTACTTATTGAGTGTAAACTCATTAAACCTTCACAATGTTTTTCAGAGCCTCAGGGTTGATGATGGATATTCGGAGTTGATGGAGCTTTCAATAAATAAAATAAGAACCATTGCATTGGTGTAATCCTATTATGTTTGTTATAGCCCAACTTTATTAGCATGACTTGGTTGTAGGGTTTGATACCCAAAACTTATAACTATCATTTGTATTATGGTTGGTTTTCATATTTATTGTCATTTGAATTGTATATCAAGATGTTTAAGACGCCTTGCGTGCCCGGCACGTGGCGGGTTGTCACCCTAGCTCAAAAATATTTGGGTCTGGGGCGTGACAGTCAGTAAGGCTCTGAGCTGATCAAGATGCTCCTCTAAAAATCTTCCAGATACCAAGGCTGACTGATGTGGAGGTGAAGGATGAGTGCTCGGTCCAGCCTCTGAAGGTCCAGCAGTAGATGGTCCAGGGACATCCTCTCTCTGGCCTCCTCACTCTGGCTTCTTGTCCTTTCCTTTGCCACTCCATTTCTTTCCTGAAGCCCATTCGGTGAATTGTAGAGACACTGTAGTAATCAGTATGCCTTAATTCCTTAGTGGCTCATTATCCATTATTTCACACCTTGGCTTCTGAATACTAAGTTAAGAACCATACCATATGGCAGTGTAGATCTCTTCTTAGTAGCTGCCTCTGCCATATAACCAATCATCATTCCAGCAAATTTACAGGTTACCAGTGATGATACAGTCCATCAATAAGATGTCTCGCTCCGAGACATACTCAAACCTTCCAATTTTAGGAAATAGGATTCTTCCACAAATATTGTGAAGTAATCTGAGTTCCAAATTAAGTTGATTTGCCATTTCTTCAAACTCAGAAACTTCTCTCCCTAACATCCTTGATAGGGCACCTCCTCTATCATCATGTTGATATTCAACAAACCAACAGTAGGCATCTCCAATAAGATTTTTCAAGAGACTCGGCTGTGATTACCACTTTGGTTCCTCTTACAAAACTCACTAAGCCTCCCTCCCTCTACATAAATCATTGTAAAATTCTTTCACGAGGGCAGGGTAGGTAGGAACATCCAAAGAGCAAAACTTTTCCCATCCCATTCTTTTATTTGACTTCCAATAGAAAAGCCCTCCGAAGCAAAAGGTTAAAATCTACTTTTCTTCCGGTAGTGATGGCCTTACCAGCTAATTGGTTAACCGAGAGGATGATGGAGAAGGAGTGGAAGAAGAGGAGGACGAAGATGAAGAAGATTCCTTCTCGGTTCTTCGAACGGAACATCTCGTAGGAACGGCCACCAAACAATCCACGCCTTTTGGGAGCCATTGGAGATCATTGGAATGGAATCAAGGATTTGAAGAGTTTGGAAAAGTTTGGATGTTTGGAAAAGGATTTGAAAGGGATTAAAAAGGGTTTCGTTTAGGGTCGACTCCGCCCTTTTATTTTGACCTTTCACTTAGAGTCGACTCCCGCAAACGAGGTGTCGGCTCCGAACCAAAAATCTGTCAGCGCCCGAATTAGAGTCGGCTCTACAGAAGCCGGAGTCGGCTCTAATTGCCCAGACAAAAATCAAAAAAAGGTGTCGACTCCAAAACTGAGGTGTCGACTCCACAATAGTTTCAGAAAAAAAATGAATTTCAAGGATCTGAAACTAATCAAATTAATCATCAAACTCTAGATAAGTGTTCCTTAATCAATTGGGGAAACAATGAATCAAATTTCTAGATAAATTTCCTTATTGGACATAGAGGATTTTCAAGAAATTAATGAAGTCTAGATAGTTGTTGTCCTTAAGAGTTTCAGAAAATCATTCTAAAGGATCACAAACTCCTAATTCTCCTCTAAGATAACAAAATCTTTCCTCACTCAAAGGTTTGGTAAAAATATCAGCTAATTGATCATTAGTATTAACATATTCAAGACAAACATCTTTGTTAGTTACATGTTCTCTAATAAAGTGATGTCTAATTTCTATGTGTTTAGTTCTTGAATGTTGAATTGGATTCTTAGTTAGATTAATGGCACTAGTATTATCACATTTAATAGGAATTTTATCAAGTGTGATACCATAATCTTCAAGTTGTCGCTTAATCCAAAGGATTTGAGCACAGCAACTTCCAGCTGCAACATACTCTGCCTCAGCAGTGGATAATGCAACCGAATTTTGCTTCTTGCTAAACCAAGAGATTAAGTTACTTCCTAAAAGTTGGCATGCCCCACTTGTACTCTTTCTATCTAATTTACAACCAGCATAGTCAGAATCAGAATAAGCAATCAATTTTAAGGTTGAGTCTCTAGAATACCATAATCCTACATTTTTAGTTCCATTTAAGTATCTAAAGATTCTTTTAACAGCAAATAAATGTGATTCCTTAGGATTAGATTGATATCTTGCACATAGCAAACAGAAAACATAATATCTGGCCTACTTGCAGTTAGGTAAAGAAGTGATCCGATCATACCTCTGTAATGCTTCTGATCTACTTTCTTACCTTCTTCATCCTTGTCCAGCTTGCATGAGGGACTCATTGGCGTACCAAGAGGTTTAGCAGATTCCATACCAAACTTCTTGAGTATTTCCTTTGTGTACTTTGTTTGGTTAATGAAAATCCCCGCTTTCTCTTGTTTGATTTGAAGTCCAAGGAAGAAGTTTAGTTCTCCCATCATGCTCATCTCGAATTCTCCCTGCATTAACTTAGCAAATTCTTGACAAAGGAGATTGTTAGTAGCACCAAATATAATGTCATCAACGTAAATTTGAACAATTAATAAATCCTTTTCTTTTCTTTTTAAAAACAAGGTTTTATCAACATTTCCTCTAGAAAAATCATTTTCAATTAAAAATTTACTTAATCTATCATACCAAGCTCTAGGTGCTTGCTTTAAACCATAAAGTGCTTTGTGTAGTTTGAAGACGTGGTTTGGAAATTCATGATCTTCAAAACCAGGAGGTTGTTCAACATAAACTTCCTCATTTATAAAACCATTTAAAAATGCACTTTTAACATCCATTTGAAATAAGTTGAAATTCATATGACATGCAAATGCAAGTAGTAGCCTAATGGCTTCTAATCTAGCAACAGGTGCAAAAGTTTCATCAAAATCTATACCTTCTTCTTGATTATATCCTTTTGCAACTAATCTAGCCTTATTTCTAATTACCAATCCATTTTCATCCAATTTATTTCTAAAAACCCATTTAGATCCTATTATAGGGTGTTTTTAGGTCTGTCTACTAGGGTCCAAACTTGGTTCCTAGTGAATTGGTTTAACTCTTCCTGCATTGCTAACATCCAATAACTATCTTTCTCAGCTTCCTCTATAGTTTTAGGTTCTATATGAGATACAAATGCAAGATGATTATTGATATTTCTCATTGATGATCTAGTCCTTACACCTTGAGATGGATCACCTATGATTAGGTCCTTAGGATGACCATAAGCATATCTCCAATCTCTAGGTAGATCTTTATCATTATGAGCAGTATCAATACCATCATCCTTAGGTGAGTCATCATCCTTAGCTTCAGGTTCTTGATCTGAAGATACATTTAATTTTTCAATACCTCTTTCAATCAAAGATGTATCTTCCTCATCATCAATTTTATCTGAACTTGATGCTAAAGACTCATCAAACACTATATGAATGGATTCTTCTACAACTAAGCTTCTCTTATTAAATACTCTATATGCCTTGCTAGATGTAGAATATCCTAGGAAAATACCTTCATCAGACTTTGCATCAAACTTCCCAAGATTATCCTTACCATTGTTATGAATAAAACATTTACAACCAAATGCATGAAAATAACCTAAATTTGGTTTCCTATTATGCCATAGTTCATAGGGAGTCTTCTTAAGGATAGGTCTAATCAGGGCTCTATTTAGGATGTAACATGCTGTGTTTATAGCTTCCGCCCAAAAATATTTTGGAAGTTGGCTTTCACATAGCATGGTACGGGCCATGTCTTCTAAAGTCCTATTCTTTCTTTCTACAACTCCATTTTGTTGTGGTGTTCTAGGTGCTGAAAAGTTATGATGTATGCCTTTTTCAAAACAGAATTTTTCAAATAAGTGATTTTCAAATTCAGTTCCATGATCACTTCTAATAGACACTATGGTAGTGTTTTTCTCATTTGTGACTTTCTTAACGAATTTCAGGAATATTGAGAAAGTCTCATCTTTGTGAGCCAAAAACATTACCCAAGTGAATCTAGAGTAATCATCTACTATCACTAGACCATATTTCTTTCCTCCTAGACTTGTGGTTCTAGTAGGTCCAAAAAGGTCCATGTGTAGTAGCTCTAGTGGCCTAGTAGTTGAAACAATATTCTTAGATTTGAAAGAAGTTCTTGTTTGTTTTCCAAATTGACATGCATCATATTCGATTATTTTCAAAATTTAAGCTAGGAATACCTTTAACTAGATCCATTTTCAATAGTTTAGAAATTAGGTGTGTGCTTGCATGACCTAATCTACGGTGCCATAGCCAACCAATCTCATTCATCTTAGCATTATTAGCAACTAAGCAATGATTACTTGGAGATAAATTACTCAAATCAATTAAGTACACATTGCCATAACGTTTACCAACAAGAATAATGCTGTTATCAATGGGATTAGTAACAGTGCAAACAGAAGCTTCAAAGGAAACTTTGAAACCTTTGTCACACAGTTGGCTAATACTTATCAAATTATGTTTAAGTCCATCGACATATAAAACATTATCAATATGAGTAGATGGAGTAATTTGAATCTTACCAATACCCATGATATGGCCTTGACCATTATCACCAAAAGTAACTACTCCACCTCTTTTTGATTCAAGGGTGATGAATTGATCTTTGTCACCCGTCATGTGTCTTGAGCAACCACTATCCAGGTACCATTTTCTTTTCAGTCTGATGGCTGCAAGACACTCCTGCAAAACATTCATGTCTTAATTTTAGGTACCCAAGCCTTCTTGGGTCCTTCATGGTTAGATGCATTAAATATTGTTCCTTTGGGAACCCAAATCATCTTTCTCTTATTATGTGGAGATTTACACATATAAGATTTATGTCCTTTGTTTCCACATTTAAAACAAGTAATATTTGATGATTTTTCAGCATGTATAAAAATATTTTTCAAAGATTTTTGCTTTTTAAGTGGATTATATCCTAATCCAGCTTTATCAAAATAGCTTTTTGATTGTCCAAAATCATATTAAGTTTGATAGAGCTTAAGTAAATTTATCAACTATAGGTTTAAGTCTATCAACTTCATTTTTCAAGCTTTCATTTTCTTTTATCAAAACTTCTTTTTCTACAACATGCTTTTCATTTTCTAAGGATAGTTTTTGCATTTGATTTTTCAGATCTTTGTTCTTTGAACTTAAGTTTGCAAAATCATCCATTAATTCATAAAAAGCACTATGCAATTCATCGAAAGTAAAATCATCAAGAAAACTCGGACTTACCTCATCATTGTCCGCCATGAAGCATAGATTGGCCATTTCACTCTTTTCTTCTCTTCGAACTTGAGCTTTCCGAATCACTCCATGTGGCCATCATTGCCTTCTTTTTGAATTTTCGGGTGCCTTTCTTTAGTTGAGGGCATTCAGATTTAAAATGACCCGGCTTTTTACATTCAAAACAAATAACTTCTTTTTCTTTGCCCTTGTCCTCATCTTTTCTTGCAAAGGGCTTTTTCTTTTCAAACTTCTTCTTCTTCATGAATCTTTTAAATTTCCTTGTGATGAGTGCCATGTCCTCATCATCACTTTCATCTTCAGATTCATGAGGCTCTTCCATATATTCAGAAATCTTAAGAGCCATAGTCTCTTCTTCTTTGACTCATCATCATCAACATGTTGCTTAATTTGAAGCTCATGAGTCATCAAGGATCCCAATAATTCTTCTAGGGGTAGGGTACTTAGATCCTTTGCCTCTTGTATTGCAGTCACTTTAGCTTCCCAAGTCCTAGGCAAGAACGTAAAACCTTCCTCACAAGATCAGAATTATCATAAGATTTACCAAGGCTTTTTAAACCATTAACTATATCAGTAAATCTTGTAAACATATCAGTAATAGATTCACATGCATCCATCTTAAACAATTCATACTTATGAACTAGCATGTTAATCTTGGATTCCTTGACTTGATTTGTTCCCTCATGGGTAACCTCAAGTCTATCCCAGATTTCCTTAGCAGAAATGCAAATAGATATACGATTGAATTCATTTGCATCTAATGAGCAGTATAAAACATTCATTGCTTTGGCATTAAGTTGTGCCAATTTTTTATCATGTTCATCCCATTCCGTTTCCGGTTTAGGAATCTCCATGCCATTAACTCTAGCAGTGGGTGTGTGTGGTCCATTGACTATAATGCTCCATAGATCATAGTCAAGTGCTTGAATGAAAATTTTCATTCTAGCCTTCCAATAACCATAGTTTAATCCATTAAACAAGGGTGGTCTATTTGTAGATTGACCTTCGGAAAAAGATGAACCAGCTTGAGTTGCCATGTGGATCTTTGACTCTTGATCGTTAGATCAAATCAAATGAGCACTAGCTCTGATACCAATTGTTGGTCCAGATAGCAACCCAAGAGGGGGGGTGAATTGGGTTTTTCAAAAATTTAAACTCTTTTGAAAAATAAACCCCAGCGGAAATAAAACTTAGATTCGCACAGATTAAAATAGAATATGCACAAATAGAGAGTTAAAGATAATGAGACAATCACGGCAAACACAGGAGATTTTATAGTGGTTCGGTGTACCTACACCTACGTCCACTCCCAAGTATCTCTTGGGTCCACACTATAATCAATCTGATTACAGCAGAGTTGTTTTGCAAGCTCACAACTCGAACTTGTTGTTTTCCCGGGTGCACAACGAACCCAGCTGGTTTTCAAGGCTCACCAGCACAAAACCTAACACCACAAGCTAATGCTTGCACAAGGCTAACAGCCTCAACTGAATCAATCACCAGATTGACCCAGCAAACAATATTTTTTTACAAGATAAACAGCTCCTCCAATGAGCAAATATACAATAATGAAACAAGAATAAAAAGATAGGAATCAAAGCCTGATTTGCAGATCTTGGTGGCTTGCTTCCTTCTCTTCTTTGAGTGGATCTTCCTTCAAGGTGCTCTTGAGACTCAGAAGATCAGAAACTAGGGCTTGCTTCTTCCCTTGAGATTTCTTCGAAATAGAACAACAAAAGCTTGGAATCTCTCTCTTTTCTTTTGGGGAATCAGTATGATCTTTCCTTACGAGTTTTCCCTCTTTTCTCTTTTGATTTTCTGATGGATTTCAAGATTTCTCTCTATTCTTTTCTTTTTGTCTCTCTTCTTTTCGGATGCAGCAAACCCTCTTCTTATAGATCCGATTAATCCATAAATAGTTTAAAACTATCCGTTAGAAACAAGTGTAAGAAGGATTAGAACCAAAAATAGCAATAGCCGTTGGGATTAAAAAGATAAAGATAAAGTTTAGAGTCGTTCTGACAGTTCTGGAGTCGCGTCTGACATTCTGGAGTCGGCTCTAACTTTTCTGGAGTCGGCTCTAACTCAAAAATTAATCGCTTGAACTGGAGTCGTCTCTGACTTTTCTGGGGTCGACACAAAAATCTTCTGGAGTCGACTCTAACAGTCCGGGAGTCGACTCTAAGTCGTGGCCTGAAAAAACATCGTTCTGTCTTTTCTGTTGGAGTCGGCTCTAACAGTCCCGGAGTCGACTCTAAGTCTGTGCCATTTTCCGGAGTCGACTCTGCGATTCCATGTGTCGACTCTAATGTCTGCAATCTTACCTTGACATTAGATTCGAACAGAACTTGATTTATCTTATGATTTTGATTAATAAACTTATAAACTGAAAAACTTAATCAAAATCATTAGTAACTTCAAATGTTATACTCAAATAGTTTTGTTAATCATCAAAATCAACAATTGGGTCAACACATTTTAAATGGACAATTATTTCATATTAGATGTGCATGTCATATATTAAATCTTTATGTTCAAGCTGGCATGGACATAATTCAAGATGTTATTTCAAAAATTAAGAAATACAGTTTCTTTTATTCATACTTCAAGAGAAGACTTCAAGAATTTAAACAAATGTGTAGATCATGGTAAACATTTTAAAAAATTTAAACTCGATGTAATTACTCGTTGGAATAGTACCTATACCATGACACATGATGCATATCCATATAAGAACTTATTAAGTGCATATATTAATGATCATGGATTAGAATTTACATTGACTGAAACTAATTGGAGTAATGGTAAAATTTTGAAAGATTTTTTTGTTACTTTTTATGATGCTACAAATGTTCTTTCTGATATTTATTATCCAACTTCTTGTTCATTTTTACAAAAAGCATATGTAACTAGTAAAAAATTTAATGAACATAGATTTAATGATATTTTAGCTCCTATTATACATCAAATGGAAACTAAATGGAATGAATATTGGGACAGGATATGTCTTTTGCATACTTAGCTGCTATTTTTGATCCTAGAACTAAATTAAGTGGCGTAAAAATTTTAATTGATGTATATTGTGAAAACATGAATCAAGATCCTAAACTAGCTAAAATGAGGTAACATAACTTCTTAATGATATTTAAGCTTTATATGACGAAAAAATTCATGATATAGAATACATGCACAAAGCTCTGCTTCTTCTTCTACTTCTCGTTCGTCATCTATTTTTTCATTCATTGCACACACACATGCTTCATTTTCTTCATCTTTAAGTAGTGAACTAGAATTTATTTACGAAATGATCTTCATTCTGCATATGATGAAGATCAAATAGAGAATCTAGATGTATTAGCTTTGTGGAAGAGTGTTAGAAATCAATATCATGTTATGTCTACCATTGTACGCGATATTTTAGCTGTATCGATATCCACAGTAGCATCGAAATCTGCTTTTAGTGCAGGTCGGTGTGTTCTGGACAAAAAGAGAAGTAGGATGACTGGTAAGACGGTTGAGATGCTTCTCTGCTTCAAAGATTGGTTGGATGCTGAGGCGAGGCTTCAAGATAAAGGTGGACATGACTTAACCAGCGAGGTGATGATACAAATACTACTAATAAATGAGTCATCTCTATTTATATATATATTAATTGTTAAAATGTGTCATCTCTATTTTTCTCTTTTTTTATATTATGAGGTCAGGCCTAGCCTCCCTCCCTTCATGTACATTTTTATTTTAAATTAATAAATTGATAGGGGCCTATGCCAAAGCCACATAATTCTATAATTGATAAAAAAAATTAGTAATATTTTTTAATATATTAAAAAATATTTTTTACTTAATTTTTTTATAGCCCTTGTAGACCGTGCCGACCCAGGCCCTTATGTGCTATGGCACAGCCTAGGCCCTTCTGGGCCGTGTCGGGCTGGCATGCGTGCCATGCCGTGCCTGGCATGCTGGGCCGTGCTAGCCAGGCTCGAGACGTGTCGTGCCGGACTTTCCAAGCCCAACACGGCCCTTTTTAGTGGGCCGTGCTAGGCATGGCTTGATACTGTAGCTACCTAGCATGGCCCAGTACTGTAGCTACCGGATCGTGCCAGGCATGGCCCGGCTCGTGTCATGCTGGGCTGGGCCATGGGTGGCTCGGCTTGGTCCAGTGCCAAACTCTACTCTTTATCATGCTAGAGGATCTCGAAAGCGTTGAAATGGCATTTTTCATTTTAATCTCTTAAAAAAAAAACTTTGCCTCTCTAACCAATGTTTGACACTAGTTTAAAAAAGAGCTCCTTGCCTCGTCTGATAGAATGACGTGGATGCCCCATGCAACACATCAGCTGAAGGGACGGGCATTCGGTGCACTTAAGGCGTGCATTTTTCTTAATTACACCCATCGCACCTGAGATTTTATAGGGTCCTGACCATCGACAACATGGCCATGAAGAAGACGACGGCTGCAAAGTTGACGCTTCAGACGACTCATGGGCGTTGGACATGGACCACAGCCTCTCCAACCAGCAAAATAAGTATCGCCTCTCGCCATGGTAATAACCAAAGATAAGAGGGCAGTGATAGATAAGGGGACGTTCATTCAAACAATATGGTTCTGTTAGGGTTTAGACCTGTGATTAATAGCAATGGGATTCCCTATTAAACAAGAACTAGAACTAAGGATTCCTAATCCTGTTAGGTTTAGACCTTGATGAATAGCAATGGGATTCCCCGTTCAACAAGAACTAGAACTAAGGATTCCAATCCTGTTAGGTTTAGACCTTGATGAATAGCAATGGGATTCCCCGTTCAACAAGAACTAGAACTAAGGATTTCTAATCCTGTTAGGTTTACTTCTTGAAAAGGAGGAAGATGGGGAGGAGAAAGAAAGGGCTGCCGCCCTATGATGAGAGAAGGGAATTTTTGGGAGAAAAGAATCTGTTCTCTATTCCATCCAAACCCTAGAGACTAGAGTTTAAATACATCCACGAAGTGGGCCAGGCCCAGACTCAACAAAAAACTCCCATGGACTAACCAATGAGATTAAACTAATCCCCAAGCCCGTGTACACCCGTGACTTGATTTAATCTCAACCCTTGGACTCAAACCCAGCCCAATACAAGTTAGCCCACCTGGGCCTTGATAGCACCACACCAGGCCCAACAATCTCCACCTTGGTGCTTTCAAGGCCTCAGCACGTCCACTGTGTCCATCAGCTTTAACAACGAAATACACTTTTGAAAACTGTCCCGTGGAAGAACCTTAGTCAGTGCATCTGCTGGATTTTCTTTGGTGTATACCTTCACCAGCTCCACCTCACCATCTTCCACCAGCTCTCTGATCCTGTGGTATCTGAGGTCAATGTGCTTCGTCCTGGCATGATAGACTGCATTCTGCGCAAGCATCAGAGCACTCTGGCTGTCACTATGCACCTGGACAACCTTCTGATCAAGTCCCATCTCCAGCATCAAGCCCTTCAGCCAAAGAGCTTCCTTTGCTGCCTCTGTGATACCTATGTATTCTGCCTCCGTGGTAGATAAGGCTGTGATGGGCTGCAGACATGATCTCCACGATACTGGACCACCAAACAGGCTGAACACAAAGCCTGTTGTGGATCTCCTAGTGTCCACATCTCCACCAAAGTCTGCATCCACATACCCATATAACTGCCACGAGCCTCCTTGGATAAGTTGGATCTCTCAGCATCTTCTTGCTGTCCATAGCAAATACCAACCCCAACTGTACCTACCAAGTACCTGAAGATTCCCTTCAGTGCTCGCCAGTGCTCCCTACCAGGGTGCGCCATGAACCTGCTCACCTGGCTCACTGCATGGGCTATGTCTGGCCTACAACATACCATGGCATACATAAGGCTCCCAACACCAGAAGCATATGGTACCTTCTCCATCTCCTGAGCCTCCACCTCAGTCTGTGGTGACATGGTCTTCGATAAGGAAAAATGTGCTGCCAAAGGTAGTGCTGTCGGTTTGGCATCCTTCATCCCATATCGCTCCAGAATCTTTTTAATGTAGCCACCCTGACTCAGATGCAGCACACCTTTGGATCTATCTCTGATGATTTCCATCCCTAGGATCTTCCTGGCTGGCCCCAGATCCTTCATCTCAAACTCCCGAGACAAAGCTATCTTCAGTTCCTGTACAGCCTTCTCACTCTTGCATGCTATCAGCATGTCATCTACATACAAGAGTAAGTACATCCTAGACCCATCATCCAGAGATTTAACATACACACAAGAATCATACTCACACCTGGAAAGTCCAATGCTCCTAACATAAGTGTCAAATCTCTTGTACCACTGCCTCGGCGACTGCTTCAGCCCATACAGAGATTTCTTCAGCAAACAGACTTTCCCATCTGATCTTGGTTCTCTAAACCCTGGTGGCTGCTCCATGTAGATGCTCTCCTCCAAATGACCATGGAGGAATGCTGTCTTCACATCCATCTGCTCCAGCTCCAAGTCCTGAGCTGCTACAATACTCAATAATAGTCTGATGGAAGTGTGCCTGACAACTGGAGAAAATATCTCACCATAATCGATGCCTTCTTTCTGAGAGTATCCTTTGGCCACTAGTCTTGCCTTATACCTGATACCCTCTTGTTCTGAAGCTCCTTCCTTGCGCTGATAAACCCATTTACAACCAATGGGTTTCTTTCCTTGTGGCAGCTGGACCACCTGCCACGTATTATTGCTGTGAAGAGACTGCATTTCCTCTGCCATAGCATGGATCCACCTATCTCTATCCTGACTTTCCATAGCCTCCTCATAGGTGAAAGGGTCTCCATTCGCTGTCACCAGGGCATATGACAACGAATCCTCAAAGCCGTATCGAACTGGTGGTCGCACGTTCCTCCTGGGCCTTTGCTGTGCGATCCCAGTATCAGTCCCCTGTCCAGCTGCATCCTGCTGAACTCCCTGGCTTCTACCCCCTCTGTCAGTCCTCTCCACCTGAATCTCAAATCCTCCTGGTCCACTAGCAAATGGCACAACTGTATAGGAGGTTGTCTGACTAGTGTTACCGTGTTCTACCTCCTGTAGTCCCTGCTGTGCATCCATGCCACTTCTGTTCTGGAGGATTGAGCTCTCATCAAAGGTTACATCTCTGCTGATGACAACCTTCTTCTCCAAGGGGTCCCATAGCCGATACCCCTTGACTCCTCGCGGGTAGCCTAGGAACACCATCTTCTTAGACCTGGCATCCAACTTACTCCGCTCCCCAGCTCCAACATGCACATATGCTGTGCATCCAAACACCCTTAGATGGTTTAGGCTTGTCTTCCTTCCAGACCATATCTCCTCTGGAATGTCTCCATCTAACCTGGTGTGCGGTGACCGATTGACCAAGTAGCTAGCTGCATCTACTGCGTCAACCCAGAACATCTTTGGAAGCCCTGCCTGCAGCCTTAAGCATCTTGCCTTTTCCAATAGTGTTCTGTTCATCCTCTCAGCCACCCCATTCTGTTGAGGAGTTCCCATCACCGAGAAGTGCCTTCTGATGCCCCACTCCTCACAAAAAATCTGGAACTCCCTGCTGGTGTATTCCCCGCCATTATCAGACCTCAGACACTTCACACTTTTACCCTGCTCCTTCTCCACCTCAGCCTTCCAGATTTTGAACTTGGTGAAGACCTCTGATTTCTCCTTCATAAAGTAGATCCACAGCTTCCTTGAGAAATCATCTATCAGGGTCATAAAGTATCTGGCCCCATTCCTTGCAGAAACTGGGGCTGGTCCCCAGACATCTGTGTGTACTAACTCCAGGGGTTCAGCACTCCTAGCTGTGCTGACTGAGAACTGTACTCTCCTCTGCTTTCCCATCTGACAAGGCTCACAGATCTCCATATCTCCGCTACTCAAGTCTGGAAGCAGACCTCTCTTGCTCAGTTCTTTCATCCCCTTGTCTCCCATGTGGCCCAGGCGGTAATGCCACATCCTGTACACATCCCGGGGATCTTGCTCCACAGCTGCCACCTCAGATTTCACAGTCATCACAGAGCCCTCCATCTTGTATAGATTATTTTCCAGCCTCCTCCCTCTCATCACCACCATGGCTCCATTGGAGATGTTCAGAACTCCACTCCTGGCACGACTGCTGAAGCTGTATCCAGTCCGCTCCAAGTACCCCAGTGATACCAGATTCTTCTTGAGTTCTGGGACATGCTTCACACTGGTAAGAGTGCGCACATACCATCAAACATCCTCACCCTCACTGTGCCAATACCTGCCACCTTGCAAGGGTGATTATCTCCAAGAGTCACATTCCCCTCCTCAACCTCTGTGTAAGTACTGAACCACGACCGGTTGGGAGTGTAATGATGAGAACAGGCTGAATCCAAGGTCCACATCTCTGTGCTGTGCCTGTGATCATCTGATACAACCAAGAGATCATCCTCCACCTCCTGATCTGCAACTGTACTCACAGACTCAGATCCTCCTTTTTCTCCCTTCTGATTTTTCCACTTAGGACAATTCTTCTTAAAATGTCCTACCTCTCCACACTTATAGCACTTCAGCTCTCTCTTGCCTTTCCTGGACTTTGATCGTCCTCCAGACTTACTTCTGTCCCTGCCCCTACCTCTGCCTGTCCTTTCCCCAACTGATAGACCCTCCTGGGGAACAGCTTCCTTGGTCATCTTCTCCCTCTGCTCATTCGTCCGAAGCACCGAGACAATATCTTCATAAATTAATGTCTCCTTCCCATAGAGCAGTGTTGTGACCAATGAGTCATAAGACGTGGGCATTGAACATAAAAGCAGAAGTGCTTTATCTTCTTCCTCCATCTTGACCCCAACATTCAGAAGTTCATTGCTCATCTGGTCGAATATCTGGATGTGACCCAGCACATCTCCACCTTCTGACATCCGAAGGCTGTAGAGGCGCTTCTTCAACATCAACTTGTTGCACATATTCCCCATATAGAGGGTGTGCAACTTCGTCCAGAGTCCCTTCGGGGTCTTCTCCTCCAGCACTGAATAGAGGACTGAATCCGCCAGACAGCCCCTGATCATTGAACATGTCTTCTTCTCCAATGAAATCCACTGCTTGTCTGTCATCCCATCTGGCCTTTCCTCCAAAGCCAAATCTAAACCCTGCTGCACAAGGAGGTCCTCTACCCGGACTTTCCACATGGAGAAACTTCCCTTCCCATCAAACTTCTCAACCTCTATTTTTATGCTACTCCCCATGGCCAATTCCAAAAAAGCACAAAAATAAATTTTATAAAATAGAGAAGTACCTTGACGAGATTCTGTTGAAATTATTTCAACTCCTTGAAGGCCTCCAGATTACTCCTTGAACCAGGCTCTGATACCACTTGTTAGGGTTTAGACCTGTGATTAATAGCAATGGATTTCCTGTTGAACAAGAACTAGAACTAAGGATTCCTAATCCTGTTAGGTTTAGACCTTGATGAATAGCAATGGGATTCCCCGTTCAACAAGAACTAGAACTAAGGATTCCCAATCCTGTTAGGTTTAGACCTTGATGAATAGCAATGGGATTCCCCGTTCAACAAGAACTAGAACTAAGGATTTCTAATCTTGTTAGGTTTACTTCTTGAAAAAGGAGGAAGATGGGGAGGAGAAAGAAAGGGCTGCCGCCCTATGATGAGAGAAGGGAATTTTTGGGAGAAAAGAATCTGTTCTCTATTCCGTCCAAACCCTAGAGACTAGGGTTTAAATACATCCACGAAGTGGGCCAGGCCCAGACTCAACAAAAAACTCCCATGGACTAATCCATGAGATTAAACTAATCCCCAAGCCCGTGTACACCCGTGACTTGATTTAATCTCAACCCTTGGACTCAAACCCAGCCCAATACAAGTTAGCCCACCTGGGCCTTGATAGCACCACACCAGGCCCAACAGGTTCGACTGGTGCAACGGAAAGTTTAGCGATTGGATTGTCGAGTGTTTCCATGACAAAACAATGCCGGTGTACAAAAACCTTTTTTTCCCTGACTGCTGCTGCTTCATAGCATTTTTCTTGCAAACCAGGGACTGAAAACTAGAGCACTCAATATGTTGACGCCGAGTCATCTTCCTTGAACGAGCATTTTTCTTGCAAACCAGGGACTGAAAACTAGAGCACGCAATATGTTGATGCGAGTCACCTTCCTTGAATGCCAGGATAACGGAGGTCCTCCTCGCCGGACTCCTGCAAGAAAAGTCATCGGAGACTGAACGTCTCAGTGGGGACCCTCCGACGCTCAAGTCAGTCACTCGGGAACAGACAAAAAAATTAGCTAGCAGAAGAAAGCTAGGGAGTTAGGGTTCAGAATCCTTCCCTTCTTGTAAGTGCGGGCTTTTATACATGTTCAAAGATCTCCTCCTTTTTCCCTTTCCAGAAGATTTTCGATCTCCAGATATTCTGTCCGATAATGGACAAAAAGGGAGGGGCTGACAGTGTCAGGCCGTATCGTTACTGTGCGCCAGAGGCGTCCTGTTTGATTTGCCACCCACCAATACGGTATCATGCGTGTTGGGTGGCTATAGTTGTACCAACGCGCGCCGTTATGAGGTATGGCCGCATGCAGCCACAGGCAAGCAGTGGACCGTACCCCGTAACGGGATATGGCCATACGCGGTTGCATGCGAGTGATGGACTACGTACCGCAACAAGGTATGGCCATGCATTGTTACGGGTGCGTGGTGGGCCATACATCTTAATGGGGCATGGCGATGCACTATAGCAGGTGAGTGACAGGCCACGTGGGCATGTCAGATGGCTCGTAGCTATAAGCTGGCCTTGGAGGTTGGCCTCGAAGGTGGGCTTCTGAGGTTGGCGTCAAGCCTCGGGGGTTGGCCTCGGAGGTTGGCGTCGAAGGTGAGCCTCGGAGGTTGGCGTCGGAGGTTGGCGTCGGAGGTGAGCCTCAAAGGTTGGCGTCGGAGGTGAGCCTCAAAGGTTGGCGTCGGAGGTGAGCCTTGGAGGTTGGCCTTAGAGGTGAGACCCGAAGGTTGGCCTCGGAGGTTGGCGTCAGAGGTGAGCCTCGGAGGTTGGCCTCGGAGGTGGAAGTGGGACGCCGTCAGCCTCCTTTACCGTTAACCCTGACGGTGCTGGATCAGCCACATCAGATGCCCCCTCGCCCCTGAGATGGAGCGGGTCCACCCTGGTGAAGCGAAAGGGGTATCACCTCCCCAGTGGCTGATCCCCGTTCGCTGCTAACTGCCCCCGGCCATGTGTCTCTGTGTGCTGCGATAGCTTAGCGCGGGCGACTTGGGGGATGTGAAGGGGCAGTCACTACTGTCCATCCGATCTGCCGTGATCGCCCTTAAGACGGGTTGTCCTTTTGGAATTCGCGAAGAGAGGCCGCCATCATTGCCATCATGGCGCTGGCGTCAGCGATGTCCCATCATTGGCCGGAGGCGGTTTGTTCCACGCGCTGGACGCCTGCCGAGGCGGACTAGCCTATAAAGGGCATCCGCGTGGCTGGCAAATCAAGGCGGGACGATTTGAAACTTGACAAAGCCTGGGCGAAGGCTGTATACCCATCATTTTACTTCAGTTATCTTCTTCCTTTGGTCCTCTGCTTCCTCTGCAACCCGAGAATCGCCCCCCTGCCATTTCTTCCTCCAGGTTAGCCTTCTGTCCCTCATAATCCTTCCTTCCTCTTTCAAAACTTTTGTCATGGCCTCCTCGCCATCCTGGACCTCTTCCGCTCCCTCTGACAACTGCATTTCTCCCTCGAGGCTTCATGCCTCTTCACCTTCTTCTTCATGGTCCTTGATCCAGAGGACCGCCTTCCCTTGTCCCAGCGACCGGTTGCTGGCAGAGCTCCTACGAGGGGACGCTCGCGGCAGCCGATCCAGCCCCAGCAAGGAGGCGCCAGGTGGCGGCCGGCACCTCTTTAAGGGCGGGGGCGGAATCCCCGGAGGAGACCGCCTCCACAGTAATGGGTCAGGACTTAGCCAAAATTAGGGCTCGTTACCAGGTACCTCGAGATGTCGGGCTCTTCCTTCCGACTACCGATGACAGGGTGGTCTCCTCTCGGCCTGGCAGAGTGGCCGTTTATGAGATTTCCCTTAGGTTAGGCCTTCGTCTACCCTTTCATCTCTTTTTTATTAATCTTTTGGACTATTACTCTTTGGCTCATGCCCAACTAGTCCCAAACTCCCTTCGGACCGTCTACGCATTTGTTATCCTCTACCGCCATCACCAAATCACCCCCCGACTCTCTCTCTTCCGCTGCTTTTATACCCTCAGGCAGCAGAGGGGTTGGTGGCTATTTCAGCCCCAACCCGGTCGGGTCCTTAAGCTTCTTCTCCCTACCTCGGTCAAGGGATGGAAATCCCGCTTCTTCTTTGTTGACCTTGACCAAATCAAGTCCCGGTGGGGAGACCCCGACCTCCGACCCAACATGAACTCCACCGTCCTCCCGGGGGATTAGGAAGCGCTGGGGCGACTATTGACCTCTGACATCCCTAGATACAACCTGCTTCTGTCGGAGCATAATCTCCAGCTAGCGGGCCTCACCACACAGAGCGGTGAGTAATGGATGCCCCAACACTTAGCCAAATCGCCCTCTCTTTTCTTCTTCTCTTTTTTTTTTTTTTTGCTGACTCTGACTGGTACTGTGCAGCAATGAAACCTCCGACTACCATGGTTAAGAGAGCCGTGGTCAAGCGGTTGAGGACCCAGGGCGGCCAAAGTGCGGGACAGCATGCGCCGGCCCCCAAGTGCCCCACAGTGAGGGCGTCTCCACCGGTCGGGCGGCGTGAGTCTCCACTGGTCCCGAGGTGGATCTGACGGCCGATACCTCGCCAGAAAGGGCAAGGGCCGAAGGGGCGACGACGGAGGAGCCGGCGACGGTGGAGCCAACGGTGATGGAGCCTCCAGCTTCCAGCGAACTACCCCCAGCCAAAGCTGATAGGAGTTGGGGGGAGGGGCCATCGGGGACAAGCCCACCCCCCCGAACAAATACCAACGAACAGCTCTCCGTGTGCCGAGCCGGTGCACGTCGGAAACGCCGAGGGGAGCAGGGCCGGGCCGCTCCCTCGCGGTTTTTCCTTAATAAATGATGGGCACTGGGCTGAACAACTCATATCTTACGCCTTTCAGCCTGATATTCAAGAGGAGCTCCAAACCCTGGGGGCAAATAGGTTCTTTCAGGAGATTTTCTCTGTTCTCGTTCGAGTAAGTACTTTTTTCTTTTGGCCCTTAGTTTAATGCACTTAAGCAATTTGCATAACTGACACTCTGAGTGTAGGTGGCCAACTCCGTCGTGCTCACTCGGGAGGCCCTCAGCGAGGGGGAGGCTGTCACCCGTCAGATCCAACAGATGCCGAGGACGTCCAGGCCTGGGCCGAGGCTGCAGAGAAGGCTTTGGAATCGGTGAGAGCCGAGTGCACCGGCAAAATAAAGGAGGCTGAAAGCAAAGCCGAGGATGAGGTTAACCAACGGCGAGCGGCGCTTGACCAGCTTACAAAGGCCGAGAGCGCGATTGAGGCCCGCAACCTCCACATAGCCAACCTGAACTCGGCCATCCAGGCAGCCGAGGATCGGGCGAAGCGGGCCGAGGAAGAAATAAGCACCAAGGAGGCCGAGAGGGCGGTAATGACAGCCTCTCTGGTTGCGGAGAGGGAGGCCCGAGCTGCTGAGGTGGAGGCTGCCGCCGAGGCCGGAGCTACCGCGGCCGTGAAGGAGTTCAAGGCATCGGAGCACTTCACCCACGAGCTAGTTGAAGCCAATGCCGACTTCTACGTCCAAGGGTTCAACGATGCCAAGGAGAAAGTTGCCCGAGTTTTGAACCTCCCCCGAGTCATGGACATCGAGTCGGACCAGGAGCCCGATGAAGCCTCGGATGGCGAGCCCGCGGCCGAACCTTAATTTTGTAGTTCATTTTTTATTTTTGTACTAAGTCCGACTTGGTCGGCATTTTGTAAACACTGACATCAATGAAGTAAAATTTTTCCATCAACAAAAATTGTTTTTGACCAACTGCACTGTTATTCTTTGGACCTTTGGGTCGCTGACGTGGGACGCAGCGAGGGGCAGTTTCTCCCCACTTGCGAATGACTTAGCCATGTAGGACCGAACCTCCGGGAACGCCGAGGTCGAAATGAGGGCTGCGTCTGCCTCAAGGATTCGGACCTCTGGGGGTGATGGAACATCAGCCTCGGAGTTGAGTGCTTTCCATCAGCCTCAGAGTTGAGTGCTGATGAAAACTCGGGCTTCTAGGGGTTGACAAGACGCCAGCCTCGGATCGCCAAGGATGACTTGGGCTTCTGAGTACCGATGGAACATCGGTCTTGAACCGTCAAGGATGACTTGGTCTTTATATTGAGAGCGATGGCACATTGGTCTTCATTGCCAATGGTACATTGGGCTTTCCATGCCGAGTCTGGCCTCAGGCTTTTTGAATCCGATGGTATATCGAGTCTTCGTTGCCAATGGTACATTGGGCTTTTTGTGCCGAGTCCGACCTCGGCTTTTTGAATCCGATGGTACATCGGGTCTTCGTTGCCAATGGTACATTGGGCTTTTTGTGCCGAGTCCGGCCTCGGGCTTTTTGAATCCTATGGTACATCGGGTCTTTGTTGCCAATGGTACATTGGGCTTTTTGTGCCAAGTCCGGCCTCGAGCTTTTTGAATCCAATGGTACATCGGGTCTTCGTTGCTAATGGTACATTGGGATTTTTGTGCCGAGCCCGGCCTTGGGCTTTTTGAATCCGATGGTACATCGGGTCTTCGTTGCCAATGGTACATTGGGCTTTTTGTGCCGAGTCTGGTCTCGGGCTTTTTAAATCCGATGGTACATCGGGTCTTCATTGCCAATGGTACATTGGGCTTTTTGTGCCGAGTCTGGCCTCGGACTTTTTGAATCCGATGGTACATCGGTCTTCGTTACCAATGGTACATTGGGCTTTTTGTGCCGAGTCTGGCCTCAGGCTTTTTGAATCCGATGGTGCATCGGGTCTTCGTTGCCAATGGTACATTGGGCTTTTTGTGCCGAGTCTGGCCTCAGGCTTTTTGAATCTAGTGGTACATCCGGTCTTCCTTGCCAATGGTATATTGGGCTTTTTGTACCGAGTCTGGCCTCGGGCTTTTTGAATCCGATGGTACATCGGGTCTTCGTTGCCAATGGTACATTGGGCTTTTTGTGCTGAGTCTGGCCTCGGGCTTTTTGAATCTAATGGTACATCAGGTCTTCGTTGCCAATGGTACATTGGGCTTTTTGTTGAGAGTCTGAGATGCTTGAACTCAAATTTATTAATGGCGGGTCAAGAGCCCGAAAGAATGCAAACAGGGAATTTAACGCAAAGAAAGGAGTACACTATTGATAATACGACGGAGGTTGTTGGCGTTCCACGTCCATGGAAGGGGCTTTCCGCCCAACTCTTCTACTTTGTACGCTCCGTGGCGGAGCGCCTCGTGATTCGATATGGCCCTTCCCAGTTTGGTGCTAGCTTGCCTCCCTCCGTTGGCTTTGAAACTTCAGCTCGCCGAAGGACCAGGTCCCCTAGCAAGAAGGTCCTGGGGTGGACGCAAGCGTTATAGTACCTGGCCGTCCGCTGTCGGTAGGCTGCCATCCGGAGTCGTGCTCGGTCCCGTACCTCTTCCACTAGGTCGAGGTTGGCCCTCAATTGGTTCGGGTTGTCTTTCTCGTTGTAGGTCTCCACTCTAGGCTCGGGGCTCCGATCTCCACAGGGATGACCGCTTCGGATCCGAAGACGAGGCTGAAGGGGGTCTCTTTGGTGGGGACCCGAGGCGTTGTGTGGTAGGCCCATAGCACATTGGGAAGCTCCTCCACCCAACGTCCTTTGTAGTCATCAAGCCGGGCTCTTAGTCCTTGAGGATAATGCGGTTGGTCACCTCGGCCGCACCGTTGGTCTGAGGATGCCCTATGGAGGTGAATCGCTGATGGATACCGAGCTCGGTGCAAAATCCTCGAAAGGGTGCGTTGTCAAACTACGGCCATTGTCGGTGACCAAGGTATGCGGGAGCCCGAACCGGTATATTATAGATTTCCAAAAGAAGGACCTCACCTTACTCTCAGTGATCTTGGCGAGCGCTTCAGCCTCGATCCATTTGGTGAAGTGGTCGACAGCCACTAGCAGGAACTTACGCTGGCCGAAGGCAGGGGGAATGGTCCCAAAATGTCCATCCCCACTGGGCGAAGGGCCAAGGCGCCGCCAGGGGGGTCAGCTGAGATGTCGGCTGCCGCTAGATATTGGCATGGCGCTGGCAGCTATCACACTTCTTAACAAGCTCGGCCGCATCTTCCTCATGGTCAGCCAATAATACCCCTGCCGCAGGGCCTTGTACGCTAGGGCTCTGCCCCCCAGATAACTCCCGCATATGCCTTCATGAATTTCTCGCAAGATATATCAGCTTCAGTAGGCCCGACGCACTTAAGGACCGGGTATGAGAATGACCTTCGGTAGAGCTTTCCATCCATCATCAGGAACCTCGGGGCCCGTTGCCTGAGCAGTCTGGCCTCAGCCGGGTCTTCAGGGAGGGTGCCGTCGGTAAGATATCGGACATAAGCATCCATCCAGGAAGGCTCCTACTCGATCGACATTGCCTCCTCCACTGCTACCTCGATGCTGGGACTTGCAGATGCTCTACGTACGTCCTTCCCAAGGTCCCATCGGCCGAAGTGGCCAAGCGGGACAGCGCATCGGCCCTGGCATTTTCCATCCGGGGAATGTAGCCAACACGGAAATATGCAAACCGAGAGGCTTGGGACTGCACCTTGTTCAGGTAGTGGGACATAGCAGGATCCCTAGCTAGGAGACAAGCTGAGAGTCCGTGAAGGCCCTCAGATGCTCCGCACCAAGCTCCTTGGCTAGCTTCATCCTGCCAGCAGGCTTCATACTCCGCCTGGTTGTTAGTGGCCGGAAAGAGGAATCGAAGAGCGTACTCCACCACCTCCCTCACAGGGCTCGCAAGAATAAGTTCGGCCCCACTCTCCTGAGAGTTTACCACTCCATCCACGTGAAGGATCCAGTCTTCTTTCTCCACCCCCTCGGCCGTGGGGGATTCCATGCCTGCCTCCGGGTGCGACTCCGCTGGATGCTCCTCGGCCCAAGTGCACTCGACCAAGAAGTCAGCTAACTCTTGGGACTTCATTGTAGGCCTTGGCCGGATGGACAAATCAAACTCCCCAACTTGATGGACCATTTGGCCAGCCGACCAGAAGTGTCAAGATAGGACAGGATAGTCCGAAGTGGTTGGTCCGTGAGCACCACGATGGGGTGAGCTTGAAAGTAGGTCGAAAGTGCTGGGCAGAGACCACCAAGGCGAAGATGATCTTCTCAGTTTTGGAGTATCTGGTCTCAGCATCATGGAGTACCTTGCTGGTGTAGTAGACTGGCTTCTGCGCCCCATTGGCGTCCATGCGGACGAGCACGGAGCTGACAGCTTCGGGGGAGGCTGCAAGATACAGAAAGAGTTCCTCCCCACTCCTCGGCTTGAACAACAATGGAGGAGTAGATAGAAATTTCTTCAGCTCCTCGAAAGCTTCCTGACACTCCCTCGTCCACTCGAAGCTGTTGACCTTGCGCAGCGCCTTAAAAAAGGGCATACACCGCTCTGCCGACCTTGACATAAAACGGCTCAGGGCTGCCACTCTCCTGGTCAGACGCTGCACCTCTCTCTTTTAGCTGGGAGCCTCATATCCAAGATGGCTCGGATCTTGTCTGGATTGGCTTCAATTCCTCGCTGCGTCACCATGAAACCTAGAAACTTGCCTGCTGCACTCCGAAGGCGCACTTGCGGGGGTTCAGCCTCATTCGGTACCGATGTAGGTTGGCGAAGGTCTCCGCAAGATCAACAGCATGGTCTACGTGGGTGCTCTTGGTCAGCATGTCGTCCACGTACACCTCCATGTTGCGCCCGATCTGGTCCTCAAAAACCTTATTCATCAACCTCGGGTAAGTGGCTCCAGCATTCTTCAACCCGAACGCATCACCTTATAGCAATATATCCCCTTCTCCGTGACAAAGGAGGTCGCCTCTTCATCAGCCGGGTTCATCCTGATCTGGTTGTACCCTGAGAATGCGTCCATGAAACTGAGGGTCTCGTGGCCGGACGTAGCATCTACCAGCTGGTCGATCCGAGGCAGCAGGAAGCTATCCTTGGGGCATGCTTTATTGAGGTCGGTGAAGTCTACACACATCCTCCAGCTCCCACTGGCCTTGCAGACCATAACGACATTCGCCAGCCAGTCGGGGTAATGCACCTCGCGAATGTGTCCAGCCTCCGTCAACTTGCGCACTTCTTCATCTATAGCCTTCTATCTATATGAAGCAAAGCTCCTCGCCAAACTGGTTGGCAATCCGGCTTAATATTGAGCTGGTATGTAATCACCTCCTCCGGAATGCCCGGCATGTCGGATGCTGACCAGGCGAAGCTATCAGCATTGGCTCGCAGGAAAGCAAGAAGTTGGCTGCGAGCCTCCTCCGAAAGCAGGGCCCCAACTTGGATAGTCCTCTCCATATCTTCTCCCAGGGGAAAGGCTAACAGGCGCTCGGCCGGTTCTCCCCTTCTTGCCGAGTCTCGGGGGTCCAGTGCTTCTGGTGTAGGCGCATAGACTACCCCTGAGGACTGGGGGCCATGTGGCAGCACAGTGGCGGTGGGTTCAGCTCCCCGCGCATCTCCCCGACCCCTTCGCTGGTTGGGAATCTCTCCAGGAGCCTTTTGGTGGAGATTACAGCATCCAGGAGATTGAGCCCGGGCCTTCCGAGCATGGCGTTGTAGGCGAAGGCTCTGACCACCAGAAAGCTCATGAAGACTGTGCTCTGACACGGGGCCGTGCCAGCCGTGATAGGAAGAGTGATCTCCCCTTTGACCTTCACGGAGTCTCCTGTGAATCCCATCAGGAGCATGGTAACAGGCCGAAGCAGGTCGGGTGACAGGTTCATGCGAACAAAAGCATCATAATTCAGAACATCCACCAAGCTCCCACTATCAACCAGAATTCTTTTTACAGGATGCTTAGCTATCGTCATGGACACAATGACGCTATCATCATTTTTATTAACTACCCCTTCTAAGTCCCTTTTAGAAAAAGGGATCACAGAGTCTAACTCCCCCTCCCCCCTTGGCCTCTTGGGCGGGCCTCCTGCCCCCTAGAAAATCATCGCCATCGTCTTCTCGGTCGGAGCATTGTCAATCATCGGTGGCGAAGGTGCCGATGGACCATGAGCTCCCGGATTGTTACTCTGAATGAACTTGCCCATGTGGATAAGGTCCTCTATTGCCTTCTTCAACGAGCGACAGTCGTCGGTGTCGTGGCCATGATCCCGGTGGTAGCGGCAGTAGAGGTTCTTGTTGCGGGGGATCTTTGGGTTCATTGGAGGAGGGTGCTGAAGATAGGGCTCGCCCTCGATCTCGAACAGGATGTGTGATACCGGGGCGAGCAGAGGAGTATAGGGCCCGCCTCTCGGTGCAGGAGCTCGGGGATTGTCCGGTCGCGAGGAGGCTCGGGCCTTCTAGGTCGAGCTTCAACATGCTCCGGACAAGTCGGCTTCTTGATGGTGCTCCCGCTGGCCTCACGCCGGGAGGAGTCAGCTTCGTCGGCGCGGATGTACTTCTGGGCCCGGGCTCAAAAGCTCTGCGTAAGAGCCGGGCGGCTTCTTGTCGAGAGAGTATGCGAAGCGAGAGGGACGGAGCCCTCGCTTCAAGGCCAGGGTGGCCACCGAATCTCGAGGTTGTAAACTTCCAGGGCGGCCTCCTTAAACCGGCGATGAAGTCCCGCAGGGACTCGCCACTCTTTTGCTGGACTAAGAATAGGTTGTCTGCCACCCTTGGAATCTTTCGGCAGCATCAAAATGGGCCAGGAAGGCCGTCTCCAGCTGGCGGAAAGGAGCTGATACTTCGCGGCAGGCGGGAGTACTAAGCTCGAGCAGCTTTCTTCAGAGTTGCAGGGAAAGCGATACATAGAAGCGAGTCGGTTGCCTCCTGGACCTGCATGAGGACCTTATAACTTTCCAAATGGTCCAGGGGGTCGTGGTCCCGTCATATGGGTCCAGCTGGAGAAGACGGAACCGGGTTGAAATCGGTTCCTCCATAATCCGGCGAGACAACGGTGGTCGGCTGTCGTAGTCCGCCTCTGGTGGGTTGGTGATCCGGCGGCTGAGCTCCTCCAACCGCTGATTATACTCATCGAGCCGTCGCTCAGCTCGGCGGGCTATTCTGCCGTCAAAGGACCCCTCCCTCGAGGAATCCGAGGAGAGGGAAGAGCGGCGGCGATGCTGACGAAGGCGCTCCGTTTCCTCCCACGTCGCTGCTTAGGAGATGCACTAGCGCGCGAGAGGGTGATCGGGGCCTCTTGGAGGCTTCGCGGCGGTGAGGCTTGGGCGAAATGTGGTGGTGGCAAGCTTCTCGAGCAGGAGACCTCCTCCAAAAGGAATGCTGGCTGGGCTGGATGGCTCCTGGCACTGACGGGAGAGGCCCCGGTTGCTGCGCAGCCACCGCTTGGTGCTGCAGGCCTTGGACCGCCGTTGCCAAAGTTTGGACTTGCGTGGCGAGGGGCAAGCCGATCTTCCTGAAGCTGCTGTGGTGGTGGTGCAGGAACATCGGCTAGGGGAGCTAAGGGGCCAACCGCCAACGGATCACCCCTTGACGCTGCCCCCCAGCGCGACTGGCGGAGACCTCTCGCGCACGGGTCGTCACCATCGCTTGAGAGCTCGGGGAAAAAGAAACTGTCGCAAACAAGTTCAAAGCTTTTCTCTTCTTTCCCCCTACCTGGCACGCCAATCTGTTGACGCCGATTCACCTTCCTTGAACGTCATGGTAATGGAGGTCCTCCTCGCCGGACTCCTGCAAGAAAAGGTCCTCAGAGACCGATGTCGGTGGGGACCCTTCGACGCTCAAGTCAGTCACTCGGGAACAGACAAGAAAATTGGCTAGCAGAAGAAAGCTAGGGAGTTAGGGTTCAAAATCCTTCCCTTTTTTTAAGTGCGGGCTTTTATACCTGTTCAAAGATCTCCTTTTCCCTTTCCAGAAGATTTTGATCTCCAGATATTCCTGTCTGATAATGGACAAAAAGGAGGGGCTGACAGTGTCAGGCCGTATAGTTACTGTGCACTAGAGGCATCCTATTTGATTTGCCACCTGCCAATACGGTATCATGCATGTCGGATGGCTATGGTTGTACCAGACGCGCGCCGTTATGAGGCATGGCCGCATGCAGCCACAGGCAAGCAATGGATCATACCCCGTAACGGGATATGGCCATACGCGGTTGCAAACGAGTGATGGACTACGTACCGCAACGGAGTATGGCCATGCATTGTTACGGATGCGTGTGGGCCATACATCTTAATGGGGCATGGCGATGCACTATAGCAGGCGAGTAATGAGCCACATAGGCATGTCATGTAGCTCGTAGCTATAAGCTGACCTCGAGGTTGGCCTCGAAGATGGGCTTCTGAAGTTGGTGTCATCGAAGGTTGGCCTCGAATGAGCCTCGGAGGTTGGCGTCGAAGATTGGCCTCAGAGGGAGCCTCGAAGGTTGACGTCGAGGCGAGCCTCAAAGTTGGCCTCCAGGTTGACGCAGAGATGAGCCCGGAGGTGAGCCCCGAAGGTTGACCTCAAAGGTGAGCCTCGAAGATGGAAGTGGAACGCCATCGGCCTTCTTTACCGTTAATCCTGACGGTGTGAATCAGCCACATCACAATACCAATATATTTTTCCCCTGCCATAGCAGCATCTTCCTTTATCGTCAAATCAAAGCGTAAAAAAACTAGATAATAAGGTGAGACCAGTCCGACATAGGCCTTGAAAGGGCTGAATTTTCTTAGCGCCAACCTCTAACGTTGCTCATAAATAAAAGAAGCCCTGGTACACCAATCTTCATGTATAAAACTGATTCCATATCCAATTCTTTTAAAATCGCATGTCAACAAGTCAAAATATTTATTTGTAACAAGCATCCAAATTGAACTTCCATGACGGCACCACCGCTTATGCCCTCTGCGGCGCCCGCCACTTAAAAAATTACAAGCAAATTCAAACACCCACCCCCCAGACACCCAGAATAAACAATACGCAGAACAGGCACTTGGTTGATTTTGCTGCGGTGCTGAAGTCTGAGCAAACAAAAAGTAAATGCCAATAGAATTCTCTTTCAAGATGCATCCATCATTCATATTTTAGGAAAATTATTTATTCTAATGCAAATAATCTGTACTGCACAGATCAAAAGCTCTTAAGGCAAATCTTGCAGGACCACGAGGCAGCAAAAAACCTCACATTCAGTAGCACGACAAAAATTTTACATTTCAATCTTCGCAAATTTTAACAATGTACTTTAATGCCAAGTCCCAGATGTAACCCACAAATATCAGCTCTATAAAAGTCCGATCATCAAGGGATGTCATCACATTTTAATTTCATAAGGGGGAAAATGAAAAATTTACCAAATACAGAATACATCATCAAATGACTGCTATAAGGAGCACAGACACCTGAAAAACACATCCCCAATCATAACCTCTCATTGTCAAGGATCTAAATCGGAATATCAGAATATCCAATCCCGCATCACTATTTTTCTAGCAAAATCCTCATTAAAAAATCATCAGTGATTCCAAAACTTAATGGGCTTACAATAGCCGTGCTCTTTGATACGCACAGCTAAATGAGATGTGCTTTCTTCAAAAACCGGATAGTTCTGCAATAGAATGGCCATATCGATTCGATGTAATCCAGATATTTCTCGACTGCCCACTCTACAATTTGCTTGTACTTTTGTCTGAAAAGAGCTCCGTAATCTAAGTTTTTTATGTCTATTATAGGCTTCCAGAAGAGAGTCCAAAGAAATGCTTTAAGCCTTCCCTCAGCTATGTAATTATAGACCAATAAAGAGTAAGCTGGTAGGTTCTTTACCAGTCTAACAGCTTGCATGAAGAGGAAAAGATATAGTGAACAGAGCCCTTGAATGACTTTTATATAGAGAGCCACAATTAGTGGCCCAAGAACCCATAAAGGTGTCAGCTCCTTAGTGATTTCAACTCCATACACCAACTTGACTGTTAGGTACCATGGTATACTGCAAGAAACCAAAAACAAATCAGCTTTCTTTTCTACCTAAAATCTAATTTCCTCTCATTGTGGAAATATTATGGTAAGTAGCTAAACAAATTGCAGCATTATGCTTGTCCCACCATTTAAGAAACATAAAACATCTTGTTGCATCGAAGAACAGTGGAACAATTTTCCTCACTAAACAGCTGATATGTACCATCCAATTCAAAACCACACACCCAAAAAAATAAAAACAAAAATAAAAATAAAAGTTCACATGTTTTCTAACATTACTTACCACGTAACTTGCAATAATTAATTAAAACAGAACCTCCTCCTATCAATATGCAAACTCATGAAAACATTGGAGTAAAAAGGAAAAAAGTAACTGCATAGTGTAAATATCCTCAAATTTCTTGAACGACAATGATAAAGTTTTGAGGTATGCTCATCTAAGTGTTAGCACACTGACTTTTCTCATGGTTGACCATGGCTTAAGTCAATGAGAAAGCTTTACCAGAAAGTCTGGGTTCTTTATTTTGCCTCAGATGCAATATTTAAATCTACTAAGAAATTGAAGTGAGAGAAGGGGGCAAAAAAAAGAGCAAAGAGAAGCATTATATCAAATAAATCAATGAGCTAATTTTCATTCAATCTAAAGTTGTACATCTTTAATACCCCGAATGCATAAGATGACTGTGAACACCGATAAAAACTCTAGAGTAGGTTTCAGAGAGGATGCTAATCCTATTAGAACCCCATACCCTGCTGACATCATTGTAGCCATGCAAGTGGTTCAGAAAGAGACTAAAGGCTTCTTGCCTTCTTATGACGCAGAAAAGTAGTTTGTTCCAAAAATAACTACCTTCCCTTGGGTAGTTTATTACATCAGTAACTTCCTCCTTGGTGGTTGCTCTTCCAATTAACTCCCTTATGGTAGTTAATTCCATGGATAACAACCCACATATGGCCTCTCGCATTGCTACTCACATAAATGACAAGTAGCCAAGCCAGATTTGTCCAAGTATCATTTTATATTGACTTAATCAAGGTTAATTAGTATTGTTGCAGGCAGCCGATAACCTCTTTTATTTCTCTCTAAACACTAAGTCTAATTATACACAAATATTAAGGCATTTTTAAAATTATCATTAAGGGTTGCAAGAATTTCTAGCTGCCACAGCAGTACAACACCATCGGTATGTTTAAGACCATATAACATTAAGACTTTCGAATTAACTGAGATATATGCAATGAGAGAAATAAGTGATCAGGGAGGCTGTTAATCATGCAATCCCAACATTTTCTAGGATATTGGAAACAACTTTTAGATACATTTGAAATTATCCCAATACTGTTCGCATTGTGATATCAATGGCCTCTCCAATTCTTCATTATATGTCCCCCACCCATGCAGGGCATACAGAATCCATACAGCCCCTAACAAAGCATGAAACACACAACCGGAAATCATCATATGTGCATATAGGTGCCAAAGAAAATCTTCAAAGATAATATTGAAATTGCATATTATTGAAAGCAGGGAAGGTGATTTTGCAACCAATGACGACAATTGCAGTTAAAAAAAAGATACCATATCAAGTTAATATGAGTAACATAAGCACGTTCAAGTGGAAAAATTGAACAGCAAAGAACAACTATATGCAAAGGCACTATCACAGAACTTACAATATTAAGAGTGGAATAGATATTGCTGCATCAAGTCCCAGGAAGAACACAAGCGCAGCCTTCAGCATATTCCCTGCCTTCATTCTCATTGTTACATGTTGACCTTCAGAAGTTACATTCTGTGCTGGTTCTTTATGGAAATTTCCATCCATTCTCTGACTAGACGTCTGTGTGCGCAAAATGATCAACCACTTCCTGAATAGTTTTTGTATTGCAAGAGATCCAGCTGTAGTGTCTTCTCTACCTTCAGGTGCACAAGATAGTGGATGCGTTTGCACATCATGAGAATCTGGCAAAATTTCTTCTCTCTCTTGCTGGGTGGAGAGCTGAACTGGTGCCTTGGGAAATTTTGAGCCACTGTCTCTGCCTTTTCGTTCATTGTTCTGGGCATTGCCCTTAAAAGATGATACTTTGAAGACTTTCCTCTTTGGTAAACTAATAGGTTGGCCTCTGGCATAATAATGCAAGAAAATTGTCAGCATGTGAAATTGTGAATAATAATAAGGCTTTGCATGCATTTGATGTACGTGACATCACCATAGGAATAGCATATAATAAAATTTCCAATAAAAAAAGCACTAAACAAGTGAAAACAATGCACAGAATTTTTGTTCTTTCAGAAGACAATGAAGGACACACTATTCATAAACTAACAATCAAAGCCTGATAAATTTGAGTAACATGAGAACGGCTTTTTTATTCCAATTGCACAACTAAATTACATGGCACTTCTTAGAAATAATCCATAATTGAATATATAAAGTTATATAAGTACATAATTTTCAAAGCAATATGCATGACTTGTTTGAACACAAAATATTAACCTTGTAAAAAAAATTAAACAAATGGTAGAGTGAGACCTTCCAAAGTAACCATCTGTCACAAAAAGCTTTGCTATAACATTTGCAAAACTTATATATCATAAAAAGCACCCAGATTTGCATCCATCACATCATGAACTCAAATATCTAACCCCCCCAAAATACCGGTATGAAAATGAACAGCAAAACAGATATTCACATGAACATGTTACCTATCAAACCTTTTGGATCAAAACTCAATCTACAACACAAACCCCATGAAGATGGAGTAAGGGGTTTTCAGTTCAGGTCTCAAGATATAAAAATCCTAATTTTAAATGTAGGCATAATTTTTGTCCCAAAAATTCCAGGTTTAGATAAAAATTAAATCTGCTAAGCCAATGCTATAATCCATCCCTGGGTTCTTTTTAAGGTGAGACTAGATTATCTCAATCTCTGGTTTTCCATTTCATAGTTTCTGATGTGTTCATTGGGACAAGGAACATATAAGAAATGGGATCTCACTCGAAGCATTAAGATGTGTTCTTTGTATACTGAAAAGATAGGAAACCAAATGCTCTGATCTGGTGGTCAGCACCCCTTTGTACCAAATGCTTTCATTATACAAAGGATTATCCAATTCTCATTTTGTATATTGCAAACTTTAACCATGGTTGCAACTTCAAAACTAAGGAGTTTGAGAAGCAGCTTAACGTCCTTTTACTCTCAAAAAGAAATATTGGATACAACAAAAACAATACTAACAGGAGAGTAAGCATCAAACAATACATGACATATAGGAACCTCTCTTGTAACACCAGCAACTTGATTAGCTTAAGTTTCAAACAAAGAAAATTAAATATATGACGGTTTCTCAATTCCCATCATCCTCATGATCTTTATAACTTTTTTGATAAAAACAACTCAAATCTTATAACAGTTTTCTTTATTTATGATAAACCAATGATACAACAGCTATACCATAAAATTGTATTTCAGCTCAAATAGCATATCACTATTAAACCTTTTACCTGAAATGGAACCGAAGCTTTGATGGTACTATAAAATCATCTTTCCTCCCAATGAAATGAAATGCTGCAAAAGATTTCCATCTCACTCCATAGGCCAATGCTTTAGGTCTCAAGGAATGGGTTGAATAAGAAACCTGCAGCACAATATAGGCATGGATAACATTAAATATGAGATGTCAAGTTTGATACTACACATCGAAAAAGTACACATGACGTAGTAACTAGAGAAAAACCAAAGTTGACATTCTGATTTTACAAACCTTTTTTATCTAATCCACCTTCATGAAAACTCTATTCATGTTGAGGTAGGGAATTTGTGGTACTGACGTCTAAATGGAGAAAAGAGCAAGACAAACTTGATACTTGCCTGCATGGTATGCCGTACAGTGCATACAGCCCCATATCAAGAATATCATACCAGTGCGTACCAAGTCTCGGTACGATGAACTAACATGCGTACTGAGCATACCGACACTGTACCAGTGTGGTATTCATACGGAGTTTGATACCGAAATAACAAAACTTGTTTGCCTTATTCAAAATAAGGTGGGAAAAAAAGGCAACAAGTTTGATTGAAGGGGAACCAATCTCCTAAGACCTGCTTTGTAGAAGATCAGCCCTCTTAGTTCCCTAAAAAACAAAATTTTTGGCTAGATTTGTTCCACCAATTTCATTGTTACAAGAAATTACAATACAATCACATGACTAATTGTGCAATGCAAAATGATCACTATAACATTATCATTAAATCCCAAAACTGGATAAGTTTGAGGCTCCAAAAGAGAACAAAAGAGAGCTAGCTAGGTCACATGGTGAGTTGTTAGCTCGCATTATCAAAATTATTTTGTGAAACGGAATACAAGAAGAGGCTTAGTAGAACTATACCTCCCTTCTTTATATTTAATTCATCTTCTTCCCTTCATCCTTCTTCTTGTTCCTTTCCTTTCTCTCCTTTCTTTTAATCTTGTTTTGTCTCTACCATTGTACGCCAAACCATCCCAAACCAAATGGTTTGGGGCGAACCGAACCAAACCAATATGAAACCAAGACAGTTAAGGGAGCGACTTGACCGAAACGATGTACCAAGCCAAACCATGCTATTCATCCCAATTCAGGGTGATTCATGGGTTTGAACCCCTTGTTCCACTTAACTCGTACGCCATAGGTTTGGTACAGTACTCTCCATACCAAACCAAAACAGTACTGACTCCTGATACAACAAACCCTAATCTTTACCTTTATTCTTCTTCTCATATGTTCATTCTCTGCATCATAGCGAATCAGCAAGATTCACCGCTTCTTATGTTATGAATCATTATTTTAGTACACTTAATCTCATGTATTTATGTAACAACCTGAATTTTATTTTGAAAACTACATATATGTGAATGCATGTGAAATTTAGAAAATGAACCAGTTTGTCAAAGAGGTTGTACCAAGGTGCAACAATAAGGTTGGTCCACTGTAACCAACGTGTCGTAGGTTCGAAACAAAGAAACAGCCTTTCTATAAGTGGTGGTACAGCTGCATATATCAGACCCTTCCCATACCTTGCATTGATAGGAGCCTCATGCACTTGGCCGCCCTTTAACCAATTTGTGGAAGCAATTAGATGTTGTTAAGCATTATTTTAGATGACATGTTTTGGAAACTAATTCTAAGGTTGCTCCATAGTGACCTGAGCATCACATGTTCAAAATAAGAAAACAATCTCTCAACAAGTGGCAGTAAGGCTGCATAATGCATTATTTAGAAACAACTAACAGCTATTATTTCATCAATTCATTCTCTTGTTTAAAATAAAAGGCAATATTCTAACTACTCATAACATAAAATATTATTGTTCCCATGGTAATAGGGAGAAGCAAATTCATGAATGGATAAGGGGAATCAAATTTAAAATAATAAAATGCTGTTAGAGAGATCATTTCTACAACAGTCGTAATGGACGAGAGGCTATGAATTTCGACCTTTGCAATTTTTTTGGTATAAAAAGGCCTTAATAGTTATTTTTAACATTTGGAACTGTTATATCCAAACCTAGAAAGTGTTTCCACTTAAAAAATGGGGGGAAATCAAAAGAGTTTTTATATAATGGCCATTACTTTAATTCCTGGGCACAAACTACCATCGGAGATCAGCACACGATGCAAGTAGTTGTCAAGCAACGACGAGTATGTACGTCAACCCCTTTGGGCTAAAGGACAGACACTATATAGGAAAGGTGGGATATCTTAAAAAGAATGTTATTAGGAGTTAAACTCCACTTTGTGGTATATCTTAAGGAGGAATGATAACCTAAAATTTCCAAAAATCATGTTGAATATACAATAAATTGACCTATCAAACCATCATTTTATGCACATTGAACCAATGTCAGTAGGCATCATTTTGGATGACATGATTTGGAAACTAATTTGCAAGACTTTTTTAGTCAAATTTTCAAGGGTAATGATGTTTAGATATAATAGAACTTATAAAAAATTTCAAAAATACTTTAACACAAAAAAGTTGAAATTTTGACTCAGAGCCAAAATCTAGATTTTTTTATTAAAATTGGGAAACTAAATTTTTATCCTTAAGGAATTAGCATTTTTAATTATTTTATCAAACTCAAATAAAGGGCACTTCCTTATTTGCATGCAACATTTTAAGTAAATGGACATTTTTTCAAATGACATTACATGTAAATAAGTCTACATGTAATAACCTATCTATTATTTTATTAGTTTGCCTATCATTCCCTACAAGAAAATCTATTTACTAAAGTTCTATACCTAACCGACTTAACCAAGCTAGTAGCAACCTACTTATCCTATCAACCTACCAAGCAACATATGGGAACCAAGCTAAGTAGGTAAACCAACCTGGCAGGACCCACACATGAACAGACCTGCCTTGCATATAAATAGGGGCAAATCAAGGGAACCTAAGGAAGGAAAGGGAAAGGTACGTGAGCCAGTCTTTTCTGAAAACTATAGTTTTCATTTTAAATAACCTTCCTATCTTTTGAATCCAAACTCTACTTTCTATTTTGAATCCAAGATCTTCTTTTGAATAAGTTAATTTCGAACCTAGTTAATGTTTTTTCAATTATAAAACCTTAGTCAGTTTCAAAGCTTAGCATTTATTTTGCATTCTCTGAATTTGGTGTCAATCTATTGTTTCAAGGTTTTAAATCTCAAGATTGTGTTTCTTTTGATATGTTGAGTTGTTCAATTGGCTTCGACTTTAACGCGTTTCGGAATTCAGATCTTACTAGTTGTTGAAAAGACTTTTGACTTATTCCTTAGGATTTGAAACTAATTGGGCACTAACAATAGAAACTCTAAATTTAAATGAGATCTTGAATTAGTATTTTCACAAAAAGTAATACGTGTTATAAGGATTCATGGTGTGGGGCTAGTAACCTTGGAGTGAAGGTCCAAATGTTTTGAGAGAGAGGGTTGTGATTGAATAAAATTCGTTATTAAGAAGGGGTATAATTGAAAAGAATTAGATGTATAGTTATAAATTGCCTAGCTCTGATTAGCATGACAAGTGAAATTTTATCTTAAATCAAAGTGAATAAGCAATGGGCTAGTAGACAAAATAACCACCCTAACAACAACCATTGCCGTGATCCAAATGATGATGATATAATAATAATATGGCTGTTCTTTCATCCCTCCTAATCTTTTCCTCATTAGCACCACCAACTAGAAGCTTACATAATAACTATTTCTATACATAAATGGATTGTATATAGATTCCTATAATAAATAAGTTTTTTTTCTGTACAGTTAATGTTCAAACTTCAAACACTTGACACTTATAACAGAAGTATCTTGAAAAGTAACATTTGATTGCCAAATAATTGCATGAACAAATGAAAATCATTAATTTTTCATGCAGAAAGTCTTCAGCACCAAAATCAGATTTTCCTCAGTCAAAGCATATTTCTTTAACTAAATTATTGATTTTGTCAAATCATTCTTTAAATCAGTGTCACCCATCAATTTTCTCACAAGTAGCTTGATCATTCTTTATCTTTTTCGGACGCGATAACTAGCGAATCAAAAATCAAAAGTGATCCCAACCTTTTCATCCTGCGTACAGATATTGATGTAATGACAATTTTACCCTGCATCATATATATATATATATATATATATATATATATATATATAAAGAGAGAGAAAGATAGAGAAGTAGACTTGGCTATATTCAAATATAGCCAAATCCAGGATTCAGCCACCACCCTCACCCTTATATCTGCATGGGTCCTGAAACCACCCCATCTTTTCTTTTTCATCTTTGGGAATCATGAACTTTGTGAATCCAATGATAGACGAGGTGATTGGATTTAAACTTGACAACATTCGAATGTAGCTAAGTCTATATATATATATATATATAATTCAACGAGGTTTGTCTTAAAGGGGAACCAATCTCATAAAATATGTTTCAAAGTGGATCAAACATCATTGTTCTCCATTAATTCCATTAATATTACAATTTAAACAAACTTAACTTATACAACTAATAGTGTGACACCAACTTATCATCGCCGTTCCCATGATTAGACTTTATAAATTGGGTTACAAATTTAGGTTGTTGCGGCAGCATCATTGATTAGTTTATTAAGTATAAGTCCTTTATGCAAGGATTCAAGTACTGACAATATTAACTAATCCTAGTAGCATACCTTTATGCAAGGATTCAAGTACTGACAATATTAACCAATCCTAGTAGCATACCATTCCACAAGATGAACATTATACAAAATGGGTATGGAACACTAGTTCCTTCACAAGCTAGGACATCCCACTTAAAATTGATTGGGATAGGACCAATATCAAGGCCAATTTGGTCGACTCAACCACATCCCCTTGTTTGGAAAAATGAAAAAGAGAGAAACAATGGTGAGGGGAGGGAGCACGCTCCCATTTCTCCTTGGTTCCATCACTTCTATGTATCAAGCTGAGAGAGAGAGAGAGAGAGAGAGAGAGAGAGAGAGAGAGAGAGAGAGAGGCTCTACTGAGATCTACCCTGTCCTCACTACAAAGTGACCTCCTCAATGCTAAAGACCTTGCACATCCAACAAGGTCCTTCACTTCCTTTTTCTTCCGCCACTAATTTGATCCAAAAATAAGAAAAATAAGGAAAGCCATTCCAAATTATTTCTGTTTGCCATGAAATTCAGATATATTATAGGGTAGGCATCAACCTGCAACACTTTTTTTCTTTGTTTTTTTCAATGTATTTTTTCTTTTTATAAAACTATATCAATTTCAGTTTCAACTAATTATTAAAAATAATACAAAATAATTTTGGAGAAAAAATTTATAGCACGATTACTCTGCACATGCCACTACATTGTTTGCACGATTTGGATGAATTTGAAGCACTTTTGGATTTGTTTTTTATCATGCATAATATGAATGATAAGTACAAGTGATAATTTTCTTATAGTTATTGGTAATGTTATTTTATTCAAACCACAAGTGCGATACCAATGACTACACCATGCACCCCATCATTTACTCAAAAACCATGTTTAAGGATATTAAAACATATCAACATATATTAAATAAATTTATTTAAGATAAAAAGTTAAAAAATTAAAAAAAAATAGTGTCCCAATAAGGTACCAAGAAACTAGACCATCACAAGAATTAGGACAAACAACGTTATGTGGTTTTGTGTTTGTAGTCTTGAGCTGTTGAAGTAGTTTGTCTTCAAAATCCATAGTGTTGAACATCGAAAATTGGTTACATGATATTGAAGTCCTATGTAATTTTAAGTGAATATATGAAATATAATTTTAGTGAAAGTAGAAGTACAAATGAAAAAACAGTAAAGATTGTAAGCTAAGAGATACCAAGAAGCGAAAAATTTAGGTATTTGGAATCAATTATTCAACAAGAAGGTGAATTAGATGAAGATGTGAATCATAGAGTTAAAGCAGGATGGATTAAGTGGAGAAGTGTTTCGAGAGTATTATATGATCGACGCATCCCATTAAAATTGAAAAAAATTCTATAAAACTACCATTAGGCCAGCTATGCTATATGGAACAGAGTGTTTGGCAGTACTGAAACAACATGTGAATAAATTAAGTGTAACAAAAATGTGTATGTTAAGATGGATATGTGGTAAAACTTTAAAAGATAAAATTAAAAATAAATATAAGAGAAATGATAGGAGTAGCCCCAATTGAAGATAAAATGAGAGAAAATCGATTATAGTAGTTTGGAAGACTTTTAGATGCTTCAGTTAGAAAGAGTGATCTTTTAACAATACATGGTAAGGATAGAGGTAGAGGTAAACCTAAACTAACATAGACAGAAATAATTAAAAAATATATAACTATTGTAATTTGAATGTCGACTTAGACCTGAATAGAGCAAAGTGAAGAAAGCAAATTTATGTAGCCAACCCCATGTAGTTGGAAAAAGGCTTAGATGAGTTGAGTTAAGTTGATATTGAAGTCCTATTATTGTATTCTATGTAAACTAACATAATCATAACATAAAGGACAGTGTAGCGTTATCCTCACTCCAAGGTTGAGGAGGTTGACCCCCTTAAAGCACCAAGTTATTCTTCCCTTTCTTTGAACTCCAAGACCACGTCGCAGTTCTAACATCAAAGACAGGTTATTTACTTCTAGATATGACCAAGGGTACTAGAGTTTCTCAATTAGTGGAGTCCATGAATTAGTTGCAAGAGACAAATTGCCCATAACAAAAGATCATTAAAGAATCCTGTCTCGATGTCACAATAGAGGTCAAGGAGATGGATCAATTGGACACTATAAATCATCGCTTTAAAGTCCAAAATTTTAAATTGTCGGGTGCCATTCCAAAAACAATTCAATTGAACATCCCTAAGTTAAATGGAATAAATCCAACTAGTTGGATTTATAGAGCAGAAGAAATCTTTATATACTATGAAACTCACCCTTTGCATCAGCCTTTACATGCCTCTTTTCACACAGAGTGCATGCACCCCAATGGTTCAAATGGCTGGAGAATTCTGGCTCGATTATTAATTGGGATTCTTTAATTGAGATTTTGGAAACCCAGCTTGGCCCAACAAAATTCAAGGATCTAGAAGCTGCTCTTAGAGAACTAAGACAAATGACAACAGTGGAGAAGTACCAAACTCAATTTGATATCTTAGCAAATTGGGCTGAAGAGCTTGTCGGCTTGATGAATTACACACAGTGAGTTGCTTCATTAGTTTGCTTAAAGATGACATTAAGTTGGATGTCCAGTGTTTAAACCCGAGACTCTTTCAGCAGCCATTGGGTCAGCTAGGTAGTAAAAGCTGAAATTGAACCTACAGAGAGGGCCTATACACTTGAAAGGAGCATAAACCAGCCCCTCTAGTAATGCCAGCATGACTAAACTTTCGACCATTCAAATCAAAAGGTTTTCATAAGCTGAGATGTAAAAAAAGGTGTAATCATGGGTTGTATTACCATTGTCATGAAAAATATGCCCCAGGATATAAATGCAAGCTTAAACAGTTGTATTTGTTGGATGGCATGGAACTTGAAGAAGAGGGTATAGACATCATAGATGCCTAATTGCCTAATGATGTTGTGGTTGAGAAAGAACCAGAAAAACCCCTGAGATATATCTTCATGCCCATTGCAGGTGCTTCTACATAATAAACCATCATGCGAATGGAAAGGAAATTCAGCCAGAAAAGCTTAGAAGTGTTGATTGATTCAGGTTTGGCTCATAATTTTCTTGATTATACAGTAGCAAAGAAGATTGGCCTTCCAATTCAACCTATAGGTCGATTTTGGGTTACTGCTGCCAATGGCTTTTAGGGGTAAGTAAAAATCTTGAAAGGCACCTAATCGCCACTGATTTTTTTCATAGTTTGGGGAGGATCTGCAGCTGTTCTTAGGGTTCACCGGCTATGACCACTTGGAACAATTGTGTGGGATTTTTCTAACCTATCCATGCTGTTTACTCAAGAAGGAAAAATATCGCTTCTGAATGGAACAACAAAAGATGGCAAAAATGTGAAATGAGGTTTATTTCTTCGATTGTTTCTTTTTACTGGATTTCAGGCATCTAATTTGGCGGAAACTTAAATAAAAAATGTATTGGTGGAGTACAAAGATGTATTCGATGAGCCAACATGACTTCCTCTATCACGAACTTGTGATTATTGGAGACAAAGGTAGCTCACGATACTTTAGGAACAGAGATAGGCAGTATATTAAATCAAAAGGGCCATCCTATTGCTTATTGTAGCGAAAAACTAAACAAGGTTAGACAAAGGCAACCACTTGGGACAAAATATTTTATGTAGTATTCAAGCATTGAGATATTGGAGACATTAACTCCTACCTAGAGTTTCTCCAGTATTTAAGACCATCAAGACCTTAAATATTTGAACTCTTGAAAGAAACTAGGGCCTCAACCAAGGTTCGTCATCTCCGTGCCAAACTCTGTAACAATCTATGCTGGTACAGCATCAGTACACCTGGTACATAGGTTGATTCAGTGTACCTAAGACTTGGTATCGATATGGTACAGTACGACTAGCATAAGGCAGCAGGCACCAATATGGCATAGAAATCTTTCTTCTAAAGTATTGGTCTTTTTTTGAAAGCCAACCCACCGATGATATTAGTATAACGGTGGCTATCTTGTATTTAGCTCATTGCAAGATGGTTGAAGTTGAGAACATTAGAGATAAATACACTTTTGGTCAAAGATTAAGAAAAATTTACCAATCATTGATGAGTGATGCACAAACCAAAATTGTAGATTATACCATCCATGATGGTTATCATTTTAAGGATCATTGATTATGTATACCTAGTTCCTTTGTCAGGGATTTGGTCATCTGAAAGTTACATGCTGGTTTGCTAAAAGTTATTTCAGTTGACATAAGACCATTGCTATAATTGAGGATGGGTTCTTTTGGCCTAGCCTTAAAAGCAATGTGGCATGTGTAGTTTCCCAATGCCATACCTGCCAATCAGAAAAAGGCAAGATATACCATACGTGGTTGTATGCACATTGCTTATATGACACAAACCTTAGCAAGACCTTAGTATATACTTGGTTTTAGGACTCTCATGTACCATAATAGGTCATGATTTAGTACATGTAGTGAAAGTTCAAAGATGGATCATTTTATTCCTTGCAACAAGACCATTGATGCATCCAATATTTCAAAGATGGACATCCTAGGACACATGTTTCGGATCATGATGTTAGTTTTGTGAGTTACTTTTGAAAAACCTTAAGGAAGATGCTGAACACTAAAATATGATTTATCATCAGCTTGTCACCTAGAGATGGATGGACAAACTAGAGTGAGTCATAGTCTAGGGAATCTCCTTAGGTGTTTACTTGGTGACCACATGGTGATATAGGACTAAATTTTGTAAATGCAGAATTTGCATACAACATCACTTTTAACCAATCAGGTCCCAACTTTACTTCTCTAAAGCATCATTTTAGCGGTAGATTGCATTGCTTGCTAGGATCTTTAAGAAGAATTTTTTCCAATCATATATATTTCAGTTTTTGCTCAAGTATTTGTGCATATCATCATCCTAAGACAGCATAAAGAATCTGCCCCTTTAATCCTACATTATGTTGTTTCAAGTGCTCGCCTATTACGTGGCAACATATTGAGGTTGCATGGAATGCCATATGCTATTGTAAGTGATGAAGATTCCACCTTTACTAGCACTTCTTGAAGGAGTTTTTCAAGTTATAGGGAACTAAACTGAAAAAAGTTCAATTTAACATCCCCAATCTAACAGACAAACTAAGAGACTTAACCAAAAACAACAACCAAGCCTCACTCTCAAACTAGTTGGTGTCAACTATATAAATCTTTTTTCTTCAATCTGCTTGATTTTGAATCATATTTTTAATACTGTGCAACAATTTTAAATCTTTTTTATCATTTTTTCTAATATAATTTTTGGTGTACCTTTATTTTTACTTCTTTTTCCCTTCTATTTCTGTCAGATCACTCCACACTAGTGCATCCTTATGTCTCCCTTACAAATGTTCAAAATATTTGGTCATTCTTTCCTTAATTTATCCTCAATTAGTATTGCCTCCATCTTTTTACAAATGACTTCATTTCTTATTGTATCTTTTCTTATATTACCACATATTCATCTTAACATTCTCATTTTAGCCACATTCATGTAGTGTACATATAATTCTAACTGTCTAACATTCTGTATTATAAAGCTTAGCCAGTCTTATGGTTATCTTATAATTTTTTTTTTTCAACTTGATAGATATTCTACAATCGCATAATATTTCACTTACACTTCTCCATTTCATCCTAACCTACTTTAATCTCATGGACAACATCATCCTCAATCTCTTTTTCCTTATGAATAATCGATCCTAAATATTAAAAATGATCATATTTAAGAATTTCATAATCTTCAATTTTTACTTTACATTCATTTTTATTTTTAATTATACTAAAACTGCATTTTATGTATTGTTTTCATTCTATTTAACCTAAAATCTTTAGATTCAATACATTTCTTCATAATTCCAACTTACGATTAACCTCAACCTTAGTTTCATCAAGAAAGACTTTACTAATGCTCTGAAAATTATCATTGGTGCTTTACAGCAAAATGACCAAGGGAATGGGTAAAATGGCTTTCCCTAGCTGAATGGTGGACAATAGCACCCTCCATTCAGCTGTAGGTATGAGTCCTTATAAATTGGTTTTAGAGTTCTTGCTCCTCCCTTAGCTTGTTATGTGATAAGCACTACCATCGTACAAGCAAGCGGAGAAGAGCTTTGAGGCCAAGATCAAATACTCAAGCTTCTAAAAGACACTTGGTTGTAGCTCAAGATCATATGAAATGCTTTATTGATGCTCAATGAATACAGCATGAGTTTTCAGAGGGAGATTGGGCCCCCTTACACGTTCAAACATGACAACAAACTGCTATGGCAATGAGAAGGAACTCAAGCTAGCTCCCAGGTATTTTGGCCCATAAAGGTGATCTAATATATCAGAGAAGTTGCTTATAGACTTGATTTGCCAAAAGGTTCCTGCATAAACGAAATGTTCCATATCTCTTGCCTCAATACAAAAGTGGGTGGCGATATTTATGTTCAGCCTGCATTTCCTTCAGTGATAGATAAATGCGTTAAACAGCCACAGCTAGCAGCCATCCTTGACCACCACATGATCAAGAAGGGAAGTAGGGCTATTACAAGAATCCTTGTACAATGGGAAGGAATTGAAAAGAAGGATGATGCTTGGGAAAACTATCACAAGATAACGGAATGCTTTCCTAAAGCCAACCTTGAGAGAAGGTTGTTTGAAGAAGGGTTAATTGCTATGCATTTGGATTTTTATGCCATTTTTACTTAATTATGAAAACAGACTCTTGTGTTTGTTCTTTTATGGTTGCTATATGCTGTTAGTCTTGTGGTGTGACATGTTTGTAATCTTGTGGCATTGAAGCAGTCTTATGTCTGTTGAAGTTTATAGCGGTGAATGCAGGTATGTAGTTACATGATATTAGAGTCCTAATGTTTGTATTCTATCGAAACCAATCTGATCAGAATGGGAACAATAGTATCATCCTTATCCTTTAGTTTAGGAGGTTGGCCACCTCAAATCAACCAAGATTTTCTTCTTCCGCTTCTTTCCTAAACTCCACGGCCACGCAACAAATAACTGAAAACACCTATAAATTGGCTTAAATAGCTAAAAACAAGAACAACTCCATGCTTTTCATCAAATAACTCTTGATTAAGATAATTTAAAACTTATTCTCCAGAGTAAATAATAAAAAATTTACAAGAAAAATACCCTCAACCAACCATAATTCAGTGGAACTAGACAAAGCAAGCAAACAACAGGGGGATGCATATCTGATATCACATACCTGCGTCTGGTGTGCTAACAATGCCATGTTCCGAACTTCAAACCCTCATTTTTCGACCCTTAGAAACCCTGGATTCCACTAAAGAATTTCATATTTAAAGACATCTCACCCATTCAATTACTATCTTCAAAAAATCGACACAAATATGAATTCAGAATTAAAAAACCACGACAAGATAAAAAAGAAAATCTGGGGGGGAAAAGTGACGCAAAAGATAGGATTTACCTTGTAAGAAGCTTCGCTCCGTTGGCCCCCGGCCACCGCTGCCAACGGCCGCCACCTGATACCCTCGTTCCCGCCGCCGGTCGCCGCGCAGATGCCGTCCTCCTCTCTCTTTCTCTTCTCTTGCTTCGAGGGCATCAATCGCACCGGAGCGCTTCTCTCTGGCCTCCCTCCCTTTCTCGCTCTCCTTTCTCTTCCCCTTCTTATCTGAAATCTCCGAAATCGCTGCCCTCGGCTAAATAGCGACCGCTAATCGAAAGGGAGAGGGGGCGGCTTAATTTGGGCCCGGAGGCCGCCTTTTCGGGCTTACGTGCTTCAGATTATCGGGTATTGGAAACCCGACCCGCCCATCCCGTATTATAAAACTCGAGCCCCTCCCGGACGAACTTCTTTTTATTCATTCTTTCGACATGATGTGATGTCATGTGGTGTGGTGTCGCATGGGCGGCCCTACCATGCTGTAAATTCCCTACCATACTGCAAACCAGCTCAGATACATGTGCAATGCACGGGGCGTTAGGTATTAATCTTTAAGTATAATTCAAAATTTTAACTAAAATTAATATATAATATATCAATATTATGTTATTATACTAAATAATAATATAGTTATTATTAATATAATATAAATACTATATAATATATTATATTGAAAAATTATAATTATTAATAATATTAGACATGTTATATATATATATATATATATATATATATATATATATATATACTAATAATTAATACCTTATCGTTCTTGAATTATAATTTTTTTTTGTACAAACGGGTGATCACACTCGTCTAGTGCGAGTCAGCTCAGATAGATCTGAGTACAAAATTTGCTGCAAAGGATAAGGACAGGGATCTCCTAATCTCCACGACCACAAACCGGCATGCTGGGCCACTGAAGTAGTAACCTAGTCCACCGTCGTATTGGCTTCCTGAAAATATGGCAGATCTGGACACTGTTAATTTCCGCAGAATAGTCCAAATATCCCTAAAGATCGGATTAGAATGGCCAGAGGGCAATTCTCCTTCTTCACCAGGAGATGACCGTCATGGAATCACCCTCGATGAAGAGCCTCTGAGCATGAAGATACGTGCAGCATAAGATATACCCGCCCAAGCCGCATGAAGCTCAGACATAGGAACAGAGGAATTGAGAGTACCAAATCCTCTAGCTGCCAATAAATCACCATGAGTGCCACGGAAACAAAAGCAGATCCAGCAGCTCTATCGCGAACACTCCGTCAAAGTTGATTTTGACAAATCCTGGAGGGGGGTTCCCATGAGATGAAAACGTGCTGGTTCGCTGCGGAGCAGCAGGGGATCCCCAGAGGCCAGAAATGTCAAAGCCAACACGGGCGCAGTCCGCCATCAATAGTCTAGTCTTCCTTACAATATTGTGAGGGGAAGGATTTTCGTTAGAGAATATGAACTAATTTCTTGACAGCCAAATCTGGTACGTCGTAGCAGCCCAAACACCTTTCTTCTGATTGGAACACTACAGGAGATCAACAAGAAAGGAGGAACGCGAAGAGCCCGAATCATCTGTCTAATGGAGTAACCTATCATATACAAGACCTATTTCACTCTGGGCAGACAAAGATAGCATGATCAGAAGATTCCTCCTCCAGATTACATAAAGACAGATAGCCTGAATAGGTAGGCCCCTCCGCGAAAGAAGACCATAGGTAGGCAGACAGTCCCACATAAGCTTCCAGATAAATAGCTGAACCCTAGGAATAATAGGAAGCTTCCAAATCCACGCTGCATCAACCGAACGCTGGGACTGGGGCCTGAACAGCTTGACCAGATCCCTAGAGGGAGCCTTAGAGAGACAGGTTCTTTGCCAGATCCTGGAGTCAGAAGAGTGGTCAGAAATAAGAGGCATCGAGAGAATCCTGCGGGAGAGATCCAATCCAAAGAATCTGGTCACCGAGGGGATATGCCAAGCCGGGGATCAGAGAAAATCAAATCCTTGACCTTTAAATTGGATGGGACGTCAGTGCTGATGAAGGAGGGCCACCAAGAAAGAGGAAGCTCAGCAATCCATGAATCCTGAATAACATCAATCGATGATCCATTTCCAATCATCCATGAGATATGCTCCGAGATAGTCTGACCATACTGACAAACCACCCTCCAAAAGGAGGAGCAGCCCCGAGGCGGAGAAATATACGAGGCGGTGACCAGTCACCATACCTCGATCGCATCAGCGAACTCCAGAGGCAATGCGGCTCCAGAAGGAATCTCAATGCATGTCTAGCTAGAAGGGCCTTACGTCTAGTAATCAGAGACTGAATACCGAGACCACCCTCGAGGATAGGCATACAGACCATTTCCCATGATAAAAGGTGCATACCGTGACCATCTTGCATAGAAGCCCATAGAAAATCATGAAAGCATCTTTCAATCCTCCTCAGGCAAGTAATCGGAATAGCAGTGTTTGACATAAGATACAAAGGAAGAGAGGACAGGACCGAGCGAATAATAATGACCCTGGCCATCATTGAGAGGTTGTGACCTACCAACCCTCAATGCGACGGTGAACCTGCCTCTCAATCGCTGAATAATCAAAACAGCGTGGACGTCTCCCCGTTATGGGGATCCCCAAATGCATAAGCCTGTCAGCCTGAGTAGTAATGCTCGACAAATGAATAATGGCTTCCTGATGGTCCTGGGAGTCTTCGGGCTAAAGCATATAGAGGATTTAAGAAAGTTAACCTTCTGACCCGAAGCATGACAGTAACTTGGATAATAGAATGAAATGAAGCCGCATCATCAATAGAGGCCTGGCCCAGAAGAATACAATCATCAGCAAAAAGGAGATGAGATATGGAGGGGCCCTCTGACCCAGCCATAAATGGGACAATCCGACGATCAATCTAAGCCTGACATAAAGCACGGGAGAGATCATCCGCTGCCAGAATAAATAGCAATGGAGATAAGGGGCAACCCTGCCGAAGACCCATAGAGGAGCGAAAGAACTCAGACGGGCTACCATTGACGATCAGAGAAAAGGATGGCCTTTGTATCAAAGTTATCAATTTTGTTTCATTTCGGCCGTTTCGGCCGAGACGTTTCGTTTCGGTAGCTTATCCGAAAAGATAAGTACTACGTTTTGTTTTGAAAGATTTTTCGGCCGTTTCGGTGCACGTTTCGGCCATTTTCGACCGTTTCGGTATGTTTCGCCGTTTCGGTAAAATATATTTTGGAGACCAATTTATGAATTATTAAACCTTTTAGAATCATTTTAAAATATATATATATATCAAAAAAAATCCTAGTTACCCTATCCCATTTTAAAAAATATATATAATAACAAAAAAAAATTCTAGTTACCCTATCCCCACGGTCGCATCTCTTAAAAACTCAAACTCTTTATTTTATATTATTATTATTATTTATGAAGAATATGAATTATGAATAAATTTTTCATATATATATATTTATTTCAAACTCTTAAAAACTTAAACTCTTTATTTTTATGTTGTTATTATTATTTATAAAGAATATGAATTATGAATAAATTTTTTATTATATATATATATATTCCGAAACGGTCCGATACCAAAATATTTCATTTCATAAGCTAAACCAAAACATAATCCGAAACGAAATTGACAACTTTGCTTTGTATACAAGTCATAATCCAATCTATAAATAGATCATCAAACCCAAACTCCAGAAGGGAGCGATGCAAAAAGGCCCAACTCAGACGATCATAAGCACACTCCATATCGAGCTTAACGGCCATATGATATCAACTAACCGAGCTCGCTGGAGATCATGCATAAACTCCTGAGCTATGAGGACATTATCTGAAATGGACCCCTTAATAAAAGCCCCCTGCTCCATTGAGATAAGGCGAGGAATCACCAAACTAAGGCGGCTAGCTAAAAGACGAGCACACACCTTATACAATGTAGTGCAAAGACTGATAGGCCGAAAGTGCTGCGAGAGAAGCATTCACACGCTTAGGCACCAAGGTGATAAAGGTCTGATTCCATTCTAAAGGAATGTGTCTAGCATGGAAAACATCCTGAATAGCCTGAACCACCTCCTGCCCAATAATATCCCAATAGTAACGATAAAAGAAAGGCGGAACCCATCAGGCCCAGGGGCCTTATCCGGACCAAGCTCCCAAAGGGCCGCCCTAACCTCATCTGCGGAAATCAACCTGAGAAGCATATCATTATCCACAGAAGAAACCCTCCTGGACTCCGGAACCTGAATAACCGGGCCCCCAACACCTGAAGTCTCAGTCCACCTTGACTGGAAAAAATGAAGAAGCAGATCCCGGATAGAGTGGAAATCCTCATGAATGTTCCCATCATCATCAACTAACCTCCGAATCTTATTAACTGCACGCTGTTTCAGGGTAGCCTGATGAAAGAATCTGGTATTGCGGTCCCCATCACAAATCCATTGGACCCTAGACCGCTGCCACCAGTACATCTCCTGCTGTCGAAGGAGGGAGTGATGACGAGCAAGCAACTCCCTAAGCAAAGAAAGATCCGAGTCAATCATAAAGCCATCCTGATCCTCCTTAGACTGCAAGATATTGATATTATCTTCAACATTTTCAACTTGTCTGACCAGATCCCCTACCTCCATCCTATTCCATCTGGACAGTCTATGCCTAGCCATCTTAAGACGGCGAGAAAGTCGGTAAATAGCATTACCCCTGACTGGAGTATGCCAGATCTGAGAAATGATAGACCGAGCAGCAGGATAGCCTGTCCAAAACTTCTCAAATCTAAACTGTTTTTGCAGATGCTGGTCAACCTCTGTGGAGATCATAATAGGGCAGTGATCCGATGCGATCCGAGGGAGGTGAGTGACGGATACCGTAGAGTACCTCTGAAGCCACTGAGGAGTAGCCATAGCTCTGTCGAGTCTTTCCCAGACACGGGCCGACCCCTGACGGTTGTTACACCAAGTGAATTGGGGACCCGAAAACCCCAGATCCAGCAGCCCTGAAGAAGCAATGAAGGTTCTGAATTCTGAGATATCAGCTGAGCCTGTAACACGTCTACCTCCATTTCTCATTAGCCTCAGTGATACAGTTGAAGTCCCCCGCAACAATAGATGGAAGGCCGTGAGCAAGGAGGGAGAGCGGTTCTGACCAAAGAACCCTTCTTACCCGATAGTCCGTGTTGGCATAAACTGCCAATAAAAGCCAAGGATCAGAAGTCTCCTCAGAAACCACAAGGCCAATCAGCTTGTTACATTGATGGAAAGCATCAATTGTAACAACAGAGGCACGCCAAATAGCCAGCATACCTCCCGCCAAACCATCAGCCTCCACAGCATAGGAGGACCAGGAACGGGCAATCTGTCTCGGAAACCGGGCAAAACTATCACCCGACAGCCTGGTTTCTAAGAGGACGCATACATCAAATTTATATAACTGCAATAATCTACTAAAGGAGGATCGAAATGAAGGCTTTCAAGCTCCTCGAACATTCCATAGCAATATCTTCATTTACAAGGTAGAGGAAACGGGGACCCCTCCCTGGTCCTCCATCATAATACTATCTGTAGTGCCACCACCCGTTAATGTGCTTACAAAAGTCATCAATGATGAAGCGGCCTGTTGGCCTTCCAAAGCATTACCAGACTCATCAGGCTGGGAAAACACCTTCGAGGATAAGGACCCTGGACCCAATCCCTTAAAAGTACTAGCAGCATCCTTTGAGGAATAACCAGCTCCCCCTTCTTAATGGGTCTTCTCCAATACCTGGGGACCAACTTGAGAACATGGGAGCTGATTCACCTGGATTGGAGAACAACTGAACACCCCCACACTTTTGGGGTAAAGGACCTTTCCTTTTCCCTTTCGCTTTTCCATTTTGGATATAGACCTTGGCGGCAAAGATACCTCCGGCCTGGCTCGCTTAAAGGAGTAGTAGAAGCATCCCTACTACCCAAGTTAGCATCTACACCCACAGCCGATGCAAGAGCGGCGAAGGGATTCAAGGACACAACTGAGAGGTGCTGAGCAGCCCCCAAAGATCCACCCTTCTCAGACTCCAACAGAGAGGATTCAGAAGGTATAGAACCGGCACACCCCTTCAAAACCGACACGCCCTCCTTCCCATTAACAGTCAGCTCTATATCCATCCTAGGCTGAGTCAACACAGAAGCAGGGCCAGATACAACCTTCGTGGCCGATGGTCTCCGCGAGCAACCTTCCCCGGAGTAATCCATACGTCAGACCGGATAGCATTGCCCGAACGAAGATCAGCCTTCTCATTCAGTGAATCAGGGGAAGAAACGGAAGGCGCCAAAGAAAACTTCAGCTGAGCCTTACCCTTGTCGACCTTCTGAGGACCTGGAGCAGCCTTTCTCTGACGAACAGCCACCAGCCATGGCCCAAATGTAGGGTCGGAATCAGAAGCAGCTTCATCAGAACAGGCCGGATGCAAACATGGGGCTCCCAGATGCAGTGATCCACATCTCATGCAAACACCTTCCAAGTTTTCATAAATGAATTGCTGCCAAAAGGGTTGATTAATCCCCTGTACCCGAACTCCAGGCGGAGAGGGCGACGAAGGTCAACCTTGAGACATGCCGCGCGAAACCCCCTCTGTTTTTCCCCATAGTCGCAGCGTCGACACTGACAAAAACTCCCGCTGGCTCCAAAATTGCTCTAATGAAACCCTCCTTCCATAATTCCAGAGGTAAATTTGGCAATCGCACCCACACAAGAGCAGTCGGGATTGATTCGTCATCAGGAATAAACTCCGATCTCCATGCCTCGGTCCCGACCACCTAGCCATTAACCACCTAGGGCCGTTGCATAACCATGTTTCTGGCTTCCGGTGAATCAAATTGGAGAATATGGCATCTGAATGCCAAACTGAGAGGGACGATTTCATCAGAAATACCGGCCCTCCTAAATTCTCTGATCAAAGGATCAGCCGGTATCCATTTGTGGTAAGAACGAGCTAGAATGGCCGAGTTCTGCCAACCCGCGACCTCAGCTTCAAGCTCCGCCACTGGGATACTGACCACCTCAGGGAATGACTCCTCCAGTCTTGCCACTACCGCCGGCGAAGGAGACGATGAAACCCAGTGGAACCCCATCTCCGCAGCCCTCTTCCCAGGACTCCGGCCATCAACAGCCGCATCAGGTGCCATGGGAGAAGAGGGGAAACCAGAAGGATAGCCCGGAGAGAGGAGAAGCAGAGATGACACAGCTGATTATTAACGTGTAATAGATTATATGTTTAATTATAATATTATAAATATTATATGAATTCAGCTCCAACTTACTTGATGCCAGGTAAAACATCCTTTTTCTATGCGAAAAAAAATTATTATCTTATATACTTAAATTTCAACACTTTTCTTCTTCTTTTTTTTTTTGGTACAAATGGGCGATCGCATAATTCAGGCGCAAGGATAGCTCAAAAGATTAAGAAAAAGGTACATATAAAGGAAGGATGGAATCCTATCTCCTTAAGTCTAGGTCCAATCAGAGAAGTGCTGAGCTACATAGAAGGTAATCCAGTCAGCCGTATAGTTTGCCTTCTGATAAACATGACGAGCTATGGTAACTGCCAGGTCCTGCAAAAGCTGCCAAATATCACAAAGGAGCGGGTGGGCATTGATCCGCTCCATCCTGAATCCATCCAATGACTATAGAAGAGTCCTCCTCAATGAGGAGCCTCTGAGCCCAAAGTTATCGGGCCGCTTTGATGATGCCAACTCATGCTGCTCTGAGCTCAGCTTCTGGAATAGAAGAGTCCTAAAAGGAGGCCTCACCGACCACCACAAGTCTCCCATCGTCGGTCCGAATGATGTACCCTACACCACCAGCAGTACCACAGACGCTTCATCAAAGTTTATCTTAACAAACCCCAGGGGGCTCCCAAGAGATAGAAATCGCCCTATGGGCTACTACCGAAGCAGCATGGAAGACCCAGGAACCTGGAGTAGTCAGGTGAGTGGCAGCATCGAATCGTAGGTACTCCGACACCAAGCATCTGGCTCTTAGAAGAATCCGGTGGAATGAAATGACCTTTGCCTCAAAGATCATCGCATTCCTAGCCAACCAGATCTGATAGGCAATATAGGCAGCAAAATAGGCCTCCTGTGTCAAGCTCAGGTGGAGGAACCGGAGAAAGGAGTGTAGAGAAGCACCATCCTCAATATCCCAAGGCCAACTTCCTGCAGTCCTTCAAATCTACCTCACCTTAGGGCAACTCAGGATAACATGCTCAGTCCTCTCATCATGAGCCCCACATATTGGGCAAGACCCCGTGATGTCCATGCCTCTCCGACTAAGGAGAGCCTTCATAGGGAGGCAGTCCTAGGCTATCTTTCAAAGAAAAAGCTGCACTCTCGGATGGATAGGGAGTCTCCAAATCCACGCCACCGTAAATGTGGTATCAGATGGTCCTATACATATATTATAGAGGGAACACGATGGAGCCTTGGGGTAGCAGGAAGGGCTCCAGACCCTAAGGTCGCGCCCCCGGTGAAATGGAATCGAGATAGCAAGGATCCAAGAAACTAGTTGGGGCCCAAATAGCGTAGAGAGATCCTGGGTTCTTCAGGTCCTACCATCATCCATTAGCAGATCACTAACCCAAAGGTTGTCAGCAGCATCCACACTAACAAAGGTTGGCCACCTAGACAAAGGGATTGGGGAGATCTATGCATCATGACTAACATCAATTGTAGTTCCATCTCCAACCAAGCATCTAACATGGGCCATTGCAATAGGAGCGCAAGTGCATATCTCCTTCCAGATGGAGCAACCTCTGATCGGCTGGATTTGAGCTTCCTGACTCCAAGCACCATAACGGGCCCTCATCACCTTGCTCCAAAGATAATTGGGCGGAAGGAGATATCTCATAGCGTATCTGACAATTAATGCTTCCCTTCTTACCAAATGGAACAGGATCCTGAGTCCTCCATCTCTAGTAGGGCGGTAGATGGTGTCCCAGTCCAGTAGGTGGACAATATGGCCGCCCTATTTGGGCCTTTACAGAAATTATGGAATATCTATTCCAGCTCCATCAGACAAGATCTAGGAATCATAGTGCCAGAAAGTATATAGGAATAATACTTTTCCCTTTAAGCTTGACTATCTCCACTTCGCTTGACTAATTTAGCCCATTATAGTCTCACTTAATATGATAAAAGTAAATATTAAAAAAATATTTGTGCAACTATTATTTGGATTTCACTTACGTCTCACCATCTTTAACTGTTTTTGTTTTCCCTTTACTTTTTTGCATTTTTCATCACACACTTCTCTTAAAATTCATACAGGATCCTAATGGAGTAGTTTTATTTAAACAAGTTGATTGGCATGTGTGTGAAAAAAGAAAAAAAGGGCCCAATGATCATTATACAAAGTTCAATTCAGAAATATTACTGAATCGAAACATCTTGCAAGTAGCTCGAAATCGGCTCAAAAATATTCAAAACCGACTTGTTACTTATTGAGTCGAGCTCAAGCTCGAACTACTCGAGTATATTATCAAATCGAGTTCAAGTATAAAACACTCAATTCAAAAAGCTCACAAGATTAATTGAGCTTACGTAATTTTACTATTTTATCTTTATAATATATATATTTATAATATTGCCATAATTATATAAGACTTTTTTAAAATTTTTAATTAAAATATATTTTGTTTTAATTTAAAATTATTTTTAAAATTTTTACATACAAATTCGAGTCATACCGAACTTGAGTATATCGAGTATTTCATTGAGCTCGAGTTTGAGCTGTAAATAAGAAACTCGATTAAGCTCGAGTTGAGTTTTAAGCTTCAAATTTTAGAGTCGAGTCAAGCTTGAGCTTAACATTATTCTCTACTATAAGGGATAGTAGAGAATAAAGTTAACCAAAGGGATAATCCATGGTTAACCATGGGATATTCCCTCGATTTATTCTCTAGAAAATGTAGGAATAGCTGGTTATCCTTTCAAATAAGAGTAAAAAAAGATTATCCTATGGATTTACCTTTTTGCATTTGATATGATCAATGGGATAGTCAAGGGATATCCTTAGGGATAGCCAAGGGATAAACTCTATCCCGTACACTTATCTATGGATAATATTTTTCCTATCAAACACTACCTTAGATAAGTTAGAAGGTTTTGATTCACTTAAATAACTTTAATACTTGTGCAAAAATTTGTGTGGAGGATAGCATTATGCTTTATAGTGAAAAAAAAAAGAAGTAAAAGCTCGATGCCACCTCACCGCGCATGCGAGCACGAAAGACCCATGGCAACTCCCAATGCGTCAAATTTTAGAGTCGAGTCAAGCTTGAGCTTAACATTATTCTCTACTATAAGGGATAGTAGAGAATAAAGTTAACCAAAGGGATAATCCATGGTTAACCATGGGATATTCCCTCGATTTATTCTCTAGAAAATGTAGGAATAGCTGGTTATCCTTTCAAATAAGAGTAAAAAAAGATTATCCTATGGATTTACCTTTTTGCATTTGATATGATCAATGGGATAGTCAAGGGATATCCTTAGGGATAGTCAAGGGATAAACTCTATCCCGTACACTTATCTATGGATAATATTTTTCCTATCAAACACTACCTTAGATAAGTTAGAAGGTTTTGATTCACTTAAATAACTTTAATACTTGTGCAAAAAATTTGTGTGGAGGATAGCATTATGCTTTATAGTGAAAAAAAAAAAGAAGTAAAAGCTCGATGCCACCTCACCGCGCATGCGAGCACGAAAGACCCATGGCAACTCCCAATGCATCCAAGAGAAGGTCGGCGAGCCCCATGCCGATGGTGGCTTAGAAGAATCGCACGTGGCAAGTACTATCCCCTTAAATTCAAAAGCTATATATATATATATATATATATATATATATATATATATATATATATATATATATATATATATATTCTAAAAGATTATTATGAACAGTCTCTTGATATCATGTCCAAGGATTACAAGGAAGATTGTGGCACTTAACTTCATTAGTATTTTAATGCGATAACCTTTAGGTCTCCAATTTTTATAATGTCTCTTTACCTCCCTTGTTTTAAAACATCCCTTGTTCTTCCTAATGATTGATCTATCTCGTATAGTAGCGAATCTTAAAATATTTTGTAATAAAAAATTAGATTAAAAATAACAACAATTATTTTGTGATGTATATTATGAATTTTATTTTGACATTATATATAGCTCATGGGTTTTATATGGAATAAAAAGATTTTAGAATTTTTAAAAAAATGATGCCTCAATTCTGATTAAGGTCTACCCCAGTGAAGTCAAAAAAAGAAAAGAAAAAAAGAATGTTTGATATATCTGATTTTTGTTGGAGTGTCACATCTTTTATATATTTTGTTCGAAAATATTTTTGATCTTTGCAAAAATAAGAACCGTGCCTGGATCGAGGCAATCTGTTCCCAAGATACAACAATCCGGCTCGATTCAAGCTTACTACCACGAGCATGATCGCATTGAGATGGAACCCAATAACTCCTTCAGATGCCTAAGAAAAAAATTAACAATAACAATAAAAAATAATATAATAAAGGAAAAAAGAATTTTTTTCTGAGTAGATTCAGGCCTAATTGATCAATCCCTCAATCATGAATCCTTGAGCCTATTTATAGGCTTAGCCCAGAAAAGCTCGCGTGGGTCCATTTTTTTTAATTTAAGCTTTTTTTCAACAATCCTTCATAAAAGGTTTAAATAAAAAAAAAATAAAATTAAAATAATATAAATTTTAGGGCATCTTATATTGCACAATAGGTGAGGTGTCTTGTAAACTTAAACCCCACTTAGTGTTGATTGTATACATCTGAAGGAGCCATAGTGGATTAAACTTTGAACTAGGTCCTTGACTCAGACTTTTACTAATCATATACACAGTATGGATCAATTGGATTTAAACGGTCATTGTATATTAAAGGCCTTGTGCATAGTACCTTGATTTTTTATAAGAATTTCTTAAGGTTAGCCTAAACATTAGTCATGGCCTCATATGACGATTCTCATATAGGTGAATCCTCTAAGAATATTTGTGACTAATACCATGCAGATAACCTACCTTGGATCCATTGAGAGTATTACTCAACCTTACACAAATTTACTTTGTTACTTAGAGCACTCATCGTAGAGATGGGATGATTTTTTTTTAAAAAAATATGCTCTAACATGATCACTCAATCAGTTTGATTTCTACCACATTGAACCTCTTTCATGGGATCTTCAATCACAGAGGTTGGATATCCACTGCCGGTGACCAAATAATGGGCTTAAGCCCCATCCCCTTAATGAATCTAGGACTCCACTCCTAGATAATTTCTTAGTTAATTGATCTACCAAATTCTTCAAATTGCTAGAAATTTAATATAAAAATTTAAATTCATAAAGAAATTAAAAACAAAAGAAGATAAGAATCGCGCCTAGATCGAGGCGGGTTAGACACTGCCCTAACGATTCATTTTTGCCTCTTTGTGCAGGTTGTAAGCATTCTGTCCCCAAGGTACAATAATCCGGCTCGATCCGAACCTCTTACCATGAGTACAATCGCGTGGAGGTGCAATCCAACGACTCTTTCAGATGCTCAAGAAAAAAATTAACATTAATAATAAAAAATAATATAATAAAGGGAAAATTATTTTTTTCTAAGCAGATTTAGGCCTGATTGATCCATCCCTCAATCCTAAATCTTTGAGCCTATTTATAGACTTAGCCCAAAAAAGCTTCAACATAATTTTATAATATATCAAATAAATAAAAAAAAAAATTTAAGAAATAATATTAATGAGAGAGGTGTTGGACTAGCCATATCTTCTTTTGAAATGTTTGTCGTGGGTTATAATTGTGATCCAATCTATAGTTCAACACCATAGTATGAAATGCCTGTCACTAGATGTAATCATGGCTCCATACGTAGTTTGTTATTATGGTGTAAAGTCGTAGACTATAATCATAAATTCTATATATGGTTTGCCATCATAGTGTGAAATGCTTTTTACAAGCTATTGCTGTCAAATCACTTCTAAAGGGCATCGAGCAAGTGAGGAGCTTCATGGGCCTTCAGAGGAATGACGGTACTACCTCCTTTAGCCGGAAACCTACAAGAAAAGTTCCGGATCGGTGGTTCCAATGGGGACCCTCCGACGCTCAAGTTAGCGCTTTGAAGAACAAGAAATAAGATGAATAATAGAGGTTGAGTCCCCCCCTCGTTGTGAGTCAGGGCCCTTATATACCTATTCGGGAGTCCCTCTTACCCTTTGTAGATTAACTATCGAATCCCATCTTCCGTTAGGATCGGCTCCGTAAGTGGCAGGTGGATGCACAGTTGCTAAGCACGCCGTAGATATCGGCAACTGTATAGTATATCGGTTACCGCCCATGATTTCGGCAAAAAGCGGGTGAGCGAGCTATGCGACAGTCGTTGGCGTTTTAAATCACTGGGTCCAATATTCGAAGTTGGTTCTACGGCTATGGGTTGAGAGCATACGAGGCAAGATTTGAGGCTGAGGTCGAAGACAGGCCGAGGCTAAGGCGAGGCTCGAGGCCAAGGCCGAGGTGGGCTCTAAGCCGAGGTCGAGGCGAGGCTCGAGGCAAATGAAGCTGATATGGTTCGCGACGAGGCCGAGGCCAAAACCAAGTCCGAGGCCAAGGCCAGAGTCGAGGCCGATACCAAGGCCGATACTGGGACTAGTTGTCAAATTATTACTTGGCTCCAAGAACTATGCGGACTGTTATACTACGCTGGGGAAGTGATCAGCCACATCAGATGCCCCCCCGCCCCTAAGATGGATGGGTGTACAGTTACCAGCTAAAGGGGTGTTAAGATCACCTGGTGGCCGATCTCTGTGCCGTCACTTCGTCCGTTCTGGCCGTTGAGATCAGGCGGGATTCTCCTTGGGTAAGGAACTGCGAAAAGGCGGGTGCCATCATTACGGTGAGGTCACCGTTGTCCCCTCATTGGCAGTGCCCCTCGCGTTCTGCGTATCGGGTGGTTGCCGAGACGATTCCAGTGGCGAGCGGGCACGTGGCCGAATTAGAGATGAGCGGGATGATTTGAAACGAGGCTATAAAAGGGGGGAGTCATCCCTGCCCTTGGTTTTTTACTTTTTCTGTATTTTGCTTCCTTATCCCGACTCTGCAAGTGCCTATTCATCTTCCACCTCCATTCCTTCTTCCCAAGCTCTTCCATCTTCAACCCAGGTTCAGGTCCTTCAGGTTAGTTCATTTCAGCCTCCATGGCTTCTTCCTCACTTTCTTGCTCCATTTCTAATTCCGATGGTTATTCCCCCATTCCTTCGCAACCCTCTTCTTCTCCAGCGCCCAGCTGGTCTTCTTCTTCTCCCGACCATGTTCCGTTGGAACAGCAGCAAGCAACCGAACGATCCCGGCCGAGATTCGTCCGGCCGCCAGTTGGGCCCCAATCGGTGCTGCCCAGCCGTCGCCGGTCCATCCTCCATCGCGAGGGAGTCCCCCAAATGGACTGCCTCCACCATGACCGCCCAAGACATTGTAAACCTTAGGGCAAGTATAGTCTCCCTACTGACATGTGCCTATCCCATCCCGCTCCCGAAGACAGGGTGACTTCCTCCCGTCCCAGAGAGTTGCCTTGTACGGAGCTTTCTTCAAGGATGGGCTTTGGCTACCCTTCATCCCTTCGTCCTTAACCTCCTGTATAGGTATTCTTTGGCACCAACACAGTTAGTCCAAATTCTATTCAAACTATTGTTGGCTTCCTAGTACTTTGTCATCTTCATGGAATAGAGGCTAGGATTTCCTTGTTCCGTAGCTTCTACACCCTCCGCAAACAAGCGGGGTGGTGGTCCTTTGCCCCTAGACCTACTAGGGCCCTTAGGCTATACCTTCCTACATCTGTCAAGGGGTGGAAGGATAGGTTCTTCTTTGCCGATGTTGAAGGGGTGAGAGGGGTTTGGGGAACGCCAAATACTGACCCGAATAAGGATTCTTCCATACTCCCGAGGGATCAAGTGGCATTTGGGCAACTTCTGTCTGCCGACATCCCTCGATGCAACTAGCTTTTAGCCGAGGAGAATCTCCGACTCGCCGGCCTCATTCCATCTGGCGGAGAGCAGCCACTTCACTCACCTCCTTCCTTTTTCCCTTTTCCCTCTTTTCTTCTCCTCTTCTTTTTTTTTTACTGAGTCCATTTGCTATGTACAGGTATATTGCCTTCGATTGAAGAGGTGAGAAGGGCAGTAGCCGAGGAAAGAAGGGCTAGGGCAGATGGAGCCTCCGCCGAGAAAGGGCCATAGCCAAGGCAGCCAGAAAGAAGACCGAGGCTGAGAAGGCCAAGGAAAAGACTAGAGAGGCGAGGAGCAAAGGAAGAGGCCTCGGTTGCCATCACCGGCACGGTCCCGATGCCCAACTCCACTCACCCATCGGCCCCGAACAGAGAGGGAAGCTGATGTTGACCTCACAACCGACACATCACCAGAGGGGCCAGGGGCTGATGTGCTGCCATCACCACCGGCTATGCCAGAAGCGGGGGTAACTGAGCCAACCCCTGACTCAATCCTTGAGGTTGCCCCACGAGCAGAAGTGGTGGCGAACGAAGAGCCCCCAGGGTAGAAGTGGTGGCAAGTGAAGAGCCCCCCAGGGCAGTGGAGTAGACGGGGGGGATGCCTTCGGCTCCTGATGCCATTCCATCAGCTTCGGAGCCTGCCGACGCCGCCGAGGATGAAGCCACCGCTCTATCTTTCAAGACTATCCTTGAGCGCGAGGGGCACTGGGCGGAGCGAATAATGGCACAAGTGTGCTTGCCCGAGCTCCAGGGAGCCCTCCAGGAGTAGAGGACTTCCTCTTTCTTCCGAGAGGCTTTCATGGCTCATCTCTGGGTAAGTATTCAAAATCTCAAACTTCAACTCTGCATTTATAATCTTATCCTAACAATAACTTTTGCATGCAGGCGGTGAATTCTTTGGCTGCTTTGAAGAGTGCTCTTTCTTAGGCCAAGGCTGCTCTTGGCCAATCACAAAAAGAAGCCCACCAAGCCCATGCCCGAGGAGAGGGGGCGGAAAAGGCTTTAGAAGCCGCCCTAGCCGAAGGGTTGAAGAAGAGGCCCGGGTGAAGAGGGCCGAGAGGGCTCTAGAGGTGGCCCTAGCCGAGGGCCGAGCCCAAGTAGAGAGGGCAGAGAAGGCTCTAGAAGTGGCCCTAGCCAAGGGCCAGGCCCAAACAGAGAGGGCTAAGGAAGCTTCGGAGGCAGCATGTGCTGCCGAAGAGAATCATAAATGAGTGGAGACGGAGTTGTTGGTGTGTCGAAGCAGCTTGGAGACCGCCAACACTCTAAGGGGCATAGCTGAGGAGCGGGCATAAAATGCTGAAAGATAGCCCGATGCTCCGACGTTAAAGTGGCCGAGATGAAGGCACCAGTGGCAGTGGCAGAGGCTAGGGCCGCCGAGGCAGTGGAAGATTTCTGCCAATCTGCTAGCTTTAGAGGAGAGTTGGCTGTCACTGCCTTCGCCTACAACATCGGCTTCCAAGACTGCAAGGACAAGGCGAAGAGAGTTCGTAATCTTGAAGATCTGAACAGCTTGGATCCAGATGAGGCTATGGAGGACACTCCACCGGAAAACCATTCCCCCATCCATAGCCCAACATCAACTGAGCCTTGAACTCTTGTAGGTCTTTTGCTTCTTTTGTTTCATTGTACCAAAGTTCGACTTGGATCGACAATTTTGTAAATTCATTTTATCATTAATGAAAACTTTGATTCACATCACTATCATTGGTTTCCGTCGTGGCCAACACGTTCACTCTAGTGAATAAGCCGATGCGAGTTCATTCTAGAGAATAAGCCGGTGCGAGATCATTCTAAAGATAAGTCGAGGCCGAGGCCTTAGGCAAGTGTAGCTGAAGTCCTGGAAATTGAGACCGGCGCTAATGAACGACCCGACATCACACCTTATGCCAATACGAAGGCTGGGAATGTCGATGGAGTCGGGTGCCGACGTGAAGTCGGTTTAGGGGTAGACATTGGGCTTGAGTGCCCACAGAGTCGGGCTTGTGCCGATACAGAGTCGGATTTGAATGCCGACATGAAGCCGGGCTAAGTACCGACGCGAAGCCAAGCTTTGAGTGCCGACACGAGGCTAGGCTTTAAGTGCCGATGTGAGGCCAGGCTTTGTACTAATGCGAAGTCAGGTTTGAGTGCCGATGCGGAATCAGGCTTGAGTGCCGACGCGGAGCCGGGCTTGAGTGCCGACGTAGAGCCGGGCTTGAGTGCCGATGTAAAGCTGGGTTTGAGTGCCGATGCGAAGCCGGGCTTTATGTGCCGACGCGGAGTCGGGCTTGAGTGCCGATGCGGAGCCAGACTTTATGTGCCGATGTGGAGTCGGGCTTGAGTCGACGTGGAGCCGGGCTTGAGTGCCGACGCGAAGTTGGGCTTTATGTGCCGATGCAGAGTCAGGCTTGGGTGCCGACATGGAGTCGGGCTTGGGTGCCGACGTGGAGCCAGGCTTGAGTGTCGATGCGAAGTCGGGCTTGAGTGCCGACGCGAAGTTGGGCTTTATGTGCCAACGCGGAGTCGGGCTTGGGTGCTGATGCAAAGTCGGGCTTGAGTGCATACGCGAAGTCGGGCTTTATATGCCGACGCGGAGTCGGGCTTGGGTGCCGACATGGAGTCGGGCTTGGGTGCCAACGTGGAGCCGGGCTTGAGTGCCGACGCGAAGTTGGGCTTTATGTACCGACGTGAAGTTGGGCTTTATGTGCTGACGCAGAGTCGGGCTTGAGTGCCAACGCGAACTCGGGCTTTATGTGCCGATGTGGAGTCGGGCTTGGGTGTCGACGCAAAGTTGGGCTTTATGTGTCGATGCGGAGTCGGGCTTGGGTACCGACGTGGAGTCGGGCTTGAGTGCGATGCAAGTCGGGCTTTATGTGCCGACGTAGAGTCGGGCTTGAGTGCCAATGCAAAGTCGGGCTTTAAGTGAGAAGTAAGATTGCTTGAAGATACTTTCGTTAGTAAGAAAATGAATGCTATTCTAGTAAACATGCTCAAACTTAAAGATATCAATACACTACTGATAATACCGATAGAGGTTGTCCGCATTTCATGTGCGAGGAGAGGTTTCCCATCCAGCCCTTCAATCGGTATGCTCCACGATGAAGTGCATCGGTGACTCGGTAAGGTCCTTCCCAATTGGGAGACAACTTTTCCCCCTCTGTAGGTTTGGAGACTTCGGCTGTCTGAGCACCAAATCTTCGGGAAGGAATGTTCTAGGGCAAACTCGGGCATTATAGTATTTTGCAACCCTCTGTCGTAGGAAGCCATTCTGAGTCGTGCTCGATCACGGAGTTCTTCGACGAGGTCACGATTGGCTCTCAACTGGCTAGAATTGTTCTCCTCATCATACGATTGTGTCCGAGGACTAGGGATGCCAATCTCCATCGGAATAACTGCCTCCGACCCGAATACAAGGCTGAAAGGAGTTTCTTTTGTAAGGGTTCGTGGCATCATATGATATGCCCATAGCACGTTCGGGAGCTCCTCCACCCATCTTCCTTTGAAATCGTTCAGACGTGTCCTAAGCCCTTGAAGGATGATCCAGTTTGTCACTTTTGCTGCTCCGTTTGTTTATGGATGACCGACAGAAGTAAACCTATGATATATGCCCAGTTTGGCACAAAACTCTTTGAAAGAAGCGTTGTCGAATTGGCGACCATTGCCGGTAACAAGTGTGTGGAGTAGCCCGAACCGACAAATAATGGACTTCCAGAAGAAGTTTCTCACCTTGACTTAGTGATTTTGGCAAGCACTTCACCTCTACCCACTTGGTGAAATGGTCGATGGCAACGAGCAGAAACTTCCGTTGATCGAAGGTTGGAGGGAATGATCCCAAAATATCCCCCATTAGGCGAAGGGCCATGGAGCCGACAAGGGGCTCAGTTGAGAGGCGGGCAGCCGCTGAATGTTAGCATGTCACTGGCAGCTGTCAGACTTTCGAACCAGCTCGGCCACGTCTTCCCGCATGGTGGGCCAGTAGTAGCCTTGGCGTAGGGCCTTGTGTGATAGCGCTCTGCCCCCAAATGGTTTCTGCAGATACCTTCATGGATCTCATGGAGGATATAGTCGGCGTTTGCGGGGCCAACGCATTTGAGGAGAGGGTAAGAAAAGGATCTTCGGTATAGTTGTTCGTCGAGCATCAGAACTTGGGTACTCGCCACTTGAACAATTTGGCTTCAGTGGGGTCGGCTGGAAGGGTGCCAGCGGTGAAGTATCGGGTATAAACATCCATCTAGGAAGGATCTTGGTGGACTGGCAAGGATTCTTCTACCGCATCGATGCTTGGGGCTTCCACTGCTCTACATAGGTTCTCCCAAGGTCCGTCAGCCGAGGTGGCTAACCGGGATAAAGCATCAGCTCTAGCGTTCTCCCCCTGGGAGATGTAGCTGACACTGAAGTGGGCCAAGGGAGAGGCTTATGACTGCACCATACTCAAGTAACGGGACATAGTAGGATTCCGCACCTGTACTCCCCTTTGATTTGACCGGAGACGAGCTGGGAGTCATTAAGGCATTTCACCCGAGCTCCCGAGCCAGCCTCATCCCTAACAGTAAGGCTTCATACTCAGCCTAGTTGTTGGTGGCTGGGAAGAGGAAATGGAGGGCGTACTTGGTCACAACTCCGTCTGGACTTGCCAGGATGAGGCCTGCCCCGCTCCCTTGAGAATTTGATGCTCGTCTACGTGAAGGATCCAGTCCTCCCCTCTTCCCTCGATTGCAATGCTCGAAGAGTTTGCATGGGACCCCTTCGGCTGCTCTTCTGTCCAAGTGCACTCGACTAGGAAATCTGCTAAGACCTGAGACTTCGTAGCCGACCTGGGTCAAAATGATAGGTCAAACTCCCCTAGCTTGAGTGCCCACTTGCCAGTCGGCCAGAGGTATCGGGACAAGAATGGATTGCCTTGAGTGGCTGATCTGTGACCACCAAGATCGGTGAGCTTGAAATAGGGCTTGAAGCGCTGGGCGGAGACGATCAATGCAAAGATAATCTTCTCGACTCTGAATATCTAGTCTCTGCGTCATGAAGCACCTTACTGTAGTACACTGGCTTTTGTATTCGTCGGCATCCATGCGAACAAGCATGAAGCTGATAGCCTCGGGAGAGGCCGTGAGGTACAGGAGGAGCTCCTCCCCGCCCCTTGGTTTGGATAACAATGGCGGGGTGGATAAGAACTCTTTTAACCCCTCGAAGGCCTTCTAGCACTTCCTCGTCCATTCAAAGCCGTTGAATTTGCGCAGTGCCTTAAAGAAAGGCGGACATCTCTCGCGGACTTAGACAAAAAAGGCTCAAGGCCGCCACCCTTCCAGTTAAGCGCTGCACCTCCTTCTTGTTAGCCGGAGACCTCATGTCCAAGATGGCTGGATCTTATTAGGGTTTGCCTCGATCCCACGCTGCGTCACCATAAAACCAAGAATTTGCCCGCTGTCACCCCAAAGGCGCACTTGCGGGTTCAGCCTCATCTGGTACCAACGGAGGTTGCCAAGGTCTCTGCTAGGTCGGCAACGTGGTCATGGTATGGATATTTTTGGTCAGCATGTCGTCATGTACACCTCCATGTTGCATCCGATCTGGTCTTCAAAACTTTATTCATCAGGCTCTAGTAAGTGGTCTCCGTATTCTTTAATTCGAACGGTATTACCTTGTAGCAGTATATCCTTTCGGTCACAAATGAGGTAGCTTCCTCATCCGCGAGTCCTTGATCTGGTTGTACCCCGAGAAGGCGTCCATGAAGCTAAGGGTCTTGTGTCCAATGTAGTGTCCACCAGTTGATCAATCTGAGGCAATGGGAAGCTGTCCTTGGGGCATGTTTTGTTGAGGTCAGTGAAATCCATGCACATCCTTCAGCTCCTATTAGCCTTGCGGACCATCACAACGTTAGCCAGCCAGTCGGGGTAATGGACCTCTCGAATGTGGCCTGCAGCCTCCAACTTGCGGATCTCTTCGTCAATGGCCTTCTGCCGGTCTGGGGCGAAGCTTCTCTTCTTCTGCCGAACAGGCCGGCACCCTGATTTGATGTTGAGTTGATGAGTAATTACCTCCTCAGGGATACCCGGCATGTCGGATGATGACCATGCAAAGATGTGGAGTTGGCTTGTAGGAAAGCAAGAAGCTGATCGTGCGCCTCCGGAAGTAGAGCTCTAATCTGGATGGTCCTCATCGGGTCCTCCCCCAAGGAAAGTCAGCAAGTGCTCGGTTGGCTCCCCTCTTCTCTCCAAGTCTCGGGGGTCGAGCGGCTTGGTTGCTGTTGCTGACACTACCCCCTGTGGACTGGGGGCAAATGGTAGCAGAGCGGTAGTGGGCTCTGCTCTCCCCTCATCTCTCCAACTCCTTTGCGTAGGAAACTTTACGAGTAGTCTTTTGGTGAAAATAACGACATCCAACAGGTTCAAACTGGGTCTCCCAAGGATGCGTTGTAAGCCAGTGGGACCCGGACCACTAGAAAATTCATGAGAACCATGCTCTGACACGGCGGAGTCTCAGCTGTGACAGGGAGAGTGATCTCTCCCTCGACCCTTACAGAGTCTCCAGTAAAACCCATCAAGGCGTGGTGACGGGTCGAAGGGAACTATGAGACAAATTCATCCGAACAAAAGCATCGTAACTCAAAATATCAACAGAGCTCCCATTGTCAACTAAAATTCGTTTTACAGGGTGCTTTGCGATCGTCATAGACATGACGATGCTATCATCATGTTTGTTAACTACCCCTTCTAGATCCCTTTTAGAGAAAGGAATTAAAATCTATGTCCTCCTCACGTTGTCTTTTAGAATTGTTACCTGCCCCCAGGAGATCATGGCCACCGTCTTCTCCGTGGGGCATTGTCAACGCGATCTGAGGTACAGGAGGTGCCGACGGGCCTGAGGCAGCAGGATTCCCTCTTCCGGATGAACTTGCCTAGGTGACCTTGCTGAACGAGTTCCTCGATAGCCTTCTTCAGCAACGCAGTCTTCCGTGTCGTGGTCGTAGTCTCTGTGGTATCGGTAGTATAGTTCTTTGCTGCGGGAAACCCGGGCCTCATGGGAGGTGGGCATCGGAGGTAGGGCTCGTCCTTAATTTCTAACAGAATATGGGATATTTAGGCAAGAAGTGGAGTGAAGTGTTCTTTGGGAACCAACGTCTGAAGCGATTATCTGAATGACGAGATGGCTCAGGCTTTCTGGACCGCACCCAGCAGGTTCCGAAGGTGCTGGCTTCTTGTCGGACCCTTTGTCAACCTCTCTTTTGAAGGAGTTTGCTTCGTCGGCGCGAATATACTTCTACGCCTGGCTCAACAGTTTGGCATAAGAGCTGGAAGGCTTTTTGTCCAGGGAGTAGGTGAACCTGAAAGGACGGAGTCCCTGCTTCAGGGCTAGAGTGGCCACGGAGTCCTCAAGATTGTAGACTTCGAGCGCAGCCTCCTTGAACCAAGCCACGAAGTCCTTTAGGGTTTCACTGCTCCTCTGCTGGACGGCAAACAGACTATCAGCCACCCGGGGAATCTTTCGGCACGCATCAAAGTGGGCCAAGAAAGATCGTTCGAGCTGCCTGAAGGAGTTGATACTACGTGGTGGAAAATGGGAATACCACGCACGTGCTGCCTTCCGAAGTGTAGCTGGGAAGGTGACGCAAAGGAGAGAATCTGTCGCCCCTGAACTTGCATGAGGACCTTATAGCTCTCCAGGTGATCCAGGGGGTCTGCAATGCCATCGTATGGTCTAGTTGGGGTAGACGGAACTGGGGTGGGATCGGCTCCTCCATAATACGTCAAGACAGGGGGGCGGTGGTCGCAGTCCGCCCCGTATGGGTTGGTAATTCTGCGGCTAAGCTCCTCCAGCTGCTGATGGTATTCGTCCAACGTTGCTCGGCCCGACGATCAATTTTTCTTGGTGTCTTCCTTTGAGGATTCAGAAGACGAATAGGGAGAGGGTTGCTAGTGCAGGGAATGCACATATTTAGGTTCCTTCCCACCACCGCTTGGGAAAGCAGTCGGAGTGACGAGAAGAGGATCGTCGCCGCTTGGAGGTTTCCCGGCGATGAGACTTCGGGGATGCATGGTGGGAGGCCTTCGGAGGAGTCCTGCCACGATGAGACTGGCCAGCTCCATGACCTTCCACATGAAGCGGAGAGTGTTGAGGTGGCAATGGCGTGGTGGCGAAGCACTGCTCCTGTAGTCCCCGTACCATGCCATTAGATCCTGAACCTATTGAGTAGGGTATCGAGCCGATTAGCTTGGCCAAACTGCTGTACGGGGGCGGAATAGGAAGGTTGGCCTCCAACTGCTCAGCCCGCGGGAGGCATCCCGCGGCCTGGCTGGTGGAGGCCTCCTGTGCGTGTAACCGCCATCTTCTTCCTTGCAGAGGTTGTGGGGTCGCAGATGCGTGGAAATGAACGTCTATGCCCCCGTTCCTGGCGCACCAATCTGTTGCTGCCAAATCACTTCTGAAGGGCGTCGAGCGAGAGAGAAGCTTCGTGGGCCTTTAGAGAAATGACGAGATCACCTCCTTTAGCTGGAAACCTGCAAGAAAAGTCTCGGACCAGTGGTTCCGCGGGGACCCTCTGATGCTCAAGTTAGCGCTTTGGAGAACAGAAAAAGATGAGATAATAGAGGTTGAGTCCCCCCCTCGTTGTGAGTCAGGGTCCTTATATACCTGTTCGGAAGTCCCTCTTATCCTTTGTAGATTAACTGTCGAATCCCATCTTCCGTTAGGATCGGCTTCGTAAGCGGCAGGTGGGTGCACAGTTGCTAAGCGCACACCGTAGATATCGGCAACTGCATAGTATATCGGTTACCGCCCGTGATTTCAGCAAAAAGCGGGTGAGCGAGCTACGCGGCAGTCATTAGCGTTTTAAATCACTGGGTCCAATATTCGAAGTTGGTTCTACGACTATGGGTTGAGAGAATGCAAGGCGAGATTTGAGGCTGAGGTTGAAGACAGATCGAGGCTAAGGCGGGGCTCGAGGCCGAGGCCGAGGTGGGGCTCTAGGCTGAGGTCGAGGCGAGGCTCGAGGAAAATGAAGCTGACATGGTTCGCGACCAAGGCCGAGGCCAAAACCAAGGCCGAGGCCGCCAAGGCCAATACCAAGGCTGATGCTAGGACTAGTTGTCAAATTATTACTTGGCTCCGAGAACTATGCGAACTGTTATACTATTGCCTGGAGAAGTGATCAGCCACATCACAAGCTATAATCATAATCCCATTATAGTTTCTCACCATGAAGTTGAATGCATATCACAAGCTATAACTAGACCATATATATAGTTTGCCACCATGATGTGGAATGCTTAGTGCAAACTATAACCATGACCCCATTTTAGCTTAAATTGCTTGTCACCGGCTAAAATGTTGCAATGACTAATTCGATACCTATCAGATGAGCTAATGGTTTTTATGTGTCTATAAGAATAATGAACCTAACCCTGAAACTAATGTCCTCGTTGAACTCTAAGTAAAATCAAGAACATGATATCGAATAAATTAATCTAATATGAATTATTTGAAGAAATAATTGAATTTAGAAAATAATATTGATCGTATTGATATATGCTCTTAATTTTTGTGATACAATTTAATGCATGTACATATTCATGCATGCAGTGTGAGTGGAAATTTTTATTGGCCTAAGGTCATTATATTTTTCTTAAATTTTTTCCATAGAGCCAAGATGCTTAGGCACAATTTCTATAGTTCGGGCTAGAGAAAAAGGTATAAGTAGTTAGGAATAAATTAGGTAATATGATATTAGTGTAATGTATGATAAAATATTGAATTTCAAATTAGAACACGCATATTAGACAACACTTAAATTATGATTGAACTTTTAACATCCTGATTAATAGATAATCCTTGCAAGTTAAGCAATATTTAACTGAATTTTAATGTACTGATAATTAATGATAATGATGAGGACAAAGAAATCTAGGTTTTGCCAGAATTTTAAATTAACTTTACAAGCTATGTGACCTTATTACATATCTAACTCAATTAGCAAGTTGGAGCCTAATAGAAATAGTATTAAAGTCTAGGTTTAAGATTTTTAGGGATGTATTTGAATAGATTGCATATTAAATATGGTGCTTTTATATATAAAAATTAAATAAGCCGATGTAAAATTTAAAATATTAAAATAATTTTATTAGAGTTGCACAACGAAAGCATGGTAAGCTCTTATTGTACAGGATAATATATGATTTTTCTAATTTATAATTTATGAACATCAAGATTAATAAGGTGGTAAAAAAACCAACATCATTTGGTATTGTTTTTTTATTAAATTACTTGCATTGCAGTCGCAGCAAAATTGCTTAATAATGCAGCTAAGAAGGTGGCTATGACCCTATTATCATCTTTTGCTTTTAGATTTATCTTAAAATCACTGTGGCGGGGCCAATATAGCATAATTATATAATATCATTTCCAATGGCTAATCTTCTGTCCCCATTAGGTCCGTATTGCATTTTTGAATGCTGTGCTTATGGAAAGTTCATGTGATAGTTTATTATATTTCCACAATCAGATCATCTAATCTTTTTATTATTTCTTGTATATAGTAAGTACAAAAAGATATCACTTTTGTCCTCATAATTAAGTTAGAAGTTTTGCAAATAAAAAAATTCTTTTCATAATACAAGACAGTCAAGGCTTTCTTCATTTCACCAACATTTACAACATATTTGCCAAAGTTAGAGCTTCACCTTTATATTTGAAATGTAGGAGAAATGGATCCTAATAATTGCATTTTAGTATGAATTTTATTTTATTTTTTGTTTAAATCTTTCATTGGATAGGGTATGCATCGCTATCATTTTATTTGCACAGTTTTTTTGCTGTGATTAGTTGAGTTGAGATTTAACTGGTTTCAAAGACTATCACCATATGACTCAATATAGATGCAATATTTTTAGCAACCATCGATCGTTGCAGTTCTTTATTATTTTCCACTATTTTTTTATAGTATTGATTTTAGTGAAATTAAAATTAGATATTAATTTATGAATTTCTATGCTAAAATTTTAAAATTACACTTGCTTAAATATCTTAATGTTATGACACTAAGATAGTGTTTGAAATAGGAGATAAGAGGAGATATCCCCTGGATATCCTTTCTTATTCTCAAAAGCCATAACTATAAGGGATAGCTAGGAATAAAGTTAACCAAAGGGATAATCCATGGTTAACCATGGGATATCCCCTCAATTTATTCCCTAGAAAATGCAAATAGCTGGTTATCCCTCCAAATAAGAGTAAAAAAAAGTTATCCTATGGATTTACCTATTTGCATTTGATATGATCAATGGAATAGCCAGGGAACAAACTCTATCCCGTATACTTATCCATGAATAATATTTTTTCTATCAAACACTACCTAAGTTGCTTCATATTCCCACTACCCTATCTCTCCATTATGACATATAAATAAAAGCAAACCTTGAAAATTAAAATGTTCTAAAATCTCAAAGGATTCTCTTTTAACCTTTTCTTTAGGCTATTTGCATATGATAGGTTCAGAAATAGATGCCTTTATTAACATAAATATATTTATAAAATCCAAAAAAAAGAGCTTTCCTTCTGAATATAATACAATTAATTTTTTTTTAAAAGTTAATCAACATATTCTTTGTTTTGGTAGAGTTTTGAATTTCAACTTTAAATGTTGCCTCTTCTTACTTACGAAAAAATATTATAATTTTCACTCTAATCTGAACTTATAAATAAGATAAAAAAAAATAGATCCAAAATTAATACATTGCATCATGAATTTTAGATCTTCAAATAAATAATTGAAATTTTTTACTAGATGGCATATGAATTTTTATTCAAGTATTTGAATTGTCATTAAGATTGATGTCGTTTTAAAACTACCACAATATAGCACCATCCTAATCTAATAGCCCTTAGCCATCACAAAACAAGCATATTATATTCAATAGATCATTTTACCCTCCAAAGTAAAAGTGTAACTCTATTCTTCTTACTTTCTTCTTAAATTACTCTTCCTTTTGTTCTCGCAGAACTTTTCCTACATATCTCACCATTCTAAATGAGCAAAGCGCCCACGGCTATCATGTTCATGGTCCCCCTCTCCAAAATTATGTGCCTTGTTGACCTTATTTTTTCCTTCTTCATTATCACCTAGGAATGACAATAGGATGGGAGCAAGGATAAGGAGCTACCTTTCACACCATCCCCATCTCTATCCCTATGAGGATCTCTATCTCTACAGGAATTTGCATCTTTACTTATGTTTAATAAGATCTCTTTTTATTCTCATAAATATCTTCATCCATGCCAACACATTTTTGATATTAAAATATTTTTTTATTTTGACTCTTACTCACTATATTTTAAATAAAAAAATTATTAAGTTTCATATAATATATAATAATTGAAATAGACTCAAATAAATTTATTAAGCTAATTCATAAATAACATATTAAACTATAATTTCAAAAAATACAATAACATAAGCCTATAATCATAAATTATTTTACAAGAAACAAATATAACCAACCACAAGTCTCAATAAATATAAAAAAGTAAGCATATATAGTTTTAAAATATTTTAAAATTATGTATAGAGCTATATTTAGGATATTAAAATAATATAATAATATTTAAATAATATAAAATATACTGAGACCCAATGAGGTAGGGATTAAGGATTCCGTGGGATAAGGAGCACCTTTCCCATCCCCACTCTATCATCATTTATGAAGATAGAATTTTTTCCATTTCTATTTTCATCCCTATCCTTATTCCTATGGGAAGAAAAAAATCCTTCATCCCTATCTCATTTGGTCATTTCCCTATGGGGATAGAAGAAATGAAGAAAATTAACATCAGCTCTAGCAAAGCAACATCTCCTCTGATCTCTTTAGATCTTCATTGTCCTTTTCTCATCAATTGCACTTCAATTTTTTTTAAAAAAATTATAAATATTTTTATCTAACTTGCTTTAAGTATATAACTAGTATATTCCCATGCAAAGGATAAGCAATGGTATGATCACTTCAAGGGAAATTTTATTTGGCCCGCAATTTTTACTGAGCAGCTCTCTGCACCACTTTAAAAAATGTAATATTTACCCTTAAAACTTTTGGACCAAAATAACCCTCCTTATTTAATAGCCCCCCCTCCCTTCCCGTCATTTTTTTTCAAGTTCGTGCATCCCCACCCCCCTCGCCAACCCCTTCCCCCTCCCCATCATCTTTTTTTTTCGATTCATGCATTGTTGCCAGCTCCTTCCCCCTCCCCGTCATCTTTTTTTTTTTTTGGTTCATGCGTTGTTCGGCCCTGTGTGGTCGAACATGTAAATTCTGTTCGGCCACACAGGGCCGAACAACCTCAACATGTTTGGCCCTGATTGGCCGAACAGTTTTCTTCTGTTCGGCCAGAAGAAAACTGTTTTGTTCGGCCCAGAAGAGCTGAACAGAGGGGTCGAACAGAAGAAAATTATTTTGTTCGGCCCAGAAGAGCTGAACAGATTTCTCGCTGTTCGGCCTAGCAGGCCGAACAGAAACTCTCTGTTCGACCAACTAGGGCCGAACAGAGAACGGAGGCTAAAAAAAAAGAAAAATGAGGGGACGAAGGGGGAGATGTGACGGAGCCGTTGGACACGTACGAACGCCGGAAGGGAGGGATCTTGGCTAAAAAAAAAAAACAACTTGAAGGAGGTAGATCGAGTGAGGAAAAGAGGGAGAGGAAGGAAGGGAAGGAGGAAGGGAGAGGAAGGCAGGGAAGGAGAGCTTACCTTGCGTGCCGGAGAGGACGCTCCGCTGCCAGGGAAGCCGCTGTCGGGGAGCACGAGGTGAGCGCAAGCAAGGGGGCGGAATGGAGAAGGAGATGGGGGGGCCAAATAGCAATTTTGGAAGGGGGATGGGAGGGAAAAGGGGCAGTTTAGGAATTTTAGAAAATTAGGGAGCTACTGAGTAAAATAGGAGGGCTCTTAAGTAAAAAAAAAAAGTAAAATGGGGGGCTCCTCAGCAAAATAGGTGGTCCAAATAGAATTTCTCTCACTTCAATGGTCAAATAAAATATGACTGTTGGGCTATCGGAGCTCTAATTGTTGACTATTGGCTTTAGATCGGTCAACCATTCATTTTGCAACAATCGATCGTTGGATCAAACAAAAACTTGGTTTTGTAGGTTTTATGTAGAACGGTATATTCCAATCGTTTTGTAAACCGATTGATCCTACATACCTAGTTTTAAATTTTTATGATAATATTTATTTAATTATTAACCCAAAATCTAATCTAATTCATGTTAAGGGTTTTAAGCCTTGTACACTTATTCTCTTACAAAATTTTATAATATAACCTTAGAAAAAAATAAAAGTATAAATAAAATATTTCCTTTAGACATTCTTGCACTGGTTGGTAGATGATCTTTCATTATTTTTCTTCAACTTCAATTACTTGCATGCAACTTTAGTTTAAATATGTGCTGGATAATTTTTTGCTTATGTTTTACTTTGTGACGACTATAGTACCTATCTTATTATTATAAACTCGAGCATTGCATTAATCATTGAATCAATATTTTTGTTATTATTAAAATATATATTATTGAACCTTTAAGTTCAATACTAACGTTATAATTTCAAGTATTGTGATTGAAAAAGAAAATAAATAAAAGCATATATAATAAATTGAGAATAAGTATTTATACTTTCAAAATGAAAGTTTGAGAACAATTTTTTTTAAGAGGAGGAAGATGTGAAATCCAGCCCTTTTGAATTAGCTCACTTTATATTAAAACCTAATTTAACCAAATTGAGTTAAAGGAATTATCAAAAATAATAAAGTCTGATATTGAGTTAGCTTTCTAATGCATTTTTAATCATTCAAATTGGAGTTCAATTAAGAAGGTTAAAGGCAATTTTATGAACATATAATAGTATTGAAGAGCTTCTAAGAAATTATGAAAATAACATTAATGCTGATAAAAATGATTTTTGATATTTTTATTCAAATTTTTAAATTGCAAAACCATATTAGATGGGTCAAAAGATTGCTATGAGTTAGGAATCTATTTTTAAATATTTATTAAGTATTTATCTATTTATTTTTTTTAAAAATGATGTCCTATAAAAACTGGGAAGTCTATCGATTTAGGAGACTAGTATCCTATGAAAAATAAAAAACTCCTTGGCTTTATAAATTCTTTTTATAAATAGGGCTCATGTAAAATCTTTTAATATCAAACTAATAGTTTAGAATGTGGACATTAAAGGATTAAGAAAATTGATGAAGTCATTATAGTTCAGAAGGTGAAAGTTGAAGGATCAAGAAAGTTGATAGAGCCCTTGAGTATCAAAATTTAAGGATTAATTCTCATCAATTTTATTTGAAACATAACTAACTTAAACATAAATTAGAGTATTTTATAAATTGTTCATAGTTGCTAAAAGGATTCTATAATTTTTAGAATTAATTACATAAATCTAGATAAAATACATTGCTAAATAATATATTTGCATATATATCTAATTTTTGTTAATGTATTCAAATTATTTTGAATTATTCATATTTAACAAATTACTTTGAAACGTTGTAGTATTTGATAATATATGAAATTGAAAATTTAATTTCTTGCGTATCACGTTTATTGAAAAATTTTAGATCAAGCAAATAGGTTATGACTGATTGCTATTACTGCTATTTACTACAAAAACTTTACTATGAGAAAATAATTTAAGACCTTGATATGGAATTATATGATGATCGATAACACAAATAAGTTAAGTTATTTAATACAAAATTATTAGAATTATTGATAATAGAAACATGAATGATAAGTGTAATATTAGAAATTTTCAATCTCTTATGTTATAATAGATGATAAATATCAGGCTCACCTCTGTAGAGGATAAGAGGATATATGTGATGATACGATTCCGATCCATAAGGTTAAATATGATGCATTGATTCTATAACAGGGATTATATAGTTTAAAGATTGTAGACCTGTTATTATAATAGATATTAATGCATAAACACAAGATTATTGTTTTGATAAATCAGTATTATTGTTTAGAATATCATACATTATCGAAATTGTTTATAAAAATATTATACATGCATTATTGTATTGCAAGTATATTTTAAATTGCAGTGTTATACTTGATCCATTTAAATTGTGTTACTTATTAAGCATTGCTTATAAAAATTTTTTTTTTTTTTTAGAGATTGAGATTGAGATAAAGGATGGATTTGGGTAGAAATTGGCCTCAAATATTTAATTAAGTTGCTATTTAGACATTGAATTATTATAGTTTGGATTCAAGAAACATTTGGTATTTTAATTTTAGCCTCTATAATAGTCTTTTAGCTATTGAAAGTGTATCTAAATTTGATTAGTTTGACTTAATGAATAATTAGTTTATTTGTAATAATTGATTATTTGTTCATGAGAGACACTTTGTGTGATGTAAATTTATTTTCATATATATGCAGTAGATTGTTACAAGTTAGATCCATCTTAAATCTGGAGATGATAGAAACAATCTACAACCTCGCTCTCACATTCTGTCTCATTAAGTTAGATCAAAATTTAATAAGAAATGCTATAATTGACTTATGGACAACCTCAAAAAAATTTGTGTTTCAGCATCTCCTGCTCCACAATCATGTATCGAGTCTACTTTGCTACCATTTATATTGCAGAATCTCATATAAAAAAATTAGAAAATATATATATATATATAATTCAAATCTCTTAGCCCTAGATAAGCATCTAAAATTATAACTAATATCAGACTCAGTAAGCTCCAGCATAGATCATCATGCTAAGTTACTTATAATCATCAATAGAGCTTTCTCACTATGAAGTAAAACGCAAAGAGATAAATCTCGAGATTTGTTGGAGAATAACTACAACAGTTAAATAATAATTTGTTGGCTTCATGACATACACGAAACTACAAAACATATATAAAACTACAGATTTAAAGGATAAGTACAAATACAAATCTTAAATTAAAAATAAACATTTCTACAAAGCGTCATTTGGGATAAAACCCTTAGAGAATGCCTGCCCCTTCCATTGATATCCAACTGCAACATCAGTGAAGAACAATTAATTATATTATAGTCAGTAATTTATTATAAAGAGATATTTTTCTTACTAGTGTCGGATCAGTCCGCACCTATTTTTTAAATTTAAAACTTAGGTACAATTCATTTGGTGTTTATGAACAAATTCTTTACTTAAGAAATAACATCCGTGCACCATCACACTAAATATGCGTACAATTTTTTAGATTCTCTTAGAAAAAATGATATAAGGAAGATGTTCCATACATCGTGCATCTAACAAACTATACCTAATTAGTTTCATCCTCTAAAATCATAAAAAAAATAAAACTGATGATAATAATCACTGTGAAAAGGGTAACAAAACAAAAGAAAGATTAAGTTTGCACTTGCAATAAAAAAGGAAAATCAAACAAATAAAACATGATCATCATTAAAATCCTCTCTATCAAAACTGTGGACAAATTATAAAGAAGAATTCTAGTTCTAAAGGTTCCATGGAAGAAGGGAGAGGATTTTATAGACAAAGTAAAATACTAACATCTTAGACCACAAAGAATTGTATATTATCAAACATAAAACTAAAGTAACGAATTAGCTGTGAAAAAAATAAAGTCTCTTAATTTGAAAGAAGAATGAGAGGAGCAATTAATAGTCAGATACCTGAAAATATTAATTACAAGACAACAATTATGCAGTGCTAAAAACAAAACTTACCCAAACCTAATTATAATTTGCGAGTAAAAAACCTTGTGGGAAGAGAGAACAGACTGAAAGCAGGATCATCATTAAATTTAGATACGAGGAAAAGATATATTACGACTAAGTAGGAGGCCAATAAAAATTTAATTTTGATGCGTAAACAGTAACAACTATTATCTGATACGAACTGGTCCCTAGCATGTTTGATTGAAACGACCTTAACATAACAATGAGATGCTACGAGAAAAAGGATGCTAAAGGAGGAAGTAAACATAGGTTTTTTTTTTTTTTTTTTTTTCCCCTGATAATTCAGTCTATAGAGAAGCAGAAGTTCACGGAAAATGAGCCAGAAAACAAACACAAAGAAAAAACCAAAATTGATGGCAATTACAAGGAGGAGGAAGAGGAGGAGCATACAAATTCTAATATGTGAAGCTCAGATTCCAAAAGGCTATCTCACCTCCATTCCGATGGCTGCCGCCTCAGACGACGGTGACATCAGCGTCATCGGCGATGAGATCTCCATTGATTAAATCCCTGTAGGCAGCCACCGGCCAGATAAACCCCCTCCAGACGAGGCTGGTGGCGAGGGGAACATCGATGATGATCTCCTTCTCTGCTGGCTTCTTCTCGTCCCGGATGGCGATCAAATAGCTCCGGCCAACCCATCCGATCCATCCAGCGATGTAGAGGAAGATGAGGCCCGGGGTGATGAACTCGCCCCAGTGGCGCTGGTCGCCGCTGACGATGAGGTGGGGGAGGCCGTCGGAGCCGCAGAGGAGGCCGAACTTGCCGTAGTTCTCAAACCGGCGCTTGGTCTTCTCCATGGTGGCCTTGATGGCGAGGGCCGGGGCGGAGTCCGGCGCGTACTTCTTGAGGGACGCCTCCAGCTTCTTGAGGGACTGCTTCTCCCGCTTCGCGAAGGCTTTGGACTCCTTGCAGGGGGTCAGCCCGGCGATGTCGGCGGCGGCCGGAGGCGGCGCGGCTGCAGAGGAGAGGAGGATCGAGGACAGAGCCACGGCGGCGGAGAAGGTCTTTAGCGACGAGGAGACGTCTTGGTTTTCTTGGGCGTGAGAAGTAGAGCAGGAGATGGAGAGTCGGGGTTTGGAGTGAAGACGGGGGAGGCGGGGTTTGGGAGCGAGGGAGTTGGAGAGGGTGGTGGAGTGGATGGAGGTGAGGCTGGCCATTTTGCTATGCTCTCTCGCTCTCTCTCTCTCTCTCTCTAGTTTTTAGATTTGTTAAAAGGAAGAGGAGGAGAAAGAGGGGGAGGATAAGGCCAAGGCGGGGGGAAGAGGATTTGGGCGGGGAGGGGAGGGATAAGGTGAGAGGAAGGAAGGGATGAGGTGGAGGGTGGTGATTGGGCGAAGGCGTTTGGTGTGGGTGCGTACCTGAGATTTTCTTTGAATGAATCTCATGGCTGTGGTGAGCGTTGAGCCCAGAAGAGCCATGTTATCCGTATTTGATTAATTATAAAATTCAATGGATCTATTCGTACACCGAATTAGAGTTTTTAAGCGCTCATTTGGTTTTTTTTTTTAAATAATTTTTTGAGAAAAAAATTGAGAGGTTAAAAAAAAAAGGAAGACAATAATAAACATCATCACCTCGCAATGAACATATATGCAGATTCTGCATATAATTTCTTCTTTTCTGTCTAACTAAATGTGAAAAAAATAAGAACAAAAAATTCCCTTCTAATTTTTTTTCTCCAATCAAGCAAGCATTAATAAAAGAAGATAAAAAATAGACCTCCATGCAAAATCTTGATGACCAGAAAAACAAGAATGGAGGTAGGTAGGTTGTTTTATATAAAATTTAAGAACGTTTTACAAAATCGATGTAAATAGTGTCCTCTTGAATCCCTACAAAATCGATGTAAAAAAGTGTCCTCTTGAATCCCCTATAGCTTGACCATCGTATAAGATTAATCATTGGAAATTAATTGTTTGAGCTAAGGCGCTGCTTTTCTCACCGAAAGATTTCTCGTATCGATAGGAATATGACGCCGCGCCACCACTCTTTAACTAGATTTGCTTCCAACCAAAAAAATGAGGATAGAGTTTTAATATACCATTATGAAATCATTCCCCTGAATTTTCTGCAATTTTAATATATCATTATCTTTTAGACATAAATGAGGATAGAGTTTTATACGAGTTTGTTTTTGCTCGATAACGAAAACAAAACGTAATAAACTGAAAAATTTTAGAGCTAGGAGGATGCTGTTTTTGTAGTTGTAAAAAGCAAACACGGTTAGTAGAATAGATTCATAAAAATTACCATTTGAGTAGGGGTGCAACTTGGGCCGGGTTCAACCTGAACCCGGCCCGCAGAACCCGATTTGCAGCAGTACTCAAACTCTAATTTGCTTAACCCGAACCCGAAGGATCCAGGTTGAACCCGGACCGATTTGCAACTTGGGCCGGGTTAGGTTGCAGTTAACCCGAACCCGAGAAAACTCGAACCCGCAAAGCCACAAGCAGTAGGCCCACTGGTATTGTGGAAGTGATGATTTAGCCTTGTTTGTTAGGTTTAAAGTATGTAGAGCTGACAATAGTTTTGTGAAAGTGATGATTCTTGGTATGAACATTCCATCAGAATCTTCATTACCTTTTAAAATGAGCAATATACCTTTAACCATTGCATTTTATCATGTAATGTTGGTGGGCCAAACTAGTATCTTTATTTTTTTAATTATCTTCTTTGAGACATTTGTAACTTCTAATATGAAATTTGCTAAAATTTTATGAAAGCATATGAGAAGAGGTGATGAGCAGAAAACTAAAACATCTAGGAAAGGGTGATGAGTAAAAAAATCATAGAGCTTTGGATGTCGAATGCAGTCTCGCTATTTGAAAAAGATCTCTCATACCATACTTATGTGGTCTTCTAACTGGCTCTTATATCATCTCAATATTTTTTGCTTCCAAGGATAAATGTGACTTCATCAATGCATATGGTGGCTATTGAAATGTTATGCAACATTTGAATTACTTTGAATATGTTTTGGTTTAAGAATGTACTTTTTTTTTGTTTAGTCTTATGTAAAAGATGTATATTTTTAAACATATAATTTGAAATGTGAAGCTTGTTTGTTTCAAACTTTAGCTTGTTTATACAATATAAAGCTTATTTGTTTCAAACTTTAGCTTATTTGTGCAATGTTAAGCTTGTTTGTTTCATATTGTCCTTTTTTTTTTTTCTATCAATCCGAATTCCAACCCGAAACTCAACCCGAACCCGATTTTTAAAAATAGGGTTAGGGTTGAAGTTTTACAAATAGGGTTAGGGTTAGGGTTGACATTTTATAAATAGGGTTAGGGTTAGGATTAGGGTTGAGGGAAACCCGAGTTTCATAAGCCCGAGTTGCACCCCTACATTTGAGAGGGAACATATGCATCACCATGGAATTATGTCCATAAAAAGGGGAAAGATATTAATTCGGAAGTAATGGAGCGAGACTCGTTTATGTTTGAGAACACAAATGAAAACAACTTTGTTTGGCAGGCAGGCAGGCAGGCTAGTAGCAGAACCATTAGTAAATGTTTCAGGAATTAAAAAACATTAGAGAAACCAGCTCCAGGAACCACATAGATAACTCTAAAGAATGGGTAGAGCAGTTTTCAATTTTTCATACCCTCAGGAGTGCCAGTGTCATATATTAGCAGTTAAATCACCAGAATGCTTAGTCATCCTCTAAGAACTTACCAACATCATACAGATAACTCTCAAGATATGTGGAAATAGCCAGGCAGCAACCATGTACTCTCACTCTGAGAAGATAGCAATTGAGTTCGAGACTACAATATCTTTCCAACAAAAAAGAAAAGAAAATCCAACCAAAAAAACCATTCTACAAGACAAACATTATGATATTTGCTGGAATAATCCTTGTGATGCCTACAACTTTCAAAGGCTTCAGTACTAACAAACTAAATCGCATCAAGTAGCAGCTTTTTTTTCTCCAACTCTTTGACAACTCTGTAGGGCTAAATGGAACTGAACACAGCGTACAACCTTTGTGGAGGATGGAATCGAATTCTGATAGCTGTTGACACAAACATCAAATGATAATGATTATCAACTTCTCACATATGGCATTCGAGTTTTGTATAATGGCAATTAGAATTTGCATTGACTAGCAAAACTTTGTCCAATGGGTGTAACACCTGATAACTACGTGAAAAGGCAACAGGATCTAAAATGGCGCCACCACTCATCAACAAATGAGCGATGGTATTCCGAGAGAGAGAGAGAGAGAGAGAGAGAGAGAGAGAGAGAGAGAGAGAGAGAGAGCGCACCAGGTTGGTGTTACCACGGTCTGTCTGCCAAGATAAACTCTAAGGCAGATTTCGATTAAGCAAACCTTGAAAAGACAAGTATAGATCCTTGTTGCCTGCACCAAATATCTCTTCTGCTTTTTTCAGAGTTTCCTGCAAGTCAGTAGAAGGCATGTAACAAATTATGTTACCACTGACTTTACAGAGAATGAGATTTCTAACATCAGGAGAGAATCTGCAAGCTGGCAAATGATGCAACAACTTACTTCCCGTGACTGTCTGTGAGCATTGAGCTCCTTGATATTAGCTAAAAATGCTCCAAACTGCTCATATGAGAGCCGGCTCCTGAAATACACAAGCATTGGAATAGTCTCGCAGCTAAGTTGACATAATCTAATCCAACACAGCATGTCAAGAAGCATGTACTAACCTAGCTTGACGGAAGAATTCCTTTCCATCAATCCGAGGAGTGCGTCCTGAAAATTTGAATCACACAAAGTAATTTATCACATGCTTGGTAGAAGAAATTATTCATGCTGAATATTAAGATATATAAAAGAAAAACAGAATAGTAAAATGAGTTGACTTTTTCAAAGAGATATCAGCCTATTTCAGGTGAAACCCAGATTTTGATGGTCACTAACTTGGATGAAACCCCTTGAATTTATCTGAAAAAGACAACCCAGACTAAAAAAATGGTTAATCTATGAGATTGACCTTGTTACCTTGAGTGGTTCTCCACTAAGATCCAGTCAAGTTCAGATCGAACTGAACAATTTGAATGATACAAATTAGTACTTTTGTTTTACCATTTGATGCATGAGCTTGGCATCTCTAAATCATATGTTTTTAATATTTAAACATTTTAAAGGTAGCAGATTACATTCAATGGCTCGAATTATCAATGTGGCACTTGCATCGTTCATTCTAGACCTCACTATATTTAAGTGAAGATCCACTCAAATGCAACCAAGACCATCTCATTATCTATAATATATTAGGCATATATAGCCATCATCCATTATACATTTTCATGTATTCAGCTACCAACTTATGAATTCTATTTAAAAATATTGCTATTACTTTTTAGGAATATTCCCTACCTATCTAAACTATACCATACAACCATAATAATTATCATTAATTTTCAAATATCTCATGATTGCCAATAATTGTTTTCTCAAGTTTTCTAAATTTAGATGTTTCAAAGCTCTTGTCCCCTTATCTTACAACTTCAGAGTACGTAATTCTAGAATTGACCCACTTCTGTCCAAGACCATCCAAAAGGACCAAAACACATAAAATATAGGTAACCAAAAGAAATTCCAAACCATGAATTTGTCTGGTTATCATAAACCTGGCATAGAGCGCCCACGAGGAGGAGAGCTTGCTGCTGATGACAGCTGGCTTGATGGATACCATGGTGACATTGCAATGTGCCCTTCAAATAGAGGTTTTGTTGGTGAGGCAGCACCGGACATCAATTTTGGTGATCCTGAAGCAGAATACTTTCTAGGAGACCCACTAGTTGATGTTATTTTTGGTGTAGCGGCTGGAGTCAGACGTGGGGTGATATGTGGTGTGGTGGAGAATTTCTGTCCAGCTGGTCTTGTCACTGTACCAAGACGGCTCAAATTTCATCACCAACAATTTGAATATCTGATAATGATCATGAGATATAAGCTTCTAGATGTACCATCTTGAATTGCATTTCCCATTTTTGCAGATCCACTGACTAGATTTGATGCAGCGCGGCTAAGGCTCCCTTCATCTTCAGGATAAGTATGAAAGTAGTCATGCAAGCAACCGATGATAAGAAAAGACTTCTTGTTCTTTTTGAAGCAATGGATGAAGATAAACTTCAACATGACAACACAAACAAGTAAAAGATTGTTCCCAAACCTTTCCAAGAAATTGCTTTGGCAACTGACTGATCATAGGTCCTTATGTCAATGGTTTCTTGTGACTGCTAAGTACAGCAGAAGGAGATTATTACTATAAGAAAAGAAAAAGAAAAGAAAATCTAAATAATCTTAATTTATTAGGATTAAGGTTTACCATTTTGATACCGGACCCGTGTACCAGTATCACACCGATACAGTTTCAATAGGTCTGGTATGCAAGTCGGTCCAGCATACCAAAACTCTATATACTCCGGTACTGAGTTACAGTATGATACTGATACAGTACAGTACACCTACTATGGGTGGTTTGTACTGGTATGGCATACCATGATTAGAATATTAGATATTCAATGAGAATAGTGAGGATTGGACCAAAAAAAAAAAAAAAAGAAGCTTCTGAAAAGTAAGCATCAATTGCAAATAATTGGATGAACTTACAGATGAATTATCATCATTCAGTGACTGCATCAAGTGCCTCTTAAATGTCTCCAACTGCCAAATGAAATGTTTTAGACTTTCTGATGAATGAATGGATATAGAACATGATGATTTCAGATAAAAACAGAGAGTAAGCATGAAACATACAGCTAGCATAAAATCAGTTGCGTCAAAAATAAATATATCATTCGCCTCAAGTCATTAGGCATGGCCATATAATGACAATTTCTTATGGCAAAACAATAAGCTTGCCAGACACAGGTTAAATTTTAAAATAAGACTGGCAAAGACAAAAGAAACCAGACCTACTGGACACCTTCCAATAATAGACCATTAGTCCATTATCCTGACATATTAATTAACTGAGCACCTGTGGCATCAGTAACACCACATCTCTGTTCAAGAATGACTGCTTGTGTCATGTAAGTGATATTCTGCCAGTTGGGATGTCGATATGAGCACAACTTCTTGCAGCCAATCTACATTTTCAACAATTGTGCCACTTACTCCCCACAGACTATTTCTAAGTTCAACACTTTGAGCAGGCAAAACTAATCATTTTCACACAATTAGCTGTTCCCTATCCTTTTTTAACCCTTAAAATCTTTATGTCAAGGAGATTGGATTTAGCAATTGAAAAGTAATTCAAATTTAATTGCACTAATTAGAGAATGTTATTGTATTCCATATTCTCTTTGAGGATTGAATTATTATCTTGGACTATCTCCATCAACACTTTTAAGAGGCCACTACAAAAGAAATACATTGGTTCCTGATTATGGCAAACAGCACAGCATGTAATTACCTAAAAGAGACAGAGTTCACTACAAGGTAAACTACAATTTACCAAGCACTGTAGAAAGTAGTCTGTATTATTTTTGGTGCCATTATATGCACTAAAAGAACATATCTTAAAATTGTATCTCTCTAATCTGATGAAGGAAGCTTCTATTGAAGATATTTTCTTTCTGTCTGCATGTGGGAGTGTCCTTGCATTAAACCTAATGAAAATAGCACAGATGATATTATATCCTTGAGCTATGAACCTGAATCCTTTTAATCATAGCTAAGTATTTACTAGCCATGTTCAATTATGTTCTCTTTTCAGACTTCCACAGAAGTTATTGAAAACTGTATATATCATGTTTTGAGCTCATTTGTAAAAACTTCCTTGTCATCTGAAAACAAGCATCAAGGTCTAGCATGAGGCCAAAGAATCCTCCCTTTCTTCAAGAAATCTTGCAGCCAATGACCTATTTTCCATTGCCAATAAAAAAAATGTATACCTGTGAACTCACATCTGGCCATTGATTAATTAGAAAGTATCAAAACTGACTTCAGCCAGTGAAAGAAACTTCTTATCGAAGAAAACATAAAGTACATTTCAAACTACAAATGAACTTAAAAAACAGTTATTTTATGTCATAATAATAAAAATTAAAGACAAAATGCAAATATAACAGACATTCAACATGTGACATTCCTAACTGAACAAGCACAAAGCATCATTTTAGGCTTTTAAGCAAGGTCTAAATGAGGTCAAACCATGAAGATAAATCACAGTAATCAAGAGCTTGTAATGCTTGGAAAGGACAATCTTGGGGAAACTATCTTCCAACACATTCCAAACACGATGTTTTTACATCAGAACAGATGAAAAGAAACAATGCTAACCATTAACTTAAGTCAGATTTGTCTTTGGAAAAGAAAATACAAGATGAGTAGTTTTCAATGACTGTTAGAAAATTCCAATATCTTTCATTTCAAATTCTCTGGAAAAGCGGGCAAGAAAAAATTCATATCAGTCTTGCAAAATTTTATCCTTTATCATAAATAAACAAGCTATGATTCTAAAAGTTGAGGCAACAAAAGTATCCTAATTTTTAGAAATACTTTTTGGACAATAGTAGTTGTTGATTATCAAGATGATTGTAGCAAGATATATTAGTTGCAGCTAACCCAAAAACTCCATACACATGCAAAAGGACCCACAATGAATCCAACCAGAAGTAAAAATATAAGAGGATAAGTATGGGAGCTGACGTAAAAGAGCAATGAAAATTTCTTCTTCTAATGGTAGAATCTGTGTGGACTACAATTTAGCCACAAAAAAATGCCATTCAATTTGTACCATAGAATAACAGCAGTAATGTAAATGTAGTTCACATTTCACCTCTTTAATTGATCAAAATTAATGCAAGGTTTTATGTCCTAACCCACCTGATAGCAGGCATATCATACTAATCCAATAAGGTATCAGCATGGTACAAGGTATGGTACCATATGGTACTGTAATGACCATGATGCTGTTGCTGTGGACTCCCACAGCAATAACATATGCCAGTGCAAGGGCATACTGTAACAACACATCCCATGCTGGTAAGCCACAAGTACAGGAATTGGTATTGAGATCGGAAGATTTGGATCAGTGTCTTTGTTTAAGATCTTAATCAGGGCATTGATGGTGTCATCCCAACAAAATGATTGGGGTGCAGTCAAAATAGAGCTAATGGAGACTCACAAATTTCAATTTTGTAAAGAATTGTCTGTTAAAACTCCACAGAAAAATCAGTAGAGAGTTCTAGATCAAAGCAAATCAAATAAATGTTCTTCGTCATGGATCTGAGCACAGGATTTTAATGCAGATTTTGTCATGTAGCAAGCCCATCCTAATCATCAGAAAAATTCTTGGATTATTCATGAATTTTTCATTGACCATATGATTTTCTAAACAGATCTGTCAAGTAATAAAACTAAACAGATGAAATTAAAAGCATTCAACAAATCACAAGTTTGCAATTTCATAGTTATTAACTCTTTTCAGTGGTGGTAGCGGTGGTGATTTTTTTATTGTTCTTACATCTTGCTTGCTCGTTTAAACATGTGTAGATATATAAAAGTATTTTAATAAGTTTACGTTCACATCATTTTATTTTACTGATTTTTAACTATCCAAAATCTTTCCAAACATTTTCTTAAATCTCTACATGATTTCTGAATTCCAATTATTTTCCCTTCAGAAAATACCCTCTGTTACTGGTATCAAGGTGTTATATTTCATGAGATGGGGCTATCTCAATTTTTCATAGAACGGAATGCACCACCATTCTGTTTCATCCAGATACTTGGAATAAGAGGTTTCGAAAGAAACGCCGATTGGGACAATGGGATGATGATAAGTTGGCTTCATTCCGACATTTGGAGCAACAACCTGTCCTGACATTCCACAAGACATCGAAACTTGAAAACCTGACTAGTGTCATAAGAACCCTGGCAAAAATTTAAGCATAGTTTTGTCAAGCCAGTCAAGATTCTCTGTTGTCTTGTTCTTGATAGATTCACCACATGGTGAAAAACGCATTTCAGACCATACAGAATGATAGCAAATGCATTGAAAGTAGCTAACTTATTGTTCAATATGTAGTTTATTGCTACAGAATATCAAAGGGTGCTATGTCCAACAAAAAATGAAGAAGCAATTGTGAGCTTACTACTTATCTTTGCAGGAGAAATGAGAACTAAGCTTGTTTTTACTAGTGCCTCATCACCTGATATGGTGCACAATGAAATGGTGAATAGGATCTCAAGAAAAAAAAAAAAGATGCAATCCTTCAGTGAAGATCATGTTGCAACATGGCATCAAATTTAACATAATCTTTATTTTAAAGCAAAAGAATATGACTTCAGCATGAATAACCAAACCATGACAAAATCCTAGTCAAATATATGTCGACTAAAATGGTGTGGGAAAAGTGATTATTCACTCTGCATTATTACAAATCACAATGGCTTTAAGCTATGCCTTTCTGCCAGATAAGTGACATTTTGTCACCTTCCACGGCCCAATACAAGCAGATACAAGCTTCTCATCCCTTTATGAGGCATTAAATCATTTTCCCTTATCTTCAATTCAAGCAAGTACAGCTAATTCACACTATTGTCCTTCCCCTCTTACTACAAATAATCTCTATCCATTGTATCCATCATCATTGATCCTCAATGAAAATATGGATAAATCTAGTGCAACCCTACAACAAAAAAGTGAACAATGTTGGACTCCTCACATGGTTTGCATTTGTTTCAGTTCAACAAAAATATAGGATTCTATCATCGCATATGCCACTTCCTTCGATCAAGAAGGGATACTTAACACTGAATGAAATGCATACCAACTGAAACCTTTAAGGCGCATTCCAACCAAACATCAAGAACTACGAAATCGCATGCATAAAGTATCAAAGTAAATTTATCAGAAACGGTTAAATTAAAGTAAAATGACAAAAAAAAAAAAAAAAAAAAAAAGAAGACAGGATCGCACCTTTGCTAAATCCCGGGCTAACTTCTTGGACGTCTGAGCCAGCGAATCACGCTCCTTTGACAGCTCGATCTAGCAAAATCATGAAAAGAGAATCTAATAAGCAACAAAATACCATCGTACGCAGCAAAAGAGGATTCGAGGGCTCACATTCTCCGCAAGGGAAACTCTCAGCCTGGCATCGGCCTCCTGGAATCTGCAGTCAAGATGCGAGAGCTTGTCCTGGAGCTCCGCGATCACACGATCCTTCTCTGCCACATTCTGCCGCAGCTTCCCGTTCTCCAGCTCCAGCTTCGACACCCGGGACGCGATCGCCAAGGAGGTGATCTTCCTCGCCAGGTCCAGCTGCTCGTAGGGATCCGTCGGAATCACCGCCAGGATCTCGTCGGGGAGGTGGTGGTCCGCCCCACCTCCCTTCCCCCCAGCGCCACTCTGCGTCATCTCCGCCGCCAAAAAAACCCTAACCCTAGCTCCCTATTAAGAGATCAGAACCCTAGCGAAGGCTTAATGGGGGGGTTTTATTTGAATCTTTCGGGGAAGGAACTCGTTTCCCTCGCTTCGCCTCTCTCTCACGCACAAATTCCTCTAGAGAGAGGGGCGAAAATGGTGGAAACTTTGATGATATCGCCGCCGCTTAGCCGTAAATAATGAGCTTGGCAAAGAAAGATAACCAGTTTTATTACGTTATGATTGCTGTCGTAGAGCTGTTGCCCTCCTTAGGATGGTGGGTTCGGTGTAGTGGTTAGACCGATCATTAAATTCGAAATTTTGATTTCCCGGGTTACGCTGTTCGGTGCGGCGAGTCCGGCTCCGCCGTCAAAATTCAAATTCGCCGAAATGTCGCATCATGCTTTCCCTGAAGCCGTTGCTGTGAGCCTGTGATCCATTGCAATTTGCAAATGGATTAGTTCGCTCATTTTTTTTAAAAAAAATTTGAATGAATTATTTCTTTATGAAAGATCATAACGGCTTATTCCAGATTTAATTTTTGTGGATTAGAGTAGATAACAAGCCAAAGCTCGCCACCCTTTCCATTTGAGAGGTAACTTACCTCATGCGAACTGTTATGAATCTACGGTCTATTACGAACTCAACTTACGGGGCCTGAATACTCTCTCCCCGTATCTTCTCTCAAACTTTTGCGTTTCGAGCCATATGTACGAAACTCCGGCATCTAAAGTTAAACAACGCTTTAAGCCTGCCAATTGTCCCGATTCACAGCAAGGGATGCTGGGAAACACAGCCCAGCCTAAACACCCATAGATCTGAGGTGGGCCGCGAAAGGTTTAATCCCAGTCCCGGGTACACATTAGAGCTCCGAGTTAACCTTCAATTTTCGCGTCTTTTTTGTTTGGGAAAAAGAGAAGGAAAAAGGGGCAAAAACCCACCCACAACAGCAACCAAAGCAAGGGCGACCATACGAATTTTATCAAAGTATGGGCAACCCTATTTCAATTTCAAGATTTCAGCAAAGTCATTCTACGGACGGGTTTAAAATTCTAAGAACAAGTCATCACAGAATTGTCCAAGGCTCCACTACCAAATTACAAACGTGACATTTCATTTCATTGTTACATGAGAGAAGTAGCCTATTCAATTCTAATCCGATAAATCATGCAAATTTATGATACAAGCCGCTTAGATGAAGATACCAAAAAAAAAAAAAAAAGGGAAAAAGAACAAAAAAACAAAAGCTTGACAAATGATACAAACTATATCGCATACAACCAACCATTTTATAACAAGCTGCGTCATAACCTATGGCAGTCGCTTTGAATGTCAGCATCATAACTTCTCTCCATGACACGTTGTTGTATGGTGTCCATTGAGGATCTGGATATCATTTCCCCTTTGAACTGGGGTAAATATAAGAACTTTATGTAACAGTTTCATTTTCATGTTGGGGGTTTTCTGCAAAAACTTGGCCCTGGTCTGGCACATCTCTGAACATGGAAAAGAAGGATACAATGCCATCAGAAGAAGTTCCACCTAAGATCCATAGCAGGAAGGAACCAAATGGGTTGAGTAGGCTCGAGCCAAGAGCAGCTCCTGTCTGCCGAGGACCAAGAGCTGGAAAGCGGAGAGCGTTGCTTATCGAATCAGGGCTGTCCCTTGGTGACTGCTCTCGAATTTCTGTGCCTTCAGCAGACCCTGGACGATCAGGCCCCAGATGAAGTCTGGGTCCATCTCCAAGCTCGTTATTTACTACACCACTGTTTCTCACATTTACTCTAGCAATATGCACTGTAGACGTGTAGATGGTCGATGAGATCCGAACACCAGTTTGTTGCTGCATATGACCCCGGCTCCTCATAAACCTCTGAAGGGCAGGAACCTAGGATGATGGGTTTGCAGAGTAAGGTCACAGAGAGAGGCTAGAAAAGATTAACAGGTCCCTAAATTGTTCCAGTAGTTGTCAATGGTACATCAGCGGGCAAGTTGAATACCACCCAAAAGGGCCACGTTTGACCCTTAGTGCAGCTCAAGTAATATAGGTAGCTTGTTATGCAGCGAAGTCTTAAGACACAAAAAAAATGCATATAAAGAACAGAATCAATGCCGAAAGAAGACAAGCACCTTTCAGATTTTATCATGAAAGAGGCAGAAGCTTGGCAATATAGAACATTTGCATAAATTCTTATTAAAGGACAATGGGAGTCCTGAAAAAGCATCTTCTCAGGATCTTGGTGCACATTCTTTTAACTGATACCAAATTCAAACTCTCTTAAGAAAAAACACTGGCAGTCATTACTTCTTGAATCAAGATCATAGACAGAAACGTAAGAAGAGTCCAGCAACAAAGGAACACATTCCAGAATTGACAAATCGAAAATTGAGTTGGCTATGGTGTTCTTTAAATAAATAGCAGGTATTTCACAACAACAAAAAAAAAAAGAAGAAGAAAGAATGGTACTGCCTTATGAAGCTGAAAGAATGGTACTGTCTTATGAAGCTGATAATACAATTACCTCAAAGTGGTTCCAGAAATAAAGAATTAAGTGCTGCATGAAGGCAGCAGCCGCAGAGAAAGCGAGATATGAAAAACCTGGGGAAGGGTGAATATAGATTAGTTGACTCGCAAAGGCATGTAGAATTATCCGTGGTCTCTGAAATGCCACTTGTTTCTTTATCCCAGAAATTCAAAATGCCAAGCCAACAAATCAGAAAGTATTTGCAGAAGCTGGAACAGGGGATACATACCATAAGAATATGAGAAGAAGTAGGTGTGAAAAACCAGAAAGTAGAGCAAGAAGAAGCGAGGAAAAAATTGCATAGATATCGGTGTACGCACACTGCAAACCAAACATAGCTAAATGTCAGGCAAATTTAAAGCTCAAATTTTGGGCTAAAATTGTCAGCAGGAAAGTACATTAGTTGGGCACTCTTTGTAGGTACTTCATGCCAATTTTTATATGACCACTGCTATACACATTTACAAGTTCTTTGTGCACTGCTTTTATGAGCAGACATTGCAACGCATGATTGGAAATGGCCTTCATACTGTTTCTTACCGTGTGGGAATACCACTTCCAATCACAGGCACATGAAAGGAGCATGAAAGGAACTCTGGCATTAGCAATGCATTGTCCCTTAAATTTCAAAAAACTCAACCATGAAACCATCACATGGTCCACGTGGATCCCAATTGCTATAATTTTACAATAGTTTAAAAGCATGCTACTTCTCAAGAAAGGAGGGAACTCAGGGAAGTACCTGATCATTGTAAATAGTTCACACAACCAGACAAGAGTTAAAACCAGGAATGCAAGCAGCTGATCATCATAAAACTCAAATAGAAAGAACAAGATTCCAATCATAATCTGCAGAAACCCAGAATAATTTATGTCAAGAGAATATATTACTTGTTAACCAACCAGTTGAGCCTAAAAGCTTAAGCAAATAGGTAAAGGGTTGACAGTGAATATTAGGTAACTGAGTTAAGTTAGATCAGCAGCAAAATAACAAAAGCAGGAAAAAATGAATAACTAATTGAGCTGGAGGGGATGACCTCCAGCAATCCTAAGATCCAATACCATGTTTAAGTAAGCAATTGATGCCAAATGCCTAAGCTAATTGAGAAAGGTTCAACAATGCATACTAGGCTTAAGATAAACCTGCCTTCCAAATGCTTTACATAATTTATCTTTGCATACAGCAACAAATTTAAAATTCACTCACCGGAACAAAAACCAAAGATTCAATCACATGGACAAAGATCAACCGGAATGTGGGAAGCCCATGGCGAGCATGATGTTGGAGCTGCACTGGAGAAATTTAATATAAAGGAAGTGCATCATTTTTTCTGGTAACAATTGTTTAACATAAGCTGTCATTCAGTAAGCCAGAAAGCAAAGGGGTCAAAAGAAACACACAACCTGTGAACTTAAGCATCCGAGATTGTGTTTCTCTCAGAGTAAATGAAACAGACATGGTTGTTGTGAAGAAAACAAACAGTGACATAATAAGCACGCCACATTTCGTAACAAAGTAGTCTGCACAGGTCAAGGATCAAACTATATTAGACAAAATGGATGCAAGGACTCTTTCATTAGAAACCCAGAAAGCATCCCTTCCACCCAAAAGATATTAAAGGAATCTTTTTTTTTTTTTTCATTGGCGATTAATTCAGCATCCAATATCTACTAAAACTCTCCTGGCATTGGTCCATTGGGCATACCCAGCTTGTTATTAAATAGCATTCCCCTATCATTGGTCACTAATGACAACAGAAGAGAACCACGTTCAGCCCAGCAAACCCCTAAATAGGTCCAAAATAACTCAGAAGATTGTTATGGCAGGAATCAAACCAAAGTTTTCTCCATACTTTCACTTAGGTGCTTATTGTTCAAGTTGAGAAGATCTGATGGCAATTTGATTTATTTGGATGGCATGATCAAACAAGGTGGTATATAAGCACCCAGTATGATCCTGTGCCTTGACTAACATCCAAAATTTCACTATAGTTATGCAGATCTGACACGAGAAATGATAAGCAGTGCAATCATTAAGTGCTTACACTTTATATTTGGCATGGTCCAATTATTTAATAATATTGACTAAACAAGCACACCTATAATCCAAAAAAATATCATGGACCTCCTCAGTAGTTAAACCTAGTGTAACAATTCTTTTCCTGAGAGAAAGATTTGATTAGACAAACCTCCAAATCGTGCAGGACCTTCCACTAATTCATGCCCATAACTAAGATCATAAAATTCCTTTGTTTGAAAATTATAGAGATACCCTGCAAAATGTTGCAAATCATTATGTAGATAAGTCAAAAAGCTTACACACAAGCTTGAAAAGACATTTTGATCTATCTGTGCATTAAAACTTAAAACAAGGATGATGTTAAAAACGAACATATCAAAGGAAGCTGAGAAGTAGCAACAATTAAACAAAGTAAAAAATAATTGTCGCTCAAGATGGTTTAGACAATAGGACATGTAGCCTGATAAAGCCATATTGGTAAAGGTCTCAATTTCAAGTAAAAGAGTCAGAAAATATGGCTTGGTCAAATATAACTATTGGGGAAGTGACAGTAATAAGCAGCAGGTACTTTCCATTTCAGCAGACGCTACATTCAGAAGGAACCAACAGCCAAATGGGACTCAAAAGCATGAACTTATTTTTATGGATAACAAATACTATTTGAACTGTGGCTACTGTTCACTAAAAGAAGACATTAAAAATCAATAGTCATAGGCAAAGATTTATCAATAAGCTTAACAGTGCAATAAATACATTTTCAGATAGAACAATTACAAATACTTCACCATGGTTCTCAAACACACTGCACCTTCAATTGGTTCCAAGACAGTAGGAAGAACTACACAAGCAAGGGCTATAAAGCACTAGTTTTTTATCCAAAATAAGGTTTGCAAATTTTATTTCAAAAAAAGAACTTTTTATTTCTCACTGTGATAGAGAACTTGCAAATACCGAAGTCATATCAAGTAAATGTTTGATTACACATCCTAGGATAGTCATTACAAATGTAAATATTAGGAGGGAAAAAGTAGCAAGGACATAAAACAAAATGTGCGGTAAGCAGATTTTAAAATGCAACATAGAGCAGGCATCCTTTTGAAATAAAATGCAGAAAAAGTGAAGCTTAAAATTGTACCAATTATTAGGTTGAATCACATAAAATGCTATCAATGACTTTAGCTAAGGAAATCCTAGAGTGTCTTAAATACAACGGAATTGTGGCGTAGCAGTATGATGCAGAGCAAATGGCCAAAAACTGAGTAGGCTGTTTCTGGAAAACATAAGGATATGAATTATGAACAATGCAAGCATAAGGATATGGCAATGAGTAGGCAGAAAAGTTCAACATAGGCAAAAAAATTTCTCATGCATCAAGCTATTTGGGCAGGCCATGATTACAAAAAATCGCATAAAGAAGAAAAAACCAGGATATCAATCATATAGAATATGTGACAAATAAGACTAATTTTTTGCTGAAAAAGAGTGAAGCTGACAAAAGGACAAAAAAAAAAAAAATAATGGAACAAAAAGGGTGTTTGGGTCCAACACTCAGAGACTCCTACTCAAAGAAGATATACATATAGCAGCAACCGATTCATAAAACTGAAGTTGAAATCTATGAAATGAGTACAGAGGAATATTTATAAAAAAGTAAATATAAGAGATTTCTACAGGCATTATGTTTTATCCTAGTTGTTCATACAGTGATTCATAAGGGATATTTGGTAGGACATTTATAAAAAAAACAAATATAAGAAATTTGTACTGGTATTTTGTTACATCCTATTTGTTCATAGTGTGATTCATAAGGGATATTTGGGACTGTATTTCATTTTGACTATCAGACTGAGATGTGCCACAAAGATGAGGACAGTTTTATATATATTGTCATCTTCCCTCTTCATGTAGGCTTTTTCAAAACCTGGGGAAGCTCCAGAAGACTGCAGCTTTATTGCATCAGCATGAATGGGGATGAGCTTAACTAAGTATATAGTCACAAGACATAGATGTCCTTAACTAAGGGTGCAAATAAGTTTGTGTCAAAATAATTTACATGTGAAACACCTCTAATTTCATTGGATAATTGCTTGATAAGTTTGTCCCAAACTCACCTAATGTAAAATTCTGACTAATGTATCAACGCACAGTTTGATTTTTCCTTGACTAATGCAACAACATGAAGTTTCATTGTTCCCCATGTATTAATGCAACTCAGGATATGCATATAAATTCATTAATATACAATATATATATATATTGTGTATGTGTGTAAACATCTCACATAAACAAAGTAAGACATCTCATACATTAATGCAACTTTGGATATGCATATAAATTTAGGGATGAGAAATGGGTTAAATTAATCCGAGAATTGATACCAACACCAAAGCTAAAGGGTCAGGTTGATTCGGTTCTGAGCACATAGGGTTGGTTCTAGGTACAGAATCCTAAAATTGACCACCTTTGAGTTAGTTTTTGATTCCAAAAGTTAGATACTCAGTTTGAACCTAAGAACTGGCCACTCTCTATTTTTGGTAGAATTTTTAAATAATGAAGCATTCCAAGAAATCAAACCTGAGACTTCAAACAAATCTCATGAGTTGTCTACCTTCTCTGCTAAGAGATTTGAAACATTAACTTAGTCAACAAATACAACATATATCTATTTTATTAAACACAATTAAGAGAAAATTTTAACCATTAGATATCATACATATGTCAAATAAAAAAATAATCATTCTATCCTGCAACCAACCTGAAATCGAGCTAATCTGACCGGGCTGTTTCTGGTTTGGTCCCAAACTTCCAGGATATGGCTGGTTTGGTTTTAAATCCAAAATTCTAAGCCTATAACCAACCCATGCTCACCACTATATAAATTCATAAATATGTAATATGTGTGTGTATAGCCACCTCACATATCTTTGTTTTTGGATTTCAAAAACTCTCTCAAAGTAAGAGACCCTTTACGAGTATCAACAGAATAACCTGACCCTATCCGCAGAAAATACTTGATGCAATAAGTTTCAGTCCATAGGGATGAATGCTGAATTGAATTTGGAATAAATGCCAAGATGCTATACATATAGAACTTACTCAAACCACCCTGAAATGTTTAGATCATTCTACAAGTAGACAAGGAAACAAAGATGGATCTGCCACCAAAAGTAATGAAAACAATCTGATACAAGGAAGTTGGACATGTGAAGCTTGATCCTAGACTATCGCGGGATCACATTGTGCTGACAAAATCAATAATGCTCAAAATGCAGCATCAATTTAAATGTAGTTTCACATAAGACAAATATGGGATGCATGAAGATGCTGATATGGATGTGCAAATTTAGGAAGAATAGAGTAAGAAATAATCAGGGACAAAAATATGGGATGCATGAAAACGTTGATACTCTAGTTAGAAAGAGTGATCTTTTAACAATTCATGGTAATAATAGAGGTAGACCCAAACTAACATGGACAAAAATAATTAAAAAAGATATAACTATTTATAATTCGAATGTCGACTTAGTTCTGAATAGAGCAGAGTGGAGGAAGCAGATTTATGTAGCCAACCCCATGTAGTTGGGAAAAGCATCAGTTTAAGATAGCCCCACAAGAGTCACTAAGCACTCTTCTAGTTCCATTTTTCTGGAATTTCAGAAATACAAAGAAATATGAGCTTAAAAGCAAAATAATGGCACAAAAAATACTATAAAATTTTATCTTTGGCAAAACTTCACAATTGTTGAGGACCAGTCCAAGCAAAAGAGGCAAAATAGTACTCACATCAGATCAAGGGACCACTTCAACCTAACACATACTGCAGCATAAACACTAATAACTCTAGATGAAGCTTATGTGCTTTTGCTGTAAAACAACTTTGGATGGTACACATATCCAGAAGTCTTCTAATTGCATTGCACCGACTACTAAGTACCCTTAGTCCCACTTCATGCATAAATTTCAAAATGAAAATGCAATGTGATAGTAGATAACAAAATGAGGGGAAAAAAGAAAGTGGGAAAAAACTTACCTTGACCAGGAGAGTTCAGTAAACTATTTGTAAGAATTGTATCATAACCAACAAGACTGTTGATCAGAAGTTGTTGCCACCTAGAAAAACAAGAAACTTTGTACATTTAATATATTGCCTACATGCACAAAAACAATGTCTATATCGTACCACAGTTTAAAAATTAAATATTGAGATGTTTCCGAATTGCTCTTGATTTTTTTCTTTAGTTAAGATTAAGCTGTTGCATTATATAACTCTAGGACAAGTTGACTGAGTCCCTAATCTGAATCTACCTCAACCTGAAATCAGGGTTTGTTTGCCAATCATGATCTAAGTTGAAAATTTATTGGCCCATTCCTATGCCCAAAACCCTGTTTGAGTTGGACTAGGTCAGGTCTCAGTCATCCCAGAGAACAAGTTGCTGACTTGCTGCTAAGATGGCCACTCTATGTATCATTATATCCATGGTTGGTCAGCAGCCGTTCTACAGGTCCCCACAGATTGTTTTTTCTTTCCCATTTGAATTCATATAGAATGCTGCTATCATTGGTATAGCCATTAGTCATTCCCTAGCAGGGATAAGTATTAGAGAAGGAAATTTCTTCTAAAAAACTTTGTCAAGTGGGTCAGTCTTGCCAGCTGCAACCCTCACTTACCAAGACAATTAAATAGAGTCACAACTAAGATGCACCAACTGTATGCACAGATAAAATCCTTACATAGTTAAATTCTAACAAGTATGGTTGCATTTGTGGATTTGTTTTATCTTTCTTTCACTTGTTTAAATTAGTAAATTGGTTTAACCCAGCGTAAACACAATCCATACAGTCTTGAAAGTTCAAGTTTCCTATTTTTATAATACATTACGTTCAACAAAATATAGCACATATCAAATCATGTTACAGGTTTTAATTCCAACACTGTAAATTTTTCAGAGTCTTGTATGTTTATCTTTCTTAAAACTTGTTTTCAGAACCTGAAATGCTTATAGATTAATTGAACAGTAGTTCAGAATCAGAGTTAAATAAAGTCAGAAAGTTCATGTTCTCAATTAGGCCACTTAGCCAGTGTATGCCCATTAGGAATCATACTAAAATCAAAGCACTACATGAAGAGCTCAAATCAGTAATAATTAATATACCCTAAGAGTCTAAGTACATCTGTTAGGAATCAGACTCGACAATATTAAGATTAAAAGGTCACAGTTTTGCATGACAAGGAAACTCAAACAAGCAGTAACAATCGAACCACGTAAAGGAAACCTATAAATGATTTCCTCCACATACCACACAAGAAACAAGACCATAGAGGGAGGACTCAACAATAACCTGTTTCCAAAGCAGGGATTCTGAGCAGAAATTGTCATATTAATCGTCTGGACATTATGTTGTGATTTTGCTCCTTCAGGAAGCAAGAAAAATCCCTGCAAAATTAAAAAGCCGCCAAAGGTGTCTATTACAATATCTAAGGCATCACGGACAACAAGATAGGTAAATAGTATCCTCGTATCACCATATTATCCTCCTATCACACCTGCTACTCATGCAACACTCTGGGAGACATCTTTGTCAGCACTAAGAGCAGTGATGACAGTAACTTTTTTTGAAGAACACAGTTTTGTTTGAAGCTAATAAATGAGCATTGAAAAAGGCCAATCACCTTCTCAACAGTGTATAGATATGTTGGATCAAATGCTTTGCTTCTCTTCTCAAGCCACTGCACTGCAATAAACATGACAACTTAACCAGAAGTTCAACAAAATGAATCAACATGTCACAAAGAACCACAATAACTAGTTCCTATTTCTGAACTCATGCTAAAGGACACAATATCTGCAACAACAAAAGAAAATGAGTGACAAGAATAAATAAGACATGGTAGAATAGTTTAACACTATATTTGTCCAACAGAAGTGTAAAGTGTCTTGTGAGGTCACAAATACTATGCACACACAAAATGGCATATCTAAAAACATTCACCCAACTATCAAGGAAATGGTTATTATAGATGGAATTATAATAGTTTTTACCTATCAATGAGCTAAGGTGTTCCATGCGAGGTAGTTGGAAGCACTTTGAAATATCAAGAGACTCATTCCACCTTGCAGCAGTCTGTAGTTCAAATGTTAGCCTTTGGAATAAAAGAATAACTTGTATTCCACAATGAAATATAGGCCAACTAGAGCAAATGTAGAAATGATATAAACAACAGACCCTAGCAACTTATTATTTTGTCATCCGCTGAGCTTTTGATCCTAAGAAGGACAATGTAGCAGCAAAAAGAAGAATGGTGAATGATTCATTTGAGTGAATTCACTGCTAAGCAAAATAAGTGGTACAATTTATAATCTCCATGTGTAATGGGCAATGCTTCATTTGAGTGAATTCATTGCTAAGCAAAATAAGTGGTACAATTTATAATCTCCATGTACATATTGGAGGTGAATTAAGTGGTTGCCTATGCTTATTGGCAATTTGGCATACCCAATATATCAATCATCCACAAGAACAACAAATCCTCATGTCCAATGTCTCACACTATGCTCAAAGTATTCTTGTCTCAACTTGTCAACTACCACAGAAGTGGATATATTTTGTTATTTTTGTAACCCCAGACACCCAAGTTTCTCCATGAAAACAAACTTAACAATTACCACAGCATGCAGATGAACATGCAGGACGGAAACAGGCATGCACTCCCATGCAAATGTGCACACAATTGCTCGTTCTTGAGAATGCACAAAGCACTCAACCAGCGACACACAACACGTAGATGAATTAACATATACATACAATACTTGTGCCAGCATAGGCATGCTAGCATGAAAAACAAACTTAGTAGCATCTATATAACAAATGATTCAGATCTCTAGGATAGGGTCGTCCGCTCTTTTTTAATGGAATGAGATGAAATGCTGTCCACCCTATCCTGCACTTGGGACAGGGGATATCGTAGGATACGTCAAGCAGGATGTTGAGATGAAAGTTAAATGGTCCTATCTTGATACTTGAGATGGTGCCCAATCCCAATGTCTCATAGGACATTCCAAAGGATCAGCCATAACATATATTAACAATTGCATCAGCCACAGAATGAAATCAACTTAGATCAGGAGAAGTATGTTATTCTGCACAGTATATGATCCGGAACAAATTTTAGACAAATGATGAGATCTCCATAATTGGACCCTTTTCTTTTAGACATAATTATATGACTTTAAGACTGCCAATATCCTTTCTTAGCCAGCTGGTCTGCAGGCCTGAACTAAGTATGCTTCTGCATAGAAATTTGCATTTGTCAATCACAAGAAAGGATTTTTCACAAAATATGATGTGATTGAGAGGGACATAAGTTGCTAGTAGTTCTGACCAAGGTTCTCACCAATAACTGAAAAGTGCTCCAGAAAAACTGCTTGGCATTTTTCCAGAAGGAAATGAAATGCAGGTGCCACTTAGTAAATAAATGAGCAAGCACTGCTTTGAATGACTCTCTGGAAGATAAAGGGAGGCCTTTATGACCTTCTGTATTAGCTTTAATATCTGTTTCATCCAAAACAGCTTTGCTGATACTATTATCAGCCGCATTTTCCAATTGAGGCTCAAGAAACTCTTTGTCACTCTTCCAGGATCTAAATATCAATTGGCTCCTTCTAGCACTTGAACCTAACCAGTTTGACCAAAACTTAGTTGTCAAAATTGCGAACTCATCTCCATTCACTTCTTGAATTTTGGAACTCTCAGTCAAAGTATCCTGTTTCTGGAAATCCATAATGTTCTGGTTGGCCATGCTCTGAGCCCACAAACCCCCATTGATTATCTGCAATGACAGAATAGCAATGGATTACATAGAAAGGAAAAATAAACACATCTTATAGAAAGGTCACGAAAATATGATTCAGGAACAATAAGTGTAAACAGTACCAATGAAAAGTAAAAGAAACAATTAAGTGTCAACAAGGATGCATCACATTTTTCTGAAGGAAAAGCCTAACAAGTAACTCTAGAAGTGTACCCGATAAAATTGCAAATGAAACATCCAGAGATAAAAGATGAGAACATCTCTACAACATCCATGATCAAGCACTATAGGTGTAATACTACAAAAGTACAATAAGAACATGATGACCGAGAGACAGAAGGAGAACAAACATCAACATATACCTTTATCTGGACAAGTTGAGCTTTGGTAAATTCAATTCCAGAAAACTCACTTGAACATCCCGGCTTCACATGCAAAAGAATCATACATTCATTTAGAAGTTCTAAAAAGTAAATTGTGATGAGTAATGATAATAATTAAAATCCATAAATTTTAAAAGTAGGACTCCTCTATGCAGTAGTAGTTCACTTCACACATTAGATAAATGAAATAAAATTTACTATTATGTAATGAAATCTAACAAGTGTATGATTAGATTCACCAACTGAAGTAATCTTTAGTAAAAGAAAATCATAACTAAAAGCAGACATAGCAAATTTTGCAATACTTAATTTCAATAGGTCCAAAGTATTTTTGAACGAACTCTGAAATAAGACCCATAGGGTTGGCGAACTCTCACCTCCTTCCAATCCACCCCATGCACCCTCGTTCTCAATCTTGTATTCACTATTGACTTATAGGCATTATAACTTACTAAAAGTGATGATATATTAAAATGGAAAACAGTACATATAAAATGACTTAAATAAATCCCTAGAATAAAGAGTAATTGGGCATATATCATAATGCTGACGTATATTACATACTTTATTAAGTGAAAAATCAAAGTGACTCCAACTCATCAAAGAATATAACTATCCAACTCTAGAATCTGGAAAAGAAGTATTTCACTTGTGATTTCTTCAAGACAAATTAATACACATCATAGGATTGTTCACTGAGTTATCTTTTACAACAAACTAGGCAAGAGTCTTCCTTAGCCATCAAAATATCTGGTCTAACCCTTTTCTGAATGCAATTGAAATATATAAAAATTCCACCAATGCATTAACTCTCTTGCCAAGTTAACTGCAAATAAGAATGATAAAAATAATGCTTTTTACATCTTGAATTTGCTATACTATATATAAAAGAAGCAACCTTTTGACAGTTATGGTAAAACCAATGCTATATTGTGAGCTGCTATAGTCAAACAAAATTATCATATTTTAAACCTATCTCCCAGTACTCCATCTCACCTCCAAAAGAATGTCAAAAGAAAAAAAAAGAAAAAAAGCTTCGTATATTTGTTCAAATTACATTCTTTATAAGAGATTATAATCATGTACATGATGGCAAATCTTTCATGGGGAGAAACAGCAATTTCTTGTGGTTGTGTGGTTGAGAGAGAGAGAAAGAGAGAGAGAGAGAGAGAGAGAGAGCAATGGATTACAAGCATATCAGACAAGGTAGATGGAAAAATGATGCTAACACCAACAAGCAAAAAAGGAAAAGTGCAACCAAAAAAGAAAAAGAAGAAGAAAATGCAAAAGCAAACTACTGATGAAAAGACAATCCAGCAAGAGTGACAATGCAAATGAAATCAATGCAAGAAGTCGATAGTGATAGTTCCTCATCCTTCAGATATTTTCAACATCATTTAGTTTTCCTGCTTACAGATTTCTTCCACCAGAGCTACTGATAAGTGGCATTTATCCAACGCGATCCTCATTATACATTGTTGCATAGTTCTGGTTGAACCTATAGCTCCTATTCATAAGGTCTACAGATAATTCAAACAATTTAGCAATTTTTTCTGTAGAATATATCTTTCAATACTTCCTCTTTTATTTCAAGGATGCATATAGCCTTTTTTATAACCTGCATGGCTGAGAGTAAATTTCAGATGCAAAGATAATATGCTACACAAAAGGGAATGACATCCAATATAAGGTAAGGAGTGTCCGATAGCAGTGTGAAGGAAAAGAATATGTCAGCATGTAACCAATACTAACAACACAAATATTTATTCAATATAAGGCAAAACTGATCTTAACAGTTGGACATTTCCTTTAGGATCTAGTCAGGTATAAAACTAATGAATCAAATTTCTAGCAATTAAGAGGATCATGATCTTACAAGACTTGAAATTTCCATAACTATACTGTCAAAAATCACACCAGTTATAGATATCTCCAGCAAAAGCAAGATGATCTTAGAGGCAAGGTTTGAAATATCAGTCAATACATTACATACCTATCAATCCATAACACACTGATCCCTTGGCAATACAAGGGGGCAGTGGTTTGGTTAAAGACCAACCAAAATGGAGCTGGACCACTCAAACTTCCCCAGATAGTGGTTTGGAGTGGGTTGAGATTGGTTTGCCCTAAACCCAGCCCAAAATAAGTGGTATGAGATGACAAAAACAGTTGTTTTAATCATTCCTCAACATTTGGCTGGGAATGAAGTGAGGGAGAAGGAAAGCTTACCTAAGGAGATTGCCTTGCAAGATCAAAGTACTGGTTTTCAATTTTTGGGGCAAGAAATCATTCTACCTAGGCAAATCTTCTACCTCTTTCTTTTTCCTTATTTCTTAAAAATTTGAGCTGCTTTTTCGTGTTTAATTAAAAATAATGGGGAAAAATTGTCAATGTGTTTTATCATCAGATTTATGCATTACAGCATGAATATAGGATTGAAACCAGTAATTTTGAAATATTTTAGATGGAACTATAAAGCCTACACACAAAATCATGTAAATCTGAAAATAACCCAAAAAAGACATATCAACGGCATAAAAGCAGCTTTTACACATACTGAATGATACTCTTTGTCAGCACATACTCAATATTATGCATACTATACCTAGCTACAACCAATATGCCCTCTTAGAGGAGGCACATGTTCATTATCTTAGAGATAATTTCAAAATAGAAATCCTTTGTGTGATCATGGTTTTAAATCTCAATGACACAAGGAGTGTCCCAGCCATCCCATCCTATTCCTTTAAGAAAAAATGAGAACTGAAACGACATAGAGACCCTGAAACCCACCTATGCAAGATAAAGGAAGGAAATAAGGAAAGAAATAAAGGAAGCAGAAGAAAAAAAGAAAAGAAACAAAGAAAGAAAAGAAAAAAAAGGAAAGAAGAAGAGGAGAGAGACAAAAGGTAGCTACTAGGACACTTGATTAGCACAGCTGTTGAGATAGGGTGTACACGAGGCATTCCATCATATGGAGAAACAAGATGCCCCCATCTTTCAGGATTTAAAACCTTATGTATCATAGCATAATTATTACAATTGAGATTAGTTTTAGTTTCTAGAATTTACTCTATGAGGTGGGCTTGATAATTAGTCCTCTATGTGATGTGGAGGGCAACTTGAGCTTTGAAAGCACATTTTGGATCATAATGTAAGTTTCTAGTTGCATTAATTTGTATGGCTTCAAGAACATAATCAAGCTCAATTATTTTTATAAGATTCGCAAATTAAACAAAATCTGTAGGATTTATAGGCTTGTCACCAAGGATGGCTGATGGAAACAACATAACAGTACAATCTATTCTCCTTCCATGGTATTTCATCTTCTAGTTACCATTTCTGTCAGTTACGAAGGCAGACTGGAGATTATGTTCAATGTAAAAGTGGATAACAATCAGAATAACTAAGTAAAACCAACATCAACCATTTTCTAATGTTGCTAAATGCCAACCAAAGAGTCTTAGCATACCAGCTCCACATGAGAAAAGAAATCCACGTCCCCTGTTTGTAACTAAACCTACTTTTCCATTTCATGTGGACTGGGTGCATATGGTGATGTGCTTGTGTATTTGTGCAACAATAAACCACAGCCACAGAGTTCTGGCTGTGACGAAAGGTCCATACACCATCTAAAACAATAAGTTATACTGATAACAGAACTTGTTGTTTTCCATGAAAATAATCATTTTTTAAATTGTTAGTTGAAACTTCTTCAGTGACTTTTTTTTGAAAAAACATATATGTTTCAAAGAGAGGTGTATCTATACCCCTCCATTTCAAAGCAATTACATTCACCAACTAACATTAAAAGAGGCATAGAATAATTCCCTTATAAAATTTCCTTCAAGCATGTAGGATCGAGAAAGGGAGCGAGAGCAACAGTTCCTTAGTTTTTGGTGCCAATTTGGAGTAACTTAGTATATTTTCTTGTGAAATTCGAGTAATTCTGGTTATAATGGTTTCTTGTTTGAAAAGTTCGGTAAATAGTGTTGCGATGTTAGGGTTTTAATCTCATATACACTTTTTGTTTACGTCAGGCCAATCAAAGGTTTAGAAGAAAGAACAAAATGTAACGATCTTGCAGAGAGCCTAGAATTGACACGTTCATAATTAAACGAAAGAAACTACAAAAAGTGTATGTGAGATTAAAACCCTAGCAGAACAACGCTATTTACCGAATTTTTCAAACAAGAAAACAATCCAACCATAATTACTCGAATTTCACAACAAAGTATACTAAGTTACTCCAAGTTGGCATCAAAAACTAAAACAAAAACCGCAGGGATAACGGGAAATGGCAATAAAACAGCCGCACCTGCTGCACGAAATTCGTGTGCATGACGACGAGCAAGCAGAAGAGCGCCACGGCGACGGCCAGGTACCCGTACTCGAGCGCCAGTCGGATCCTCGGCGTCAGGAGCTGGGACAGCATCCCCGAGACCCGCGCGTGGACACGAAGGAAGGTCTGCTCGGGATCCATCCTCACCCCCTCTCAGAACCCTAGAAATCGTCGGGTATCTCTGCGCTGATCTCGCTTCAGATCGATCAAAGAATCCCAAAATAGAGACGGGAGCGAGATGATATTTCTCTCCTTTTGCTCCGACTCTGGTTCTCCCGGTCGAACCACATGGACCCGGGCGACGCGACCAACGGCTTTTTGGTAGTGCCGGGTGCTCCGCGAAGTAGGTTAATGGATGATATTTCGCTGTACGTCGGATTTTGATTGGATGTTTACGAGCGAGCCTCCGCTTGCGCTGTGCCCTGATTTTGGTGATTAAATTGGTCCTGCGGAGTAGGATAGGCCGTCATCAGGTCTGGTTCGAAGTGGGGCCGGGCCGCCGTTGGAATCAAGGCCAAGGACGAGGGTCGGGACGGAGAAAGGTGGGCGCACGCTGAACGGGACTCCGGCTTTTTATCGCTGCCGTGGGCAAGGGGCAAGGTTAAATGTGTCTACGTTGTAGGATCAATTGGCATGATAGATATCGGGGCATTGCCACGTCATGCGGGGTCTTTTACTGTAATTCCTGATATTTGGAATGCATTTTCTTAAAGTGCATTTGGATCTGCTCTGTGTAACATTCTTTTGTCTTGATTTTTCCCTTTCTAAAAAAAATTTGCAGTTGTGTTTTACACAAATTTTGCCTTTTGATCTGTCAAAATTTTCTATCTTCTGTCATAGAATCGATGATTTACATATTAGTACTTGTTATATTTTGTATTCTTCTATCTTATTTTGAATCTTACACGTACTGTTCTGACAGGGTGTACTTAATGTTACGATGTCTGAAAAAGTATTGTCGTAATAATAATGTGTCTCGACTTAAACACCCAGATGTCAGGTTTCAGTTAAACCCAAGTTCAATAATGACGATGATGGTGCTCGAAGTAGCAACGCTGTTCCGTTGCTGAACAATAATTTTAGAGGCGGTGATTGTGATGCCCTCCTAATTAGTTCATATCAGATAATTTTAAAAAAAAATTTATAATCAGTTAAGTAAAATAAATAAGTATCAATTAAATCTTTTTTTTGATTATAATGATCCAAATTGGTATGAACTTGTTTATTTTACTTTTTTTTTTATAACGAAACAAGTTTATAGGCGTGCAAGCCCGGATCGTTACATTATGGTATCAGAGCTACGCATCAATCAAAATCGAAAGTGCTGAAGCTAAATGCCACACAAGGTGAAGTATTGCATCAATAAGAAGCCACATCTTGAGCCTATGGAAGTAGCACCTCTAGAGTCCTGCTTATACAAGAGCTAAGTGCCACATATGATAAAATGTGCTACATTGATGGAAGCCATCTTTTGAGCTTATGGGGGAGTACCTCTTGAGTCTTATCGAAGCTAAGTGCCACATAGGGTAAAGTGTGCTACATTGATGAGAGCCACCTTTTGAGTCTATGGAAGAGTACCTCTAGAGTTCTTGCCTACTTGATGGATACGATCATGTGCCTCGGCGATGAGAACGCCACCTCTTTAAGGGGGATAGATTGTGATGCCCCTCCTAATTAGTCCCACATCGGATAATTAAGAAGGGTGGAATGGTTTATAACCAATTAAGTAAGATAAACAAGTATTAATTGAATCCTTTTTGGACTGTAGTGGTCCAAGTTAATATAAATCTTATCCGTCTTGCTTTTTTGTAACTAAATGGATTCATAGGTATATGAACTCGGATCATTACAATAATAATCTAGGAATCCTGCAATCGATCAAGGAGGCAAATAAAAGGATGCCCGAATATGCAAGCTGATTTTATTGAAAAGTAAGTAATTTAATTAATCTCTTCTTGGATGATGAGGTTACATCCAGGGCCATATGAATGATGGCATCTGCTCTTTTTTTTTTGTCAGGAATGCAAGCTCATTGCCCTTTAATTCATTTAACAATAATCTAAAGCAGCTTCAAAGGCTAGCTCCAGAACTCCACCGTGTAAGTTGCAAAGCTTGCATATAGGAGGTTTCCTTTTCAGTTCAAATCCTGTACACCAATGCTAGGTCAGTGATGAAATTGTGGAACAGTGTGTTGCTTATTTCGTTCTGTACTTGTTACCTTTAATCTGGGTTGCTCAGGTCCAGCACTTGCAATACTTGAATTCTCGATACCATGATGATTATATTGCTGCCTTGGACAATCTTCACTGTTATTTTGATTACAGGTGACTGCTAATTTTCATTTTGTATCTCTTTTTGTGATCTTGGCATGCAGCCCAGAGGACTCATGGGTTGTATATGAGATTGTTTCAGTTACTGTTGTTCTGAGTCTTTGTGGTAGCTCTAGCTTTAGTAATGAATTGGTTAACACCATGGGCTGTTATTTGCAGAAAGCTGCATCTAATATTAATGACTAAATTATGAAATTTGATTAGAATAAATAACAAGAAAACAATGATTGATTAAGGCTGGTTCATGAATTTTTTTTTTAGAATAAAAGAACCTGTTTCGTTACTTGCTAATTGGGTCTATGGATTTCTCAAAGGATCTGATGATGCCTGATTACCTTGAGCTGACGTTTTTGAGTGTCAGTGGATGTGCCGTGAGTTTGATGAAGACGCTTCACCTCGATTCCAAGATCTGCAAGAAGTCCCGGGGACTGGATATTCCGGCGAGGACCCTTCGAGCTCAAGTTAGTAATCAGAATCACAGCCATAAGCTTGAAGAAGTTCGAGCTAAGGAGAGTTAGGAAGAAGATTAGAAAACTCTCCAAGTGCTTGAGTGTTCATACCTTGATCAGGGGTCCCTCTTACCTATTTTATTGATACTCGGGATCCGTGAAACTTGCTTCGAAAGCTTGGGATCTTATGATGAGTAATGACTTTTGTGAATGGAATGTCAGAATTAGTGGGATTCATTCCATCTAAACAAGGTGATTGGTACTTTATGGCATATGACGACTTCTTGGACTCGTTTGATCAATCATTAAAGCTTCATGATGAACGATGATTTTTTAGGCCCATCTAGTTTGGATTATTAAAGCTTCATAATGGATGGTGACTTTTCAGGCCTGTGCCAGAACTAGTGAAGCTTGTCTTATTAGACACCTATAAGCCAAAGGTAGTTGGTGGGTCCGGCCTAGTCAGAAACGAGAGCTTGCCTGGGAAGCTAAAGCTGAGCCCGAAGATGAGAGAGATGAGACCATCTGAGAGCCGGGGCCACCTAAGAGCTAGGCCGCCTAGGAACTGGGGCCGCCCAGGAGTCAGGGCCACCTAAAAGCTAGGCAGCCTAGGAGCCGAGGCCGCTCAGGAGTTAGGGCCACCTAAGAGCTAGGCTGCCTAGGAGCTAGGGCCGCATGGGAGCTAAGGCCGCCTGAGAACCGGGGCCACCTAGGAGCTGGGACTGTCTGAGAACTGGGGCTGTTTGAGAGCCGGGACTGCCTAAGAGCTGGGGCTATCTAGGAGCTGGGGCCGCTGGCGTCCTATTGGCTCCCATTGTCAAGTAATTTTAGCCGTTAACTTACACGTGTCCTTTATTGGCCATATCATATGCCCTCTGCTCCTGAGTCTTGGCGCTCACATGCGTAGCACACGCCAAGAGAGAGGAGCGCACAATCTTCCACTTTTGTTGGTCCTTACGTGCCATAAATTAGTAGAGACGGGCATGTGCATCTGAGGAGGTAAAGTTCCCTTGAAGTCTTCTCATCATTAAGGAATGACACCAGAAGCGATATGGTTTGCAGATAGATTGAGAAAAATACCCCTTGATCGACGAAAAAGGTGGGGCGTCATTATTGGGTTGTTCTCATCCATGTCCTATCATTGGGCATGGATCGCACCCCTCAAGCGTCATTGAGGCGTTGTATCTCGAATAGCGAAGAGTTTTTGGATAGCTGAACATTGCCTCCACTTACGAATCTTCACGTGGCACTGTAGCAGGCGGGACGTTTCAAAAACTATGTAAAAAATCGTTCTACCTATCCTTTCGAGCTTCTCACGCCTCCATTACCTTCTCTATGCTCTCTTTACTTTCCAAGTTCCAAGTTCTCGCTTCTGTCCCTTTGATCTTTAGGTCAGTCCTTTTCGCTTTCTTTGTTCTTTTCTTCCCATGGATTCTAACTCTCATAGAAAAGGTAAGAGTCACATAGTCAAATCCTCCAAGGATGAAATCCTCCGGGCATGACGCTGGGCTCCTGGTGGCATTTCCATCCGCAATCGCCCGACGATCATAGCCCAAACACCATCTAGGGTTTTACCTCCACCACCTAGACTTTCTCCTCCACCACCGAGTCATCCAGCATCTCCTCCGGCTACCCTTTCTGAGTCTGCCGGCACGGAGGGGATAGCCTTCACCATGTTTTCTCAAGATGTAAAGAACCTTAGGGTACAATATGAAATACCCGATAGTATCTATACTTCTGCCCCTCGTCCTGGTGAGAAGGTAACCTCCAGCCAGTCTAGCGGGATTGCCTTGTATGAGGAATTTTTAGGAGCAGGCTTCGTCTTTCTTTCCATCCTTCTTCCTTAACCTCCTAGATAGGTATGACCTTGTCCCAGCGCAGTTAACTCCAAACTCCATTCGGATTATCTGCGCCTTTATTGTGATCTATCATTTTCATGGCATTTTCACTCGAGTTTCTTTGTTCAGAGCCTTGTACAAACTTCGCAATCCCAATAAAGCCGGGTGGTGGAGCTAGCTTCCAAACCTAAAAGAGTCCTTAAGCTTGACCTGCCCCCCAAAATCAAGGAATAAAATTCTCGATTTTTCTATGTCCACATAGACAGAGTGAAGATGGGTTGAGTCATTCTTGATACCAGCCCTAATAAGAACTCGACTATAAATGAGGATGATCGAGAAATTTTTGATTTGCTGATGTCATTCTACCTTCCTTCCCGCCAAGAACTATTATCGGAGGACAACCTCCGTGAGGCCGGCGTAGCACCGGCGTCGCTAACACCGACACCCGATGAGCGCCATATCCTTCAGCTGTCGCTCTCTCTTTTTTTTTTTGACTATGACTATTGCTTCTTTGTGCAGTAATGAAGCTTTCTCCCGACTTCTTGATGGCAGGCCTCCAAAAGAGAAGAGAGGCCGTCGGCAACACAGCGAGAGCAGCACCTAAAAAGCCTCATCGGGAAGAATAGGGCGGGTCATCCCAAACCCCCATGGCTCCTTCCAAGGCTCCCTCCATGGCTCCCGAGGCTGCACCAATGGGAGAGCTAAGGAGGGAGAAATCCCCTACCGAGCTACCAACAGTAGGGCCTCCCTCTGTTGAAGTTGAGGCAGGGCCATTGAGAGAGGAGCCCTCAGCCACCGTCGAGCCCAGAGGTGAAGTTATACCGGAGGTGAGGGTTGGGACGCCTATGGTTGTGGAGGTTGAGGATGATGCCTCACCAGCTGCTCCGTCGGTCGCCTGATCAACTTCGGAAAGAATACCCCCACCAGTGCTTCAAAGGGATAGTCGTCTAGGATGTCCACGATACACCATGGTCGGTTGGCAGAGCGTGTGTTGAGCCGCTCTACTCTCCCAAACTTTTAGGCTGAGCTCTATCATAAGCCGATCGTTGATGCCTAGATACCCTATTCACCGTCACCCTCCAAGTTAGCTTGTCGACTTCACATTCTTTACATTGGATTTGATTTGTGCCCGGCTGATTGATTCATGCAGATGTCCAACGACCTTTTCATCCTCCGTAATGCCTGCATTGGAGTCACCAAAAATTGTGGACATGCTTGGCAGGAGTTAATCACCGCCAAGACCCGGATCGATGGCCTAGCCAAGGAGTTGGTCGAGGTCTGGGTCTGAGAGACAAAGGCAGCTAGCAAACTCCGAGCCACTCAAGAGGAGAGTCGCTTTTCGAAGGCCCGGGCCGAGGGAGTCGAAAGGAAGGCTAGAGTTGCTAAGGCCAAATTGGTGGATGCCATGATAAGACCTATGCAAAATGCAATGCTGAACTACAAGATAAAATATTAACTGCTTGTACTTTTGTAGATGAAAGACTGAAGGATTATGTTAAGATTCAAACTGATGGAATGAAAAATATTATAGATCACTTAACAAGGATTGTAAGGACTCACTTTTGATGTAATAGATGCTTAGTCTTTGCAATGTAATGAAGTTCATATTATGTTTTACATTTTGATACATTGATGTAATGAAAAGTCTGTTTGAATGTACTTCTCCTATTATCAATGAATCTCAGATCTTGTTAAAACATATCTTGAATGAATGAATGAATGATTATGTTTGATTCATCTCTACCTTTTGTTGATAACAAAAAAGGGGGAGAGTTTTATAACTGTATATGCATGGGGGAGAAATTAATCGAAAGAAATTAATCAAATGTTATGCATATAATAAATAATTGAATGAATGAGATAAAAGGAAGTAATAATTAAACATTACACATACAGTAAATGAATGAAAATACAATTTAGATGAAAAGGCTGAATCTTTGACATTAAATTGTGTATAAGCTTAATTTGAATGAATGAAATATTTATTTGAGTTTCATAGGGAGAGCTACCTCATTCAGGGGGAGCCTAACTATGAAAATAAAATAAATTCTTTAATCAATCATGCATATACTCAATGTTTTTGTCATCATCAAAAAGGGGGAGATTGTTGGGGAGATTGTTGAGAAATTGTTGCCCCAATCTTATTGATTTTGATGATTACCAAAAGCCATGAGTATATTAAAAGATGCAATGAGTTTATTTACATGAGCAATGAATTTATTTAGAACAATCAATGAGTATGTTAAGTATGACTTTAATCAATTTGAAAGTAACTTCAAGCTCCATGTTTAAGCTTTCAAAAAGAAATTTTATACTTCATATTCAATCAATGAGTTTTTGGAACATTTCTTGAATTGATTCCTAATGTCAATTTTATTATATTCAAGTCAAAAATTGATTTAAAATGAATCTGGAACGAATTTCAAAGTCAATCAGAAAATTCTCTGATTTTTGATACGTTCCGGAGCCGACTCTAGAGTTTCAGAGTCGACTCCACTCAGTATACAGAGATGTCTCGAGTCGACCCATGTGATTTCTCGAGTCGACCCCCGATTTTGTCGAGCCGACTCCATGACTGTGTGAGTCGACTCCGCTCAGACACCAGAGTTATTTTTCTGAGCACTTCTCGAGTCGACCCCTTACTTTTCATGAGTCGACCCCCGACTGTCAGGAGTCGACACCTTATTTTTTGAGTCGACCCTTTAACTTTCTGAATATTTCTATTTTTGGTATCGCGTCTTCGAGCCGACTCGCCTAAAGCTGGAGTCGACTCCAACAAATCTGGGCGTGATTTTTCTGAATGCCAACTCAGCGTCAACGGTAAGATTTTTCAATAACGGCTATTTCTTTGTTTCTAACGGCTATATTTTTGCAGAATCTATAAATAGAGAAGCCGTTTTCAAATCAAAAATACATAGAGAGATATACAAATCAAGAGAGAAAAAGAAAAAAAAAGGAAAAACAGAGCTTCATTTGAAAAAATCCGAGATTCAAAATAGAGTGAAAGAAAAAGTGTGAAATCAAAGGAAGCTTCATCTGTGCTCAAGTTCATCAATCCAAGGAAGTCTAGAAGAAAATCCAAGAGCTATTCAAGAGCAAATCAAGAGATTTTCAACATTCAAAGAAAGGAAGAAAAAGCTCAAATCAACTCCAACATTCAATCCGTGAAGAATCTGAGCTGAGGCCCGATTCACACTCAAAGGAGAAAAGAAGAAAAGAAGAAAAGCTCAAAAGCCAACCAACTCAAATCAGGCTTTTCTAAACTTTGTTCTTTATTTGATTATCTGCTCATTGAGGAGCTTGTACTGAAAAATATTTCTATTGTTTGTGTCTAGTTCAATCTGGGGGATTGAACTAGTGGAGGTAGTCTTACCTCGGTACAAGCTTGGTTAGCTTGTGTTAGGGTTTTTGTGCTGGTGAGCCCTTGAAAACCAGCTGGGTTCGTTGTGATCCCGGGAAAACAACAAGTTTGAGTTGTGAGCTTGTAAAACAACTCGGCTGTAATCAAGGAAGATTATAGTGTGGACCCAAGTGAATCTTGGGAGTGGACGTAGGTGTTGGATACACCGAACCACTATAAAATCTTTGTGTTTGCCGTGCTTCCATTGACTCTTCTCTATCTCTGTTTTATTCACTGCACTTTGTATTTACATTGCATTTGCCTTCATTCTTCTTAAGCAAACATTTTAAAAGGCTAATTTTTAAAGAACCCAATTCACCCCCCCCTCTTGGGTTGTCATCTGGGCCAACAATTGGTATCAGAGCTAGTGCTCATTAGATTTTGATCACACGATCAAGAGCTAAAGATCCAAATGGCAACACAAGTTGGATCATTTGCTGAAGGTCATTCTACGAATAGACCTCCACTGTTTAATGGTTCAAATTATTCATATTGGAAAGCTAGAATGAGGATATTCATTCAAGCTTCTGATTATGAATTATGGGGTGTTATAATTAATGGACCTAGTACACCCACACATGTTATGATGGCACTATTGTTCCTAAGCCCGAAAGGGACTGGAATGATAATGATAGGAAGATGGCACAGCTTAATGCTAAAGCCATGAATGTTTTATATTGCTCTTAGATGCTAATGAATTTAATAGAATCTCCACATGTAATTCCGCAAAGGAGATTTGGGATAGATTAGAGGTTACCCATGAGGGTACCAACCAAGTAAAAGAATCTAAAATTAATATTCTTGTTCATAAATATGAATTGTTTAGCATGGAACAATCTGAAACCATTGCATGCATGTACACTAGATTTACAGATATTGTAAATGGTTTGAAAAGTCTTGGTAAGACATATACTAACTCTGAACTTGTTCGAAAAATTCTTAGGTCATTACCAAGATCATGGGAAGCAAAAATGACAGCAATCCAAGAAGCAAAGGACCTCAACACTTTACCCTTAGAGGAGCTTCTAGGATCTCTTATGACCCATGAGCTGACTATGAAGCAGCATGAGGAGGACACAAAGAAGAAGAAAGTGATTGCCCTCAAAGCTGCAAAAGAAGAAGAGAGCAGCAGTGATGATGATGATGATGAAGAGACTGCTCTCTTAGCAAAGAAATTTAAAAGATTCATGAGGAGAAAGAAACCCTTCCACAAGAAGAAATTTGGAGCTAAGTGGGAAGGAGAAAAGGATAAGAACAAGGACAAGGACAAAGAAAAAGAGAAAGACCCCTTGACTTGCTATGAGTGTAATAAACCGGGGCACTTTAGGAATGAATGTCCTAAATTGAAGAAAGCCTACAAAAAGAAAAAGAAGGCTTATGTGGCGACTTGGAGTGACAGCGAGGAATCTTCTTCCGAAGAAGAAGAACAAAAGGAAGTCGCAAACGTATGTTTTATGGCGGACGACAACGATGAGGTAAGTTCCGATAACCCTTGCGATGATTTGCTTTTGATGAATTATTTGATGCTTTTAATGAACTTGTGGGATTTCAAGGTTTTGAAAAAGAAATACAAGATTTTGAAAAATGAAAATTTAACTTTCATTAAAGAAAAGGAAATCTTAATAATGAAGTTAAGAAACTTAAATCTGAAAATGAAATTTTAATAAAAGAAAAAGAATCAATCTCCAATGAAAATGATAAACTAAGGAAAGAGGTTGAAAAACATAAGAACATAGTTGATAAGTTTACCTTAAGCTCAACTAAATTAGACATGTTATTAAATAGTCAAAAAGCAGTTTTTGACAAAGCCGGATTAGGATATAACACTTTAAGAAAACAAAAATCACTTGAAAAATATTTTTGTGCGTGCTGGCCAAAGTAATTTTACATGCTTTAAATGTAATCAAAAAGGACATAAATCTTATGAATGTAAAATTCTAAAACCTAATAAAAACTTAAATATTAAAGGAAAGAAAATATGGGTTCCGAAAGGAACAATATTTGTTGCTACTAACCATGAAGGACCCAAGAAAGCTTGGGTACCTAAACATAAAGTTTGATTTCATTGCAGGAATGTCTTGTGGCCAAGAGATCAAAGAGAAAGTGGTATCTTGATAGTGGCTGCTCAAGACATATGACGGGTGACAAAGAAGAATTCATCACCCTTGAAGAAAAGAAAGGAGGAGTTGTTACATTTGGCGACAATGGCAAAGGCCAAATCTTGGGGTTTGGTAACATTCAAATAACTCCCTCCACATATATTGAAATGTACTTTATGTTGATGGTTTAAAGCATAACTTAATTAGTATAAGTCAATTATGTGACAAAGGTTTTAAAGTATCATTTGAATCTTCTTTATGCACAGTAGCTAATCCCATTGATAATAGCATTGTTTTTATTGGAAATAGAAATGGCAATGTATACTTGATTGATTTAGACAAATTGTCTACTAATAATCATTGCTTAGTTGCTAATAATGCTAATATGAATGAGATTGGTTGGTTGTGGCATCGAAGATTAGGTCACGCAAGCACACACCTGATTTCAAAACTAATTAGAATGGATTTAGTAAAAGGTTTACCTAAAATAGATTTTGAAAATAACAAAATATGTGATGCATGTCAGTTTGGAAAACAAACAAGAAGTTCTTTTAAATCTAAAAATATTGTTTCAACTTCTAGGCCATTAGAGCTACTTCACATGGACCTTTTTGGACCAACTAGAACCACAAGTCTAGGAGGAAAGAAATATGGTCTTGTGATAGTAGATGATTACTCTAGATTCACTTGGGTAATGTTTTTAGCTCACAAAGATGAGACTTTCTCGATATTCCTGAAATTCTTCAAGAAAGTAACAAATGAGAAAAACACTACCATAGTGTCTCTAAGAAGTGATCATGGAACTGAATTTGAAAATCACTTATTTGAAAGTTTTTGCAATGAAAATGGTATTAATCATAATTTTTCTGCACCTAGGACCCCACAACAAAATGGTGTAGTTGAAAGGAAAAATAGGACTCTAGAAGACATGGCCCGTACCATGCTATGTGAAAGTAAACTCCCGAAATACTTTTGGGCGGAAGCTATTAACACAGCATGTTACATCCTAAATAGAGCCTTAATAAGACCTATTTTAAAGAAAACACCTTATGAATTATGGCATGATAGAAAACCCAACATTAAATATTTTCATGCATTTGGTTGTAAATGTTTTGTTCACAATAATGGTAAAAATAATTTAGGCAAATTTGATGCTAAATCTGATGAAGGAATATTCTTAGGATATTCAACAACTAGTAAAGCATATAGAGTATTTAACAAGAAAACTTTAGTTGTTGAAGAATCCATTCATGTAGTTTTTGATGAATCTTTAGCAACTCGTTCCGAAAATTTGATGATGAGGAAGATACAAACATAATTGAGAAAGATCTTGAAAAATTAAATATTGATGTATCTTCAGATCATGAGCAAGAAGCTAAAGATAATGATTCACCTAAGGATGATGATACTAACACTAATCATAATGATATAGATCTACCTAGAGATTGGAGATATGCTTATAGTCACCCTAAGGAATTGATTATAGGTGATCCATCTCAAGGAATAAGAACTAGATCATCTATGAGAAATATTAGTAATCATCTTGCATTTGTATCACAAATTGAACCTAAAACTATTGAAGAAGCTGAAAAAGATAATAATTGGATGTTAGCAATGCAAGAAGAATTAAATCAATTCACTAGAAATAATGTATGGACTTTAGTAGAAAGACCTAAAATCATTCTGTTATAGGATCAAAATGGATATTTAGAAATAAACTAGATGAAAATGGCATAGTAATTAGAAACAAAGCTAGATTAGTTGCAAAAGGATATAATCAAGAAGAAGGTATTGATTTTGATGAAACCTTTGCACCAGTAGCTAGATTAGAAGCCATTAGACTATTACTTGCATTTGCATGTCACATGAATTTTAACTTATTTCAAATGGATGTAAAAAGTGCTTTTCTAAATGGATTTATAAATGAAGAAGTATATGTAGAACAACCACCAGGTTTTGAAGATCATGAATTTTCAAATCACGTTTTTAAATTGCACAAAGCATTATATGGTTTGAAACAAGCACCTAGAGCTTGGTATGATAGATTAAGTAAATTCTTAATTGAAAATGATTTTATAAGAGGAAATGTTGATAAAACATTGTTTTTGAAAAGAAAAGGTAAAGATTTATTAGTAGTTCAAATATATGTTGATGATATATTTTTGGTGCTACTAACAATCTTCTATGTCAAGAGTTTGCTAAGTTGATGCAGGGTGAATTTGAAATGAGCATGATGGGAGAACTCAACTTCTTCCTTGGACTCCAAATCAAACAAAGCAAAGAGGGAATCTTTATCAACCAAACAAAGTACACAAGAGAAATTCTAAAGAAGTTTGGTATGGAATCAATCAAACCCCTCGGAACACCAATGAGTCCTTCATGCAAGCTGGACAAAGATGAAGAAGGTAAGAAGGTTGATCAAAAATATTATCGAGGTATAATCGGATCCCTACTTTACTTAACTGCAAGTAGACCAGACATAATGTTTGCTGTTTGCTTATGTGCTAGATTTCAGTCTGAACCTAAAGAATCACATTTAATTGCTGTTAAAAGAATACTAAGATACTTAAGTGGAACAAAAAATGTAGGTTTATGGTATTCTAGAGACTCAACATTAAATCTGATTGCATATTCTGATTCTGATTATGCTGGATGTAAGTTAGATAGAAAAAGCACAAGTGGTGCATGCCAATTCTTAGGAAGTAACTTAATCTCATGGTTTAGCAAAAAGCAAAATTCAGTTGCATTATCAACTACTGAAGCTGAATATGTTGCAGCTGGAAGTTGCTGTGCTCAAATCCTATGGATTAAGCGACAACTTGAAGACTATGGTATCACACTTGATAAAACACCTATAAGATGTGATAACACAAGTGCAATTAATCTAACTAAAAATCCAATTCAACATTCTAGAACAAACACATAGAAATTAGATATCATTTTATAAGAGAACATGTTGCAAATAATGAAATATGTCTTGATTATGTTAATACTGAAGAACAATTAGCAGATATATTTACAAAACCCTTAAGTGAAGAAAGATTCTGTTATCTTAGAGGAGAGTTAGGGATTTGTGATCCATTAGAATGAATTTGAAACCCCTAAGGAAATTTTATCTAAAATTCTTTCAAATCCTTGATCTTTAAGGAAATCTTATCTAGAATTCATATCTAATTGATCTATTAAAATCCAATGATTATTTTATCAATTTTTATGATCATCCGGACACATTTCAGATTTCTGAAATTTTTTGCTCTGAAATGGTCTCGGAGCCGACTCGGTGAGTATCGGAGTCGACTCCATGTTTCTACTGAAACTCTGAGTCGACCCCTTCTCTGCGCGAGTCGACTCCACTTCGGGATAGTTTTCTGTGACTGTCCGGAGTCGACCCCTCGCTTTGCGGGAGCCGACTCGAAGTGGTCCCAGGTCGATTTATCTAGGGCAGAGTCGACTCGCCGTTCATTTCTATCTCTCAATCCTCAAATACTCTCTCCAAAATTTTTCCAACCTTCCAAATCCTTAGAAATCCCTGATTAACCCTTCCAATAGATCAATGGCCCTAAAACCCGTGGTTCTACCTTGGTGCGGCCGGTGAAAAGGAAGAGTGAGGAAGACGTGAGGCGTCCGCTCGTGAGCCTTCACCGAGCATGGATTCAACCTCATCCTCTTCAACTCCAAGTGCTTCTCCCACTACGGCTCCATCTCAGGTAGATCGACTTGCCGATAGAGTGATTACAACCGGGAGGAAAGTTGATTTTGAATTATTTGAGGCTGAGGGATTTCTTTGGGAAGACAGTTGATTGAGATGGGTTGGGAAAGATTGTTCTTTAGATTGTCCTACTACCCAGCCCTAGTTAAAGAATTTTATAAGAATCTATCTAGAGGAGATAATGGATTATAAGCATTAGAGGAAATAGAATCTGTGACAGTGGATTTGCTTCAAGATTGTTGGATCTTCCAGTGTCTGGTACTTCTACTTTTTCTTCTGATGATAGAAGCCCAGCTCTATCTAGATTGCTTAACGGGAATTGTTGGTTTTGAAGAAGTTTTGCAATCAACTATCCTTAGAATTGAGACTTCTCCATAACATTTGTAGTAGAATCCTTTCCCAAGATTGGGAGATTTGATTATGTGTCTGAAGAGATATTTTGTAATGGATGCATGTGACTGGTAAACCCATTAATCTTCCAGCATGATTTATGGTACATTGCGACTGTGGGAGCAAGAGAAAATCAAGTTTACCCTATGGCATGATTCTACTAAAATTTTCAAAGCCAAGGGATAATCATTTCCGATAGTGAGCCAATGAGGAATTTGAGACACACTGATTACTATAGTTTGGCCACTATTCATAGGATGGGATTTGTGAAGAAGAATGGCAGATGGGAAAGGAAAGGTTGATGGAAGATAGAGCCGCGGATGTTGAGGCACCTGGACCATCAGTTAGACATTCTTCGCCTGTACCTCCGAGCTCTTCTGTTCCTTTCCCCTTCTCCTGCTCCGATGGTTGATCAGTCATCTTCTTCATCTGGTTTTTCAGATCTTCAGTTAAGGCAGCTCAAAGGTCTTCTTGATGATCAGTCAGATAAATTGAAATCAGAGTTTGAAACAAATTTATGAATCTTAAAGAAACTCTTTATTCATTGGATGATCGGATCACCAAGATTGAATCTACTCTTAGCACTTCATCTGAGTCTTTAAGTGGAGATCTAAAGAATATTTTTGAAGAACTTAAAGACATCTGTGGAGATGGTGAACCTATGCAAAATGCAATGCTGAACTCAAGACAAAATTTTGACTGCTTGCACTTTTGTAGATGAAAGACTGAAGGATTATGTTAAGATTCAAACTGATGGAATGAAAAATATTATAGATCACTTAACTAGGATTGTAAGGACTCACTTTTGATGTATTAGATGCTTAGTCTTGCAATGTAATGAAGTTATATTATGTTTTACATTTTGATACATTGATGTAATGAAAGTTTGAATGTACTTCTCCTATTATCAATGAATCTCAGATTTTGTTAAAACATATCTTGAATGAATGAATGAATGATTATGTTTGATGCTTCTCTACCTTTTTGTTGATAACAAAAAAGGGGGAGAGTTTTATAACTGTATATGCCTATGCGCATGAATGAAACCTTAATTGAATGAATGGATATTTATTTGAGTTTCATAGGGGGAGCTACCTCATTCAGGGGGAGCCTAACTATGAAAATAAAATAAATTCTTTAATCAATCATGCATATACTCAATGTTTTTGTCATCATCAAAAAGGGGAGATTGTTGGGGAGATTGTTGAGAAATTGCCCCAATCTTATTGATTTTGATGATTACCAAAAGCCATGAGTATATTAAAAGATGCAATGAGTTTATTTACATGAGCAATGAATTTATTTAGAACAATCAATGAGTATGTTAAGTATGACTTTAATCAATTTGAAAGTAACTTCAAGCTCCATGTTTAAGCTTTCAAAAAGAAATTTTTATACTTCATATTCAATCAATGAGTTTTTGGAACATTTCTTGAATTGATTCCTAATGTCAATTTTATTATATTCAAGTCAAAAAATTGATTTAAAATGAATCTGGAACGAATTTCAAGTCAATCAAAAATTCTCTGATTTTTGATACGTTCCGGAGCCGACTCTAGAGTTTCAGAGTCGACTCCACTCAGTATACAGAAATGTGTCTCGAGTCGACCCATGTGATTTCTCGAGTCGACCCCCGATTTGTCGAGCCGACTCCATGACTGTGTGAGTCGACTCCGCTCAGACACCAGAGTTTTTCTGAGCACTTCGCGAGTCGACCCCAACTTTTCATGAGTCGACCCCCGACTGTCAGGAGTCGACACCTTATTTTTTGAGTCGACCCTTTAACTTTCTGAATATTTCTATTTTTGGTATCGCGTCTTCGAGCCGACTCGCCTAAAGCTGGAGTCGACTCCAACAAATCTGGGCGTGATTTTTCTGAATGCCAACTCAGCGTCAACGGTAAGATTTTTCAATAACGGCTATTTTCTTTGTTTCTAACGGCTATATTTTTGCAGAATCTATAAATAGAGAAGCCGTTTTCAAATCAAAATAGAGAGATATCAAATCAAGAGAGAAAAAGAAAAAAAAAGAGGAAAAACAGAGCTTCATTTGAAAAAATCCGAGATTCAAAATAGAGTGAAAGAAAAAGTGTGAAATCAAAGGAAGCTTCATCTGTGCTCAAGTTCACAATCCAAGAAGTCTAGAAGAAAATCCAAGAGCTATTCAAGAGCAAATCAAGAGATTTTCAACATTCAAAGAAAGAAGAAAAGCTCAAATCAACTCCAACATTCAACGTGAAGAATCGAGCTGAGGCCCGATTCACACTCAAAGGAGTTGAAGAAAAGAAGAAAAGAAGAAAAGCTCAAAAGCCAACCAACTGCAAATCAGGCTTTTCTAAACTTGTTCTTTATTTGATTATCTGCTCATTGAGGAGCTTGTATTGAAAAACATATTTCTATTGTTTGTGTCTAGTTCAATCTGGGGGATTGAACTAGTGGAGGTAGTCTTACCTCGGTACAAGCTTGGTTAGCTTGTGTTAGGGTTTTTGTGCTGGTGAGCCCTTGAAAACCAGCTGGGTTCGTTGTGATCCCGGGAAAACAACAAGTTTGAGTTGTGAGCTTGTAAAACAACTCGGCTGTAATCAAGGAAGATTATAGTGTGGACCCAAGTGAATCTTGGGAGTGGACGTAGGTGTTGGATACACCGAACCACTATAAAATCTTTGTGTTTGCCGTGCTTCCATTGACTCTATCTCTATCTCTGTTTTATTCACTGCACTTTGTATTTACATTGCATTGCCTTCATTCTTCTTAAGCAAATATTTTAAAAGGCTAATTTTTAAAGAACCCAATTCACCCCCCCCCTCTTGGGTTGTCATCTGGGCCAACACATACTTTGGGAGTCGATAGCTTGATGTTCAAACTTCATAGGGATACTTAGGTCCGCCTTCGTCTTTCGGGTATTTTGCTGAAGTACTCCTCGGGTGCTAATGCCGATCGTAGGTCCTTTAAAGGCATTTTGAAACTACCTCGGAGATTTTTCGGCCGGCCTAGGAGTTGACTCGGGGCTACCAGGACCATAGGTCTTGAACTGTCTTGAGGGTTTCTCAACCGACCGAGGGTGTCCTTATGATCATAGGGCTGTCGAGAGCCTTTTGGAACTACCTCGAGGGTTTCTCGGTCGGCACGGGAGTCGACTCGGGGCCATCGGGACCATAGGTCTTGAACCGCCTTGAGGGTTTCTTGGCCAGTCCGGGGGTGTCCTTATGATCGTGGGGCCGCCGAGAGCCTTTTGGAACTACCTCAGGGGTTTCTCAGTCAGCCCCAGAGTTGACTTGGAGCTGTCGAAACCATAGGTCTTGAACTACCTTAGGGGTTTCTTAGCTGGCCCGGGGGTGTCCTATGATTGTGAGGCCACCGAGAGTCTTTTGGAACTACCTCGGGGATTTCTCGTCGGCCCGAAAGTCAACTCAGAGCCATCAGGACCATAGGTCTTGAACCACCTTGAAAGTTTCTCGGCCAGCCCAGGGGTGTCCTTATGATCGCGGGACCATTGACAACCTTTTGGAGCTACCTTGGAGGTTTCTTGGCCAGCCTGGGAGTCAACTCGACGCCACCGGGACCATAGGTCTTGAACTACCTCGAGGGTCTCTCGGCCAGCCCGGGGGTGTCCTTATAATTGCAGGGCCATCGAGAGCCTTTTTAAACTACCTTGTAGGTTTCTTGGCCGGCCCGGGAGTTAACCCAGGGCCACTAGGACTATAAGTCTTGAACCACCTTGGGGTTTCTCGGTCGGCTCGGGGGTGTCCTTATGATCGCAGGGCCGTAAGAGCCTTTTGGAACTACCCTGGGGGTTTCTTGGCTGGGTCGAAAGTTGATCCGGGGCCCCAGGACCATAGGTCTTGAACCGCCTCAGGGGTTTCTCGGTCGGCCCAGGGTTGTCCTTATGATCGCGAAGCTGCTGAGAGCCTTTTAGAACTACCTCGGGGATTTCTCGATTGGCCTGGGAGTTGACTGGAGGCCACCGAGACCATAGGTCTGGAACCACCTCGGGGGTTTCTTGGCTGGCCCGGGGGTGTATCCTTATGATTGCGGGGCTACCGAAAGCTTTTTGAAACTACCTCGAAGGTTTCTCGGCCGGCCCGGGAGTTGACTTGGGGTTGCCAGGACCATAGGTCTTGAACTGCCTTGGGGGTTTCTCGACTGGCCCGAGAGTGTCCTTATGATCGTTGGGCCACCGAGAGCCTTTTGAAACTACCTCGGAGGTTTCTCAGCCAGCTCGAAAGTTGACTCAGGGTTGTCGAGATCATAGGTCTTGACCACCTCGGGGGTTTCTTGGCCGATCAGGGGGTATCCTTATGATCGTGGGGCTATCGAGAGCCTTTTGGAACTACTTCGGGAGTTTCTCGCCGCTCAGGAGTTGACTCGGGGCTACCAGGACCTGTTGGCCCAGATGGCAACCCAAGAGGGGGGGGGGGTGAATTGGGTTCTTAAAAATTTAAGACTTTTTAGATGTTTAAACAGATTTGCTCAAGATGTGCAAGTGAGTGAAATTAACTAAGAAGCAATGCACAAGCAATTAATAAAGAGAGATAGAGAGAGAGAAAATATAGCACGGCAAACACAAGATAATTTTATAGTGGTTCGGTGCAACCAACACCTACGTCCACTCCCAAGATTCACTTGGGTCCACACTATAATCTCTCTAGATTACAGCCGAGTTGTTTTCCAAGCTCACAACTCAAACTTGTTGTTTTCCGGGTGAACAACGAACCCAGCTGGTTTTAACTCGGGCTTACCAGCACAAAACCCTACACGTTGTTTTTCACGGGCTCACAACTAACCCAACACAAGCACTCCGGCTTGTAACGAGGTATATCAACCTCCACTGATTCAATCCACTGATTGAATCAGCAAACAATAAAATAAAGTGTTTAATATGAAATGCTCCCCTTGAGCAAATATACAAATTAAGTATAAAGAATAAAGGTTAGAAAAGCCTGATAAGATGCAGATGGATGTGGCTTTGGCTTTCTTCCTTCTCTCTCTAACTCCTCTTGAAGTGTGAATCAGGCCTCAGCAAGATTCTTGACCGTTGAAGACTTTGGAGTTGAGATGAAGCTTTTTCTCCTTTTTTGAAAATCCTTCGATTTGATCTTTGAAAAGCTCTTGGATTTTCTTTTGACTTTTGTGGATTGAAGATCTGGAGCAGACGAAACTTCCTCTTGGATTTCACTCCTTTTGAATCACTCTCCTTTGAGCTAGAAGATTTTTCCAATATGCTCTGTTTTTCCCTCTTTTCAAAAGATATTCTTTTCTCTCTTTTTGATTTCAAAAAACTTGTGTGATTGAAAAGAGCTCCTCTATTTATAGATTCTGCAAAAATATATCCGTTAGAGACAAGGAAAAATAGCCGTTATTCAAAAATCTTACCGTTGGAGTGACGTGTCATCGTGAAAAAATATCGTCCAGATTTGCTGGAGTCGACTCATGCTTTTCCCGAGTCGGCTCGAGCTCGTCTTACCAAAATAGAAATGTTTAAAGGTTAGGGGTCGACTCGCCAAAATAAAGTGTCGACTCCTGAATAGTCGGGAGTCGACTCGAGAAAGGCTTGGGGTCGACTCGCGAAGTGCTCAGAAAAACACTCTTCTGGTGTCTGAGCGGAGTCGACTCGCACAGTCCAGGAGTCGGCTCGACAGAATCAGGGGTCGACTCGACAATTTCGTGGGTCGACTCGACACAGATGCACATTTCTGTACACTGAGCGGAGTCGACTCTGAAACTCAGGAGTCGGCTCCGGAACGTATCAAAAATCAGAAACTTTTCTGATTGACATTAAAATCGTTCCAGATTCATTTTAATTCATTGTTTTGACTTGAATACAATAAAATTGACATTTAGAGTTGATTCAAGAACTATTCCAAAAACTATTGATTAAAACATGAATTATAACATTTCTTTTCGAAAGTTTGAATATTGAGCTTAAAGTCACTTTCAAAATTGATTAAAGTTAAACTTGAGCATTTCATTGATTGTTCAAAATAAATTTGTTGCTCATTTACATAAACTCATTACATCCTTTAATAAACTCAATGGCTTTTAGTAATCATCAAAATCAAAAGGATTGGATCATATAATTTTTCTATAATCTTCCAACAATCTCCCCCTTTTTGATGATGACAAAAATATTGAGTTTGTTCATGATTGATTAGTGAATTTATTTTGTTTTCATAGTTAGGCTTAGGCTCCCCCTTAATGAGGTAGCTCCCCCTATGAAACTTAATTAAATATCTCATTGTTTATCTCATTTATCACAATCATAGAACTATAAAATTCTCCCCTTTTTTGTTATCAACAAAAAGATAGAGAATCATAAACATTCATTCAAATTTCATTCATTCATTGAAATAAGGAAATAGAGAATTCATTTCATTAAAGGTCTAATACATCAAAATGTTCAGTACATTGATTTCAAAATGAAAGCATAATAAAAACTTCAGTACAAAACAAGGATTGAAACTCTAGTAACTCAAAAATGAGTTCTTACAATTCTAGTTAGATGATCTACTATATTTTTCATTCCTTCAGATTGAATTTTTACATAATCCTTGAGTCTTTCATCAACAAAGGTGCACGCACTCTGAATTTTGTCTTGAAGCTCTGCGTTGCACTTGGCATATGTCTCTCCATCTCCACATATATCCTTAAGTTCTTCAAAAATATTCTTGAGATCACCACTTAAGGATGCCGATGAAGAGCCGAGAGTGGACTCAATCTTTGAGATACGATCATCAAGAGAATAAAGAGTCTCTCTCAAATTCATAAATTTATTCTCAAAATCAGTTTTAAGCTTATCAGATTGATCTTCAAGTAAGGCTTTGAGTTGCATAAGTTGTTGATCTGAAAAACTAGCAGAAGATGAAGTTTGAACAAAAGTTGGAACTGGGGCTGGAGCAGAGGCAGAAATCAAAGGGCTCGGAGGTGCAGGCGAAGGATGTCTAACAGAGGGTCCTGCAGCCTCAGTATCTGTAGCTCTATCTTCTGTCACTCCTTTCCTTTCCCATTTACCATTCTTTTTGATAAATCCCATCCGATGAATTGTTGCTAGGCTATAAAAATCAGTGTGTCTTAGATTCTTCATAGGTTCATTATCAGAAATCACCACACCTTGGCTTCGAAAATCATTGTAAGGATCATCCCATAAGGCAGACTAGATTTCCTTTTCCCTCCACAATCTGCTATGTACCACAGAATCATGCTGGGAAGATTGATAGGCTTGCCTGTCACTATGGCGTCCATTACAAAGACATCTCTCTCCGAAACATAGTCAAATCTACCAGTTTTAGGAAAGAGAATCCTACTGCAGATATTGTGTAGTAATCTCAACTCTAAAGAAAGCTGATTAGCAAATACCTCTTCAAATCCAACCACATCCCGGTTTAATAATCTGATAAAGCTGGGGCGCGGTCATCAGAAGAAAAGGTGGAAGTGCCAGACAAGGGTAATTCCAACAATCTAGACAAAATCTCAGCAGTAACAGATAGTCTGACTCCTCTTACATTGCTAATAAGCCCATGGTCTCCTCTAGACAGATTCTTGTAAATTCTTTAACCAATGAGGGATAAGTCGGGCACTCTAGAGAACAAATTTTCTCCCAACCCATCTCGATAAGCTGTCTCCCAACTAGAAAGCCCTCATTCTCAAATAATTCAAAATCCACCTTCCTACCAGTAGTAATGATCCTATCCGCTAGACGATCTACCTGGGAAGAAGTGGCAGCAGGAGTAGCAGTCGGAGTAGAAGCAGATGAAGTGGAGTCCGTGCTTGGAGAAGGCTCACGCACCGGACGCTTCACCGTCTTCTTCACGGAGCGCTTCCGCTTGATTCCACCCGCCACAACACTAGATCCTCTAGTTTTAGGTGCCATTTGATGATTGGAGGTGATAATCAGGGATTCTAGGAGTTTTGGAAGGTTTGGAAGTTTTGAGAGAGTATTTTGAAAGATTGGGTCGAATGAATGAGCGGCGAGTCGACTCTGCCCTAGATAAATCAACTTGGGACCACCTCGAGTCGGCTCGCGCAAACCCAAGTGTCGACTCGGCACAGACACAGAAAGGCCGTCCCGACATGGAGTCGACTCGCGCCTAAGAGGGGTCGACCCGAGAGTTTCAGTTGAAACCGGGA